>CP092864.1:129287345-129623563 GCA_030710605.1 Cordylochernes scorpioides | reverse complement strand
TGTAACCGTCCAGTATCTATCTGACCCTTCTAACCAGCTCCATTCTGTAACCGTTCCAGTATTATCTTGACCCTCTAGCCAGCTCATTCTGTAACCTTCCAGTATCTATCTTGACACCTTCTAACCAGCTCATTCTGTAACCTTCCAGTATCTATCTTGACCCTCTAACCAGCTCATTCTGTAACCTTCCAGTATCTATCTTGACCCTTCTAACCAGCTCATTCTGTAACCTTCCAGTATCTATCTTGACCCTTCTAGCCAGCTCATTCTGTAACCTTCCAGTATCTATCTTGACCCTTCTAACCAGCTCATTCTGTAACCGTCCAGTATCTATCTTGACCCTTCTAACCAGCTCATTCTGTAACCGTCCAGTATCTATCTTGACCTTCTAGCCAGCTCATTCTGTAACCTTCCAGTATCTATCTTGACCCTTCTAACCAGCTCATTCGTAACCTTCCAGTACTATCTTGACCCTTCTAGCCAGCTCATTCTGTATCCTTCCAGTATCTATCTTGACCCTTCTAACCAGCTCATTCTGTAACCTTCCAGTATCTATCTTGACCCTTCTAACCAGCTCATTCTGTAACCTTCCATATCTATCTTGACCCTTCTAACCAGCTCATTCTGTAACCTTCCAGTATTTATCTTGACCCTTCTAACCAGCTCATTCTGTAACCTTCCAGTATTTATCTTACCCTTCTAACCAGCTCATTCTGTAACCTTCCAGTATCTATCTTGACCCTTCTAACCACTCATTCTTAACCTTCCAGTATCTATCTTGACCCTTCTAACCAGCTCATTCTGTAACCTTCCAGTATCTTTCTTGACCCTTCTAGCCAGCTCATTCTGTAACCTCCAGTATCTATCTTGACCCTTCTAGCCAGCTCATTCTGTAACCTTCCAGTATCTATCTTGACCCTTCTAACCAGCTCATTCTGTAACCCTTCCAGTATCTATCTTGACCCTTCTACCAGCTCATTCTGTAACCTTCCAGTATCTATCTTGACCCTTCTAACCAGCTCATTCTGTAACCTTCCAGTATCTATCTTGACCCTTCTAACCAGCTCATTCTGTAACCTTCCAGTATCTATCTTGACCCTTCTAACCAGCTCATTCTGTAACCTTCCAGTATCTATCTTGACCCTTCTAGCCAGCTCATTCTGTAACCTTCCAGTATCTATCTTGACCCTCTAACCAGCTCATTCTGTAACCTTCCAGTATCTATCTTGACCCTTCTAACCAGCTCATTCTGTAACCTTCCAGTATCTATCTTGACCCTTCTAACCAGCTCATTCTGTAACCTTCCAGTATCTATCTTGACCCTTCTAACCAGCTCATTCTGTAACCTTCCAGTATCTATCTTGACCCTTCTAACCAGCTCATTCTGTAACCTTCCAGTATCTATCTTGACCCTTCTAACCACTCATTCTGTAACCTTCCAGTATCTATCTTGACCCTTCTAACCAGCTCATTCTGTAACCTTCCAGTATCTATCTTGACCCTTCTAGCCAGCTCATTCTGTAACCTTCCAGTATCTATCTTGACCCTTCTAACCAGCTCATTCTGTAACCTTCCAGTATCTATCTTGACCCTTCTAACCAGCTCATTCTGTAACCTTCCAGTATCTATCTTGACCCTTCTAGCCAGCTCATTCTGTAACCTTCCAGTATCTATCTTGACCCTTCTAACCAGCTCATTCTGTAACCGTCCAGTATCTATCTTGACCCTTCTAAGCCAGCTCATTCTGTAACCGTCCAGTATCTATCTTGACACTTCTAACCAGCTCATTCTGTAACCTTCCAGTATCTATCTTGACCCTTCTACCAGCTCATTCTGTAACCTTCCAGTATCTATCTTGACCCTTCTAACCAGCTCATTCTGTAACCGTCCAGTATCTATCTTGACCCTTCTAACCAGCTCATTCAGTAACCTTCCAGTATCTATCTTGACCCTTCTAGCCAGCTCATTCTGTAACCTTCCAGTATCTATCTTGACCCTTCTAAACCAGCTCATTCTGTAACCGTCCAGTATCTATCGTGACCCTTCTAACCAGCTCATTCTGTAACCTTCCAGTATCTATCTTGACCCTTCTAGCCAGCTCATTCTGTAACCTTCCAGTATCTATCTTGACCCTTCTAGCCAGCTCATTCTGTAACCGTCCAGTATCTATCTTGACCCTTCTAGCAGCTCATTCTGTAACCTTCCAGTATCTATCTTGACCCTTCTAACCAGCTCATTCTGTAACCGTCCCAGTATCTATCTTGACCCTTCTAACCAGCTCATTCTGTAACCGTCCAGTATTTATCTTGACCCTTCTAGCCAGCTCATTCTGTAACCTTCCAGTATCTATCTTGACCCTTCTAACCAGCTCATTCTGTAACCTTCCAGTATCTATCTTGACCCTTCTAACCAGCTCATTCTGTAACCTTCCAGTATCTATCTTGACCCTACTAACCAGCTCATTCTGTAACCTTCCAGTATCTATCTTGACCCTTCTAGCCAGCTCATTCTGTAACCTTCCAGTATCTATCTTGACCCTTCTAGCCAGCTCATTCTGTAACCTTCCAGTATCTATCTGACCCTTCTAACCAGCTCATTCTGTAACCGTCCAGTATCTATCTTGACCCTTCTAACCAGCTCATTCTGTAACCGTCCAGTATCTATCTTGATCCTTCTAGCCAGCTCATTCTGTAACCGTCCAGTATTTCTTGACCCTTCTAGCCAGCTCATTCTGTAACCTTCCAGTATCTATCTTGACCCTTCTAGCCAGCTCATTCTGTAACCTTCCAGTATCTATCTTGACCCTTCTAGCCAGCTCATTCTGTAACCTTCCAGTATCTATCTTGACCCTTCTAGCCAGCTCATTCTGTAACCTTCCAGTATCTATCTTGACCCTTCTAACCAGCTCATTCTGTAACCTTCCAGTATCTATCTTGACCCTTCTAGCCAGCTCATTCTGTAACCTTCCAGTATCTATCTTGACCTTCTAGCCAGCTCATTCTGTAACCTTCCAGTATCTATCTTGACCCTTCTAGCCAGCTATTCTGTAACCGTCCAGTATGTATCTTGACCCTTCTAGCCAGCTCATTCTGTAACCTTCCAGTATCTATCTTGACCCTTCTAGCCAGCTCATTCTGTAACCTTCCAGTATCTATCTTGACCCTTCTAACCAGCTCATTCTGTAACCTTCCAGTATCTATCTTGACCCTTCTAGCCAGCTCATTCTGTAACCTTCCAGTATCTATCTTGACCCTTCTAGCCAGCTCATTCTGTACCTTCCAGTATCTATCTTGACCCTTCTAGCCAGCTCATTCTGTAACCTTCCAGTATCTATCTTGACCCTTCTAGCCAGCTCATTCTGTAACCATTCCAGTATCTATCTTGACCCTTCTAGCCAGCTTATTCTGTAACCTTCCAGTATCTATCTTGACCCTTCTAGCCAGCTCATTCTGTAACCTTCCAGTATCTATCTTGACCCTTCAACCAGCTCATTCTGTAACCTTCCAGTATCTATCTTGACCCTTCTAGCCAGCTCATTCTGTAACCTTCCAGTATCTATCTTGACCCTTCTAGCCAGTCTCATTCTGTAACCTTCCAGTATCTATCTTGACCCTTCTAGCCAGCTCATTCTGTAACCTTCCATTATTTATCTTGACCCTTCTAGCCAGCTCATTCTGTAACCTTCCAGTATCTATCTTGACCCTTCTAGCCAGCTCATTCTGTAACCTTCCAGTATCTATCTTGACCCTTCTAGCCAGATCATTCTGTAACCTTCCAGTATCTATCTTGACCCTTCTAGCCAGCTCATTCTGTAACCTTCCAGTATCTATCTTGACCCTTCTAGCCAGCTTATTCTGTAACCTTCCAGTATCTATCTTGACCCTTCTAGCCAGCTCATTCTGTAACCTTCCAGTATCTATCTTGACCCTTCTAACCAGCTCATTCTGTAACCTTCCAGTATCTATCTTGACCCTTCTAGCCAGCTCATTCTGTAACCTTCAGTATCTATCTTCCCTTCTAGCCAGCTCATTCTGTAACCTTCCAGTATCTATCTTGACCCTTCTAACCAGCTCATTCTGTAACCGTCCAGTATCTATCTTGACCCTTCTAGCCAGCTCATTCTGTAACCTTCCAGTATCTATCTTGACCCTTCTAACCAGCTCATTCTGTAACCTTCCAGTATTTATCTTGACCCTTCTAGCCAGCTCATTCTGTAACCTTCCAGTATCTATCTTGACCCCTTCTAACCAGCTCATTCTGTAACCGTCCAGTATCTATCTTGACCCTTCTAGCCAGCTCATTCTGTAACCGTCCAGTATCTATCTTGACCCTTCTAGCCAGCTCATTCTGTAACCTTCCAGTATTTATCTTGACCCTTCTAGCCAGCTCATTCTGTAACCTTCCAGTATCTATCTTGACCCTTCTAACCAGCTCATTCTGTAACCTTCCAGTATCTATCTTGACCCTTCTAGCCAGCTCATTCTGTAACCTTCCAGTATCTATCTTGACCCTTCTAGCCAGCTCATTCTGTAACCGTCCAGTATCTATCTTGACCCTTCTAGCCAGCTTATTCTGTAACCTTCCAGTATCTATCTTGACCCTTCTAGCCAGCTCATTCTGTAACCTTCCAGTATCTATCTTGACCCTTCTAGCCAGCTCATTCTGTACCTTCCAGTATCTATCTTGACCCTTCTAACCAGCTCATTCTGTAAACTTCCAGTATCTATCTTGACCTTCTAGCCAGCTCATTCTGTAACCTTCCAGTATCTATCTTGACCCTTCTAGCCAGCTTATTCTGTAACCTTCCAGTATCTATCTTGACCCTTCTAGCCAGCTCATTCTGTAACCGTCCAGTATCTATCTTGACCCTTCTAGCCAGCTCATTCTGTAACCTTCCAGTATCTATCTTGACCCTTCTAACCAGCTCATTCTGTAACCGTCCAGTATCTATCTTGACCCTTCTAGCCCGACATTCTGTAACCTTCCAGTATCTATCTTGACCCTTCTAGCCAGCTCATTCTGTAACCTTCCAGTATCTATCTTGATCCTTCTAGCCAGCTTATTCTGTAACCTTCCAGTATCTATCTTGACCCTTCTAGCCAGCTCATTCTGTAACCTTCCAGTATCTATCTTGACCCTTCTAGCCACTCATTCTGTAACCTTCCAGTATCTATCTTGACCCTTCTAACCAGCTCATTCTGTAACCTTCCAGTATCTATCTTGACCCTTCTAACCAGCTCATTCTGTAACCGTCCAGTATCTATCTTGACCCTTCTAGCCTGCTCATTCTGTAACCGTCCAGTATCTATCTTGACCCTTCTAACCAGCTCATTCTGTAACCGTCCAGTATCTATCTTGACCCTTCTAGCCAGCTCATTCTGTAACCTTCCAGTATCTATCTTGACCCTTCTAGCCAGCTCATTCTGTAACCGTCCAGTATCTATCTTGGACCCTTCTAGCCAGCTCATTCTGTAACCTTCCAGTATCTATCTTGACCCTTCTAGCAGCCTCATTCTGTAACCTTCCAGTATATATCTTGACCCTTCTAGCCAGCTCATTCTGTAACCTTCCAGTATCTATCTTGACCCTTCTAGCCAGCTCATTCTGTAACCTTCCAGTATCTATCTTGACCCTTCTAGCCAGCTCATTCTGTAACCTTCCAGTATCTATCTTGACCCTTCTAGCCAGCTCATTCAGTAACCGTCCAGTGTCTAGCTTGACCCTTCTAGTCCAGCTCATTCTGTTAACCGTCCAGTATCTATCATTGACACTTCTTAACCAGCTCTATTCTGTAACCGTCCAGTTACTATCTTGAACCCTTCTAAGCCAGCTCATTCTGTAACCTTCAGTATCTATCTTGACCCTTCTAGACCTGCTCATTCTGTAACCTTCCAGTATCTATCTTGACCCTTCTAACCAGCTCATTCTGTAACCTTCCAGTATCTATCTTGACCGTCTAAGCCAGCTCATTCTGTAACCTTCCAGTATCTATCTTGACCTCTTCTAGCCAGCTCATTCGTGTAACCTTCCAGTATCTATCTTGACCCTTCTAGACCAGCTCATTCTGTAACCTTCCAGTATCTATCTTGACCCTTCTAGCCAGCTCATTCTGTAACCGTCCAGTATCTATCTTGACCCTTCTAGCCAGCTCATTCTGTAACCTTCCAGTATCTATCTTGAACCTTCTAGACCAGCTCATTCTGTAACCTTCCAGTAGCTATCTTGACCCTTCTAGCCAGCTCATTCTGTAACCTTCCAGTATCTATCTTGACCCTTTAGCCAGCTCATTCTGTAACCTTCCAGTATCTATCTTGACCCTTCTAGGCCAGCTCATTCTGTAACCTTCCAGTATCTATCTTGACCTTCTAGCCAGCTCATTCTGTAAACCTTCCAGTATCTATCTTGACCCCTTATAGCCAGCTCATTCTGTAACCTTCCAGTATCTATCTTGACCTTCTAGCCAGCTCATTCTGTAACCTTCCAGTTATCTATCTTGACCCTTCTAGCCAGCTCATTCTTAACCTTCCAGTATCTATCTTGACCCTTCTAGCCAGCTCATTCTGTAACCTTCCAGTATCTATCTTGACCCTTCTAGCCAGCTCATTCTGTATCCTTCCAGTATCTATCTTGACCCTTCCTAGCCAGCTCATTCTGTAACCTTCCAGTATCTATCTTGACCCTTCTAGCCAGCTCATTCTGTAACCTTCCAGTATCTATCTTGACCCTTCTAGCCAGCTCATTCTGTAACCTTCCAGTATCTATCTTGACCCTTCTAAGCCAGCTCATTCTGTAACCTTCCAGTATCTATCTTGACCCTTCTAACCAGCTCATTCTGTAACCTTCCAGTATCTATCTTGCCCTTCTAGCCAGCTCATTCTGTAACCTTCCAGTATATATCTTGACCCTTCTAGCCCAGCTCATTCTGTAACCTTCCAAGTATTCTATCTTGACCCTTCTAGCCAGCTCATTCTGTAACCTTCCAGTATCTATCTTGACCTTCTAACCAGCTCATTCTGTAACCTTCCAGTATCTATCTTGACCCTTCTACCAGCGCATTCTGTAACCTTCCAGTATCTATCTTGACCCTTCTAACAGCTCATTCTGTAACCTTCCAGAGCTATCTTGGGACGCCTTCTAGCCAGCTTATTCTGTACACCTTCTCAGTATCTTCTTGACCCTTCTACCAGCTCATTCTGTAACCTTCCAGTATCTATCTTGACACCTTCTAACCAGCTCATTCTGTAACCTTCCAGTATCTATCTTGACCCTTCTACCAGCTCATTCTGTGACCTTCCAGTATCTATCTTGACCCTTCTAACCAGCTCATTCTGTAACCGTCCCAGTATCTATCTTGACCCTTCTAACCAGCTCATTCTGTAACCTTCCATATCTATCTTGACCCTTCTAGCCAGCTCATTCTGTAACCTTCCAGTATCTATCTTGACCCTTCTAACCATCTCATTCTGTAACCGTCCAGTATCTATCTTGACCCTTCTAACCAGCTCATTCTGTAACCGTCCAGTATCTATCTTGACCTCTTCTAGCCAGCTCATTCTGTAACCTTCCAGTATCTATCTTGACCCTTCTAGCCAGCTCATTCTGTAACCGTCCAGTATCTATCTTGACCTTCTAGCCAGCTTCATTCTGTAATCCTTCCAGTATCTATCTTGACCCTTCTAACCAGCTCATTCTGTAACCTTCCAGTATACTATCTTGACCCTTCTAGCCAGCTCATTCTGTAACCTTCCAGTATCTATCTTGACCCTTCTAACCAGCTCATTCTGTAACCTTCCAGTATCTATCTTGACCCTTCTAACCAGCTCATTCTGTAACCTTCCAGTATCTATCTTGACCCCTTCTAGCCAGCTCATTCTGTAACCTTCCAGTATCTATCTTGACTCCTTCTAAGCCAGCTCATTCTGTAACCTTCCAGTATCTATCTTGACCCTTCTAGCCAGCTCATTCTGTAACCTTCCAGTATCTATCTTGACCCTTCTAGCCAGCTCATTCTGTAACCTTCCAGTATCTATCTTGACCCTTCTAACCAGCTCATTCTGTAACCTTCCAGTATCTATCTTGACCCTTCTACCAGCTCATTCTGTAACCTTCCAGTATCTATCTTGACCCTTCTAGCCAGCTCATTCTGTAAACCGTCCAGTATCTATCTTGACCTTCTAACCAGCTCATTCTGTAAACCGTCCAGTATCTATCTTGACCCTTCTAGCCAGCTCATTCTGTAACCTTCCAGTATCTATCTTGACCCTTCTAGCCAGCTCATTCTGTAACCGTCCAGTATCTATCTTGACCCTTCTAGCCAGCTCATTCTGTAACCTTCCAGTATCTATCTTGACCCTTCTAACCAGCTCATTCTGTAACCTTCCAGTATCTATCTTGACCCTTCTAGCCAGCTCATTCTGTAACCTTCCAGTATCTATCTTGACCCTTCTAACAGCTCATTCTGTAACCTTCCAGTATCTATCTTGACCCTTCTAGCCAGCTCATTCTGTAACCTTCCAGTATCTATCTTGACCCTTCTAGCCAGCTCATTCTGTAACCGTCCAGTATCTATCTTGACCCTTCTAGCCAGCTCATTCTGTAACCTTCCAGTATCTATCTTGACCCTTCTAACCAGCTCATTCTGTAACCTTCCAGTATCTATCTTGACCCTTCTAGCCAGCTCATTCTGTAACCTTCCAGTATCTATCTTGACCCTTCTAGCCAGCTCATTCTGTAACCGTCCAGTATCTATCTTGACCCTTCTAGCCAGCTCATTCTGTAACCTTCCAGTATCTATCTTGACCCTTCTAACCAGCTCATTCTGTAACCTTCCCAGTATCTATCTTGACCCTTCTAACCAGCTCATTCTGTAACCTTCCAGTATTCTATCTTGACCCCTTCTAGCCAGCTCATTCTGTAACCTTCCAGTATCTATCTTGACCCTTCTAACCAGCTCATTCTGTAACCTTCCAGTATCTATCTTGACCCTTCTAACCAGATCATTCTGTAACCTTCCAGTATCTATCTTGACCCTTCTAACCAGCTCATTCTGTAACCTTCCAGTATCTATCTTGACCCTTCTAGCCAGCTCATTCTGTAACCTTCCAGTATCTATCTTGACCCTTCTAACCAGCTCATTCTGTAACCGTCCAGTATCTATCTTGACCCTTCTAACCAGCTCATTCTGTAACCGTCCAGTATCTATCTTGATCCTTCTAACCAGCTCATTCTGTAACCGTCCAGTATTTATCTTGACCCTTCTAGCCAGCTCATTCTGTAACCTTCCAGTATCTATCTTGACCCTTCTAGCCAGCTCATTCTGTAACCTTCCAGTATCTATCTTGACCCTTCTAACCAGC
Source organism: Cordylochernes scorpioides (assembly GCA_030710605.1). Classification (NCBI taxonomy): domain Eukaryota; kingdom Metazoa; phylum Arthropoda; class Arachnida; order Pseudoscorpiones; family Chernetidae; genus Cordylochernes; species Cordylochernes scorpioides. Next base: position 129,614,207 of record CP092864.1, on the reverse strand, counting down.
TCATTCTGTAACCTTCCAGTATCTATCTTGACCCTTCTAGCCAGCTCATTCTGTAACCTTCCAGTATCTATCTTGACCCTTCTAGCCAGCTCATTCTGTAACCTTCCAGTATCTATCTTGAGCCTTCTAGCCAGCTCATTCTGTAACCTTCCAGTATCTATCTTGACCCTTCTAGCCAGCTCATTCTGTAACCGTCCAGTATGTATCTTGACCCTTCTAGCCAGCTCATTCTGTAACCTTCCAGTATCTATCTTGACCCTTCTAGCCAGCTCATTCTGTAACCTTCCAGTATCTATCTTGACCCTTCTAACCAGCTCATTCTGTAACCTTCCAGTATCTATCTTGACCCTTCTAGCCAGCTCATTCTGTAACCTTCCAGTATCTATCTTGACCCTTCTAGCCAGCTCATTCTGTAACCTTCCAGTATCTATCTTGACCCTTCTAACCAGCTCATTCTGTAACCTTCCAGTATCTACCTTGACCCTTCTAGCCAGCTCATTCTGTAACCTTCCAGTATCTATCTTGACCCTTCTAACCAGCTCATTCTGTAACCTTCCAGTATCTACCTTGACCCTTCTAGCCAGCTCATTCTGTAACCTTCCAGTATCTATCTTGACCCTTCTAACCAGCTCATTCTGTAACCGTCCAGTATCTATCTTGACCCTTCTAACCAGCTCATTCTGTAACCTTCCAGTATCTATCTTGACCCTTCTAGCCAGCTCATTCTGTAACCTTCCAGTATCTATCTTGACCCTTCTAACCAGCTCATTCTGTAACCTTCCAGTATCTATCTTGACCCTTCTAGCCAGCTCATTCTGTAACCTTCCAGTATCTATCTTGACCCTTCTAGCCAGCTCATTCTGTAACCTTCCAGTATCTATCTTGACCCTTCTAGCCAGCTCATTCTGTAACCTTCCAGTATCTATCTTGACCCTTCTAGCCAGCTCATTCTGTAACCTTCCAGTATCTATCTTGACCCTTCTAGCCAGCTCATTCTGTAACCTTCCAGTATCTATCTTGACCCTTCTAACCAGCTCATTCTGTAACCTTCCAGTATCTATCTTGACCCTTCTAGCCAGCTCATTCTGTAACCTTCCAGTATCAATCTTTACCCTTCTAGTCAGCTCATTCTGTAACCTTCCAGTATCAGTACATATCATGTATATTTCATAATATATATTGTCGCGCGTGACCCAACTGCGGTTCTTCGCGACGACGCGCTTCTTCCTTCGTGGTTCACCTACTCCAGGCTCCCGTTGCTCTCCCTCTGCAGCTGTACCCTGCAGAGCACCCAAGGACCACCACTCAAGTTGAAATCCTTTCCTCTGGCAGTATCTCTCGGCCTTACCACTGGTAGGGGGACACGAGAGACTTACCAGAAGAGTAGCAGCAGCAATGTGTCGATGCCGAGAGTAACAACAGCAACCGGCACCGAGACTTCAAACACTCCTCTTTTATTGTCATTTTTACTACATATTACATAGAACTAAAATAACAATAAACCGGTATTTACATTTATTTACACACCAGAGCCAATATAAATATTTGATCCAGGAAATAGGACCACAGCAGTCGGCGATATCCGCACAAGTTCCAAACGGGAAACAGGCGAAAGCGCCATCTATTGGCGGAGGTTGTAGATGTTCTCAGGCCTTATACGCGACAATATACTGAAAACACTTGAATTCTATCAGCTCGTGTGTTTGCAAAATGTGCCAGTAAAACGACCACATGTTATTATGTGAAAATATTCTACAATTACAACCTCCGCTGTAAACTGGATTAATTTTTCTTAAGAATGATATTTCATAAACAGCTCTTAATATGAGAAGTGAGAAGGGAACTTCATTGAAAGATTTGTCAGCATGTAGGACGATGTTTGAAGACTGTCTTATTTGAGATAATCCTTTTTACAAGCAAACAGACAGAGCGGCGGATTCTATTGTAGCAGCTGTATTTATTTTGATTTGTAGTCTGATTAGCTTGAAAAAACATTGCCACCGTGAGTAAAGAAGACTCCAGAAGATCAGGCATGCCTAGTACTAATTACGCCACGAGATTTGCGGTGTGAGTGTTTCGTACTCGTTCTTTTATTTGTCAAACCTTCACGTTAACCATCATGCATATTTTCCACAGATATTAAGCAGATGCCTTTTTCTTAATTTATGCACCTTATCCCAGTACAATATCACATTTGTACTATTTTTTTTTCACATTGTGTCGCGGTCTTACGCAATTCTGGCCTTAACTACCCTTTCATGATTTTTCAGGATGCCTGAATGACCAATTTTTTGGTCGTTGAGGTACAGCTTGCACCACGCTGATGAGGGCCAACAGCCCGAAACGCGTCCGTGGTTAGCTTTTCTTGATTAATCAAGAATGGGTATTTGGCCAATTCTGGAATAATTAGAAATCAACGAGAATAGTTGATATTTATTCCGATAGATGGCGCAAGCCAACTTTCAGTTGCACGATAAGGATATGCCTTTTTCTTAAGATATTAAAACTTTTAAATAATTGAACTATTATGGCAATTACCGACATTCAGTTTGGGAACAACCTGGTATCGGAGAACATCATTCGATTTTAAGGGAATAGAAACGTGGAATTCATTGAATTCCGAATAGAAATACTGTTGAAATACATTTCTCCTTTCATATAAATTGAAAAGATTTAAAAGCATGAATGTTTCTTTTATACATAATACAAACATCTACTGCCCTTAGTGCGATGAAAAAATATATTGGGAGGGTTCTGGGCTCATCAGTGGTGAACCCTCCCAGCGGTTTCGCCAATTTAATCCACCAGACCGCTTCTCAGAGCTCTAATACTGTATTGACGATTCTGCTTATATACGCAGCACTGAAGGGTGGAATCTCAGAACATTTCTCTATTAGAAATATTTCGGAAAATTCGCCAACGTCGTTGTGGTGCAGACTGGAATAAACACCTAGGTAGTCAATAGAATTCTTAGTTGAATCACTGTCTTAATGGATCAACAGAGTAGATAGAAAGTTCCACAGCTTGAAACATCTTCTATTGCCAACCATATTTCAAACCGGTATTTCTATTCAAAACATTCCAATTTTATGTATGGTTAACATTTCGGTTAAGATGTCTTCCAATTTTCCGTTGCACTTGCCACGAAGGAATATTCTCTGAAGGTTAAACAGAGAACTTCGATGTGTGCAGACATCTCTGGAGCCCACCACGCTACGTGGAATGAAGGTGAGAAATGACACTCAGACAACTCGATGCTATAATGTGAGTTAGTGCAGATCCTTCCTCTCAGTCAGCTGGAGAAGACGCTGAGTGATGTCTCAAGGTGATGGTCCGTTCTTTCTTTCATCTTAATATCGTTGATTTTGACGTAAAACAAGTTTCTATTTGGGTAAAAATATCAGGCCTCCAGGGAAAAATATTGTCAGGTGGAAAATTAGGAAAGACAAACTTCGGGATGACACAACAATTTATTTGAGGCAAGAACAAACTATGAAGGATAATTCGAAACTACGTATTTTAGATGCGTATGATTCTTTTTGAAATTGAACAATTTCTACTACCCTTACTGCAATGGAAAAATTAATGGGAGGGCCTGGCTTATCGTGGTGAACTCTCCCTGAGAATGCCAGGCCCTCCAATTAATTTTTCCATTGCAGTAAGGGCAGTAGAATTGTTTAATTTCAAAAAGAATCTTACGCGTCTATAATAGTTTCGAATTTACATAACAGATGGCGCGCTAGTGCATCATAATATGAATGATAAACAAAAGATAAGAAAAGAAGGAAGTTTAAAGAGTAGCAAATTATAAACATCAAAAATGTAACTTTGATAATAAAATAATACATACTTTGCGACAATATCTTTTCAAAATCTTTTTTATTTTCTAGCTTTCAGGCACGAACGCCTTTCTACGGGATAAAACATGGTACCCATGGTAACATTATACCATGCTTTCTCCTGAAGAAGGACCTCCATACCTGGACACTAGAGAATAAAAAGGTTTTTTGAAAAGATACTTTTACCTGGATATCTGATAATTTTACTCAAAATTGATACAAGGAATGTTTCATTGAAGTTTCAATTTATAATAAATAAACCCATTAAAACACGAATTCTTTTAACTGTCAAAATCACCATTGTTACACCAAGCCCTTACAATAATTTTCATCGCAGTAAGGACAGTAGAAGTCTGTTTAATGTTTAAAAGAAACATCCGAGCTTTATTGGTTTCATTTATTATAAATAGATGGCGGGTTATTGCCTTTAATTATGTTTCTATTTCTCCAAATTTCCTTTATTTAATATGAAAACGGCCTGATTCAATACCCGATTGAATATTCCTGATTTAATTATATTGTATCGTATTTTATTTGTTCCTATGTTAAATTACATTATTTGAAGTTTCAGAATTTGTTAGAATTGCTTAGATAGGTTTGGGTTGTCATAGTTATATTCAATTGTTAAGCTTTAATTTTTCTATTTCTCTCTCCTGGTAACCATTTTTTCCAACGCGACAAAATAATGTAAACAATATGCAAGGTGTAATTGTACGCCTGAGTGTGTCTAGCACCAATGAATAGAAATGTTACCTAAGCTGATGTACGCCTGAGTGTGTCTAGCACCAATGAATAGAAATGTTACCTAAGCTGATGTACGCCTGAGTGTGTCTAGCACCAATGAATAGAAATGTTACCTAAGCTGATGTACGCCTGAGTGTGTCTAGCACCAATGAATAGAAAGGCTACCTAAGCTGATGTACGCCTGAGTGTGTCTAGCACCAATGAATAGAAAGGCTACCTAAGCTGATGTACGCCTGAGTGTGTCTAGCACCAATGAATAGAAAGGCTACCTAAGCTGATGTACGCCTGAGTGTGTCTAGCACCAATGAATAGAAATGTTACCTAAGCTGATGTACGCCTGAGTGTGTCTAGCACCAATGAATAGAAATGTTACCTAAGCTGATGTACGCCTGAGTGTGTCTAGCACCAATGAATAGAAATGTTACCTAAGCTGATGTACGCCTGAGTGTGTCTAGCACCAATGAATAGAAAGGCTACCTAAGCTGATGTACGCCTGAGTGTGTCTAGCACCAATGAATAGAAATGTTACCTAAGCTGATGTACGCCTGAGTGTGTCTAGCACCAATGAATAGAAAGGCTACCTAAGCTGATGTACGCCTGAGTGTGTCTAGCACCAATGAATAGAAATGTTACCTAAGCTGATGTACGCCTGAGTGTGTCTAGCACCAATGAATAGAAAGGCTACCTAAGCTGATGTACGCCTGAGTGTGTCTAGCACCAATGAATAGAAATGTTACCTAAGCTGATGTACGCCTGAGTGTGTCTAGCACCAATGAATAGAAATGTTACCTAAGCTGATGTACGCCTGAGTGTGTCTAGCACCAATGAATAGAAATGTTACCTAAGCTGATGTACGCCTGAGTGTGTCTAGCACCAATGAATAGAAAGGCTACCTAAGCTGATGTACGCCTGAGTGTGTCTAGCACCAATGAATAGAAATGTTACCTAAGCTGATGTACGCCTGAGTGTGCCTAGCACCAATGAATAGAAAGGCTACCTAAGCTGATGTACGCCTGAGTGTGTCTAGCACCAATGAATAGAAATGTTACCTAAGCTGATGTACGCCTGAGTGTGTCTAGCACCAATGAATAGAAATGTTACCTAAGCTGATGTACGCCTGAGTGTGTCTAGCACCAATGAATAGAAATGTTACCTAAGCTGATGTACGCCTGAGTGTGTCTAGCACCAATGAATAGAAAGGCTACCTAAGCTGATGTACGCCTGAGTGTGTCTAGCACCAATGAATAGAAAGGTTACCTAAGCTGATGTACGCCTGAGTGTGTCTAGCACCAATGAATAGAAAGGCTACCTAAGCTGATGTACGCCTGAGTGTGTCTAGCACCAATGAATAGAAAGGCTACCTAAGCTGATGTACGCCTGAGTGTGCCTAGCACCAATGAATAGAAATGTTACCTAAGCTGATGTACGCCTGAGTGTGTCTAGCACCAATGAATAGAAATGTTACCTAAGCTGATGTACGCCTGAGTGTGTCTAGCACCAATGAATAGAAATGTTACCTAAGCTGATGTACGCCTGAGTGTGTCTAGCACCAATGAATAGAAAGGCTACCTAAGCTGATGTAAGCCTGAGTGTGTCTAGCACCAATGAATAGAAAGGCTACCTAAGCTGATGTACGCCTGAGTGTGTCTATCATCAGTGCGCGGTGCAGATGAACTACGACAACAAGGAGAAGCGATGCTGTGTCTGCGGCGACAAGGCGCTTGGCTACAACTTCAACGCCATCACATGCGAGTCCTGCAAGGCTTTCTTCAGACGAAACGCTCTAAAGAATAAGGTAACTTCTCCTTTCCAAATAAATATCAAATTAAAGATAAATAAGGAAACTACAAATTCCACCTTCAATAATAAAACGATTCTATTAAAATATGTACATTAGATCTCCAGGGAAGATAGCTATTCGTGATACATTCGAGGAGAGAGCTAAAACGGTCGAAAAAAAAACTTTTTAAAAAACCTTGATTTCCTGATACCCTCGCAGAGTCATCCTGTTATCCATTATAAATAGGGGAGGAACTACACGTACTGTAAGTGAATATATTTTAGTTGGAGAATATTCGCTTTTATAGATTTATATAACTTATTAAATTCTCCATACAAACACCTAGATACATTCGCCAATTTTACACTCATGGACAAAACTTGAGAAAGTTGTAACTTTTAACATGCATATCAGGATGAAAGATATTTGATACACAGTGACCTTTATTGAAGAGACACAATGTTTCCAATATACACTTATGGACAAAACTCAAGGAAGTTGTACCTTTTAGCATGTATATCGGGATTCAGATAATAACTCTGAAATATATTACAGCGACCTTTATTGAAGACACACGGGATAACCAATATACACTCCTGGACAAAACTTAAGTAGTTGTACCTTTTAGCATGTACATCGGGATTGAGACAATAACTCTGAAATATATTACAGTGACCTTTAATGAAGAAACACGAGATAACCAAAATACACTCATGGACAAAACTTAAGAAAATTGTACCTTTTACCATGTATACCGGGATTTAGACAATAACTCTGAAAGATATTGCAGTGACCTTTATTGAAGACACACGGGATAACCAATATACACTCTTGGACAAAACTTAAGTATTTGTATCTTTTAGCATGTATATCGGGATTCAGGCAATAACTCTGAAAGATATTACAGTGACCTTTATTGAAGACACACGATGTATCCAATATACACAATGGACAAAACCTAAGAAAATTGTACCTTTTACCATGTATATCGGGATTGAGACAATAACTATGAAAGATATTACAGTAACCTTTATTGAAGACACACGAGATAACCAATATACACTCATGGACAAAACTTAAGTAAGTTGTATCTTTTAGCATGTATATCGGGATTCAGACAATAACTCTGAAAAATATTTGATATAGAGTTACCTTTATTGAAGACACTAGATAACCAAGTTTGAACAAAATTGCCTCTGTCTCCTTAAAACAGACGACCAGGGCATAAAATACTTTCCACATAAGTTTTGTCCACAATTGTAGGTCCAGCAACTGAGGGCCGATATCAAGTTTAACAATTGGAACTTGGGTGATGCCCGTTTACCATACGTCTTGGTATAGCCTGACAGGACGTTCTCTATTCCTATACTCCTCGAAGTTGCGTTATTTCTGAGTTCTCTGAGCGGGGATTTCTTATTCCATCAACTAGCTTTTTCAGTGATACATTAACCTTGACATATGCACGATGTGGCCACTGGACATGCGTCGGACCTGTAGGCTGTTGTTGGGTGCTGCGTTTCCTGGAGTACAGGAGTTCCATCTATGCTTCTTTCCTGTGATTAATCTGTATAAGAACGGTGGTCTTAATAAAGCTGTGTGTATTACATCAATTACAATTGATGTTAGAGATCTCTTGTGAACAATTCCTGTAAAAAGACTACTGGTCGTTCAACAGAGGATAGTTTAGAAGAGGACAGGGCAGCTTGGAAAGTGGTCGGTCAGGTTCGATCATAAAATACCATGGGCGGTTTTACAGTACTGGGTTTTATCAAGAATAACATGCAATAGTCTTTATTCATTTTGAATTTTTGAGAGAGATTCATAAAAAATAGAGCTGAGTAGTATATTTTCGACTTTTTAAGATTTGATCATACAGTAATTAAAAAGAAAACTAAAATATATTTCTGATATTCTAAGCTAATCTTCCAATACAATTTGCCACGTGGTAATATGAAGAATAAGAGAAGCATTTCATTAATATTCCAGACGATTGTATATAAGTACAATCATTTTATTCGCGATCGAACGTTGTACTGTACGTATTACATCCCAGCCATCTCTGTCTTGAGCTCGATGTACCATCTCGGCGACTGTCAAACCAGTGAGTTCCTTTAATTGGTCCACGAAGTGTGTCGGTGGGCATCCAGAGATTGTATATAAACTGTGTTGAAGATTATTAATGATTGTAGTTTAACTTGGGTTTGTTGGTGTGTGGAGGAATTCAAGTGTTTCTTCAACAACAACTGTGTAGTGGACATGGTGACCAGAAGGTTCTGCCAGAAATGCCGCCTGAGGAAGTGTCTGGAGATTGGCATGAAGAAGGAGTACATCATGTCGGACGAGGAGAAGAAGGCCAAGCGGGCTAAAATTGAGTATAACCGGCAGAAACGTCAAATGGCAGCTAGACAGTCTTCCAATCCTCCCAGACTGACCATGCCTCTTGAACCTTTGACTTTCTTCACTCCAAACACCTTTGTAGAAATCTCCCACGAAGTTTCGCCGTTCAGGAGAATATCGTCTCCATTTTTGCCTAAGATTCCGTATGCAGATTATAAACCCCCTGATTCAGGCGTCTACAAGCCCTCTGATACAGGCGTCTACAAACCTTCTGACTCAGGCGTCTACAAACCTTCTGACTCAGGCGTCTACAAACCCTCTGACTCAGGCGTCTACAAACCCTCTGATTCAGGCGTCTACAAACCTTCTGACTCAGGCGTCTACAAACCTTCTGACTCAGGCGTCTACAAACCTTCTGACTCAGGCGTCTACAAACCCTCTGATTCAGGCGTCTACAAACCCTCTGATTCAGGCGTCTACAAACCCTCTGATTCAGGCGTCTACAAACCCTCTGATTCAGGCGTCTACAAACCCTCAGATGTCTATAAACCAGAGGATCCAAGCAAATTGCCCCCAGAACAAGACGTTCCGTACAGAATTCCTGGATCTCAAGATCAGACGGATAAATATCGTGTCAGCCTTGAGAACAAGGGGGAACTTGATCACCAAGCTCCCAGCAGGCAATCAACCAGCTTCCAGCTGCCTTACAAACAACCTGAGTGCAAACAAGCTCAAGAAACACAAGTAGTGCCATCATGTTCCTTCATCAATGAGCCCAGTACTTCAAGTGGGCCGAGTACCTCCAGCCAAGAAATTTCATCCAAAACGAACAATCCTTGTTCTCAAGGCAATCTGTTGGTATATCGGCTTCTATTTGAGACTAACGACATGCCAATGACAATACCTGCAGCCTCCAATCCCAAGAACTTCAATCAAAACTCAACTGAAACCAACCAGCGTCTTATCGGTGATGTGGAGCGAATAAAATTGAATGAACTAGTGATGGCCAATGAAATCATGAAGCAACCTCTAACTTGCGGATCACCTGATCCTTCTCTGACCAGCGTCCTCAATATGACCAACTATGCTATCCGACGGCTGATCAAAATGTCAAAGAGGATATCCAGTTTCAGAAGTCTTTGCCAAGCAGATCAAATTGCCTTATTGAAAGGCGGATGTTGCGAGCTACTGATCCTACGTTCTGTAATGTCCTATGAGCCAGAAAAAGAATGCTGGAAAGGTCCTGAAGGACCAAAAGTGATGTCCATCAAAGTAGATGTCCTGAAGAAGGCTGGAGGAACAGTCTACGAGCAGCACAAGAAGTTCATCATGGGCTTCTCCCCGAAGTGGAAGAGCGACGAGAACATCATGCTGCTGCTGAGTGCGATCACTCTCTTCAGCCCAGACCGTCCTCATGTCATCCACAAGGAAGTCATCAAGCTGGAACAAGATGTCTACTCCTTCCTGCTCCAGCGCTACCTCCACACCATCTACCCGACCCTCGAGGCTATCTCAGCCTACCGTCTACTCAGCCAGAAGTTGGAGCAGCTCCACAGCCTGAACGAGAACCACGTTGAAATGTTCATGGAGACCAACCTGAAGGAAATCGAGCCTCTCCTCATCGAGATATTCGACCTTAAATTCTAAACCGAACTTTACCAACTCGATATATGGAAGTAGACATCATTCATTTAGAAACTTTTGTCACCATTTAAATATATTCGTAATGTATAGACACTCACATCAATGAAGAATTTTAGATTATATATTTATAATTCAATTGCCATCTATCGTCAAAATTTGTAACAAATAAATTTACTGGCAATGTGTTTCTTTTCAATAATATTGCCACGGGGAAAATTAGGGAAGACCAAATTCTGGATGAGACAACAATTTATTTCAAGCAAGGACAAACTATGAGTGATAAACAAAAGATAAGCCACGAGGGAAATTTACAGAGTCGCAATATATAAACATAAAAATGACCACTCTGTTGATAAAAAATAATAAAATTAATAAATACTATGTTACAATATCATCAAATATTATCTTTACAGACCTTACTGCAATGATATAAGTTATTGAAGGAGAGGCCTTGGATCATCAGTGGTGAACCCTCTCAGCGGTTTCACCAAATTAATCTCTAGACCGCTCTACTATTGTATCGGATTGGTTTGGGATATACCCTGCATTTTCTAGTACAAGTAGAGGGGTCTGAAGATTAATTTGACGAAACCGCTGAGAGGGTTCACCACTGTTGATCCAAGCCCTCTCATTCAATAACTTATATCATTGCAGTAAGGTCTGTTGAAATAATATTTGATGATATTATTGAAAGGAAACACATTGCCAGTAAATTTATTCGTTACAAATAGATTATATATGTAAATATTCACAAAATATGTAATTAAATTATAACCGGTCTTTAAGAATATTCGATTAGCAATAACCATCAGCCTTTTCTTTATCACGACACGATAAAGAGATTTTCTAATTATTTTTTGAATAAAAGGTTTTTGTTTTCGAATACTGTAGGTTTTAAACACTTTAGGAGGACTGTTTGAAATAGGAAAATGTGCTCAAAACCTCGAGATGTAAATATAAAGAATTATAATGTATTAATGTCTGTTGTATGCTGAAATAAATATTTTAAAGAAGCTTTCAAGAGTATTGTATCTTCTTCATATTGTATACATAGAATTGAGATGTGAGCACACAGATCGCAGTTTGGTGAGACATTGAGTACTTGGATATTGCCACGAGGAAAATTAGGGAAGACCAACTTCAGGATGACACAGCAATTTATTTAAGGCAAGAACAAACTATGAATGATAAACAAAAGATAAGCCACGAGGGAAATTTACAGAGTAGAAAAATATAAACAGTAAAATGACCACTCTGTTAATATAAATAATAAAATTAATAAATACTTTGTTACAATATTCTTGGAGGCAGAGTCTCTGTAGGAATCTTGCATTGTTTTAATGTCCTTTCTTTTCTTCCTTGAACTCTACTCGAGCCTTATAATTATTCAATTGTTTATTTAAATTCGCAACTATTATAGACACGTATGATTATTTTTAAAATTAGACAATTTCTACTGTCCTTACTGCAATGGAAAAATTAATGGGAGGGTTCACCACTGAGCCAGGCCCTTACATTAATTTTTCCATTGCAGTAAGGACAGTAGAAATTGTTTATTTTTAAAAAGAATCATACGCGTCTATAATAGTTTCGAATTTTGATAACAGATGGCGCGCTAATGCATCATAATATAATTGTTTATTAGATAATAAAAAGACATATATTGAATTGAATAAAATATTTATTTTGCCAATATTTCGGCTGGCTGAACGCCAACTTTTATCGAGGCATTACATTTTTGTATACACAAACTCAGCTAATATTTTAAGACATTTAACTTATTCTGATTGTAATTTTTTGATAATTCTTTTCATGCATAAATTTCCCCCACTTACTTTGTATTTTAATGATTTCAACTGTGATATTATAACACTATGCGGCGCTGAGTTTGTGTATACAAAAATGTAATGCCTTGATAAAAGTTGGCGTTCAGCCAGCCGAAATATTAGCAAAATAAATATTTTATTAAATCCAATATATGCCTTTTTTATCTAATGAATTAAATATGGATTTCTCTATTTCTGATTCAAATCACATTAATAGGTACCGCTCAGCAAGAGCAACCTAGTTCATGATAATTGAAACAATGAATAATATGTGAAGGTTATTCACATATTAAACAAATTTTAACGCGGGATTCAATCCCGGTTCATGACTGTCGGGAATCGAGCGTGTTACCCTCTCATCCACCGACTTATTTATTGCTCTATTTTCAAAATAATTGTTTATGTAATATAGTATCTGAATTTAGTTTTGTTTCTTGACGTAAGCATCCCTTGTGGGGATATTGCGTCTGATTTGATGATTATAAATAAATTTCTTGTAAAATTCCTTAAACAAAGTTATTAGCGAAATTACCCTGAGAAAAACAGAGAGAGAGAGAGTTAAAAGCTAACAATCCTTATCAAAATATGTTCTCGTTATACCATTAAAATAATTTTTGAAAAAATTTCACCGAAAGGATATCGTGATTTATAAAAGGTAAAAATCTCACTTCAAGACACAAAAAACCGATGCGCTATCTTTCGACTGTTTCTGCAATTTAGTGGAATCGGGTCGCTAACACCGCCACAACACTAGCTTTGTCAAAACAAGAAGGCAAAACCACCTGGACACCACGGTTTTGGTCTAATGGCTGTGTACAAATCAGGTGTTGATATTGAAAACAATAAGGCATATTCTGACAGCTCATATTATCAATATTTTTCTTATTTTTTACTTTAACAGCGTATTAACGCAAATTGACTTTAAGTATCCATTTATTGATTTCTCAGGAAGCCTTTTATATCTAATATTTGGTATTAATATTTGGCAGTAAGGACAGTAGAAATTGTTTTATTTTAAAAAGAATAATACGCCTCTAAAATAGTTTTATAATTTGATAACAGATGGCGCTCTAGTACATCGTAACATTATAGTTCTAATAAAAGACACAATTTGATATTTGCGGAAGAGCGATTGCTCGAAGCATATTATATATTTATAATTATATTTAATTCTGCTGTCCTAAAAGCTTATGTCCATAGTTATTCTAAAATACCCATTCCAAGATTCTTACAACGGTCACCTATAAAAGGAAGTTCCAAAAATGCAATATAACAGCGGTATGGTAGATTAAACTGGCGAAACCGCTGGGAGGGTTCACCACTGATGAGCCAGGCCCTCCCTTTAATTTTTCATCGCAGTAAGGACAGTAGAAATTGTTTTATTTTAAAAAGAATAATACGCCTCTAAAATAGTTTTATAATTTGATAACAGATGGCGCTCTAGTACATCGTAACATTATAGTTCTAATAAAAGACACAATTTGATATTTGCGGAAGAGCGATTGCTCGAAGCATATTATATATTTATAATTATATTTAATTCTGCTGTCCTAAAAGCTTATGTCCATAGTTCTTCTAAAATACCCATTCCAAGATTCTTACAACGGTCACCTATAAAAGGAAGTTCCAAAAATGCAATATAACAGCGGTATGGTAGATTAAACTGGCGAAACCGCTGGGAGGGTTCACCACTGATGAGCCAGGCCCTCCCTTTAATTTTTTCATCGCAGTAAGGACAGTAGAAATTGTTTTATTTTAAAAAGAATAATACGCCTCTAAAATAGTTTTATAATTTAATATTTGGTCGTTGAGGTACAGACTGCACCCCGCTGACGAGAGCCAACAGCGTTCGTGGCGGCTTTTCTTGATTTATCAAGAAATTTAGTCGGTCAAATATCACGGAACAAGTTAAATATATGTTTAATAAGCAGCAAACATAAATAAATTCCGAGGATAAGTTTCTTTTATTTCAAAAATAATAGTCTTCGAGCTTTCGGGCGTAAATAGCCCTTCTTCAAGAAAATAGGAAGTAATTTTAAATTAAATTTTGAATTTCATATAGAAATGTTTGTAAACAATTAGATGGTGTTTTTCTTTGGTCCTGCATAGCGTGAGTGAATCTCGTATCCACGTGATTTAGTTCTAATCTAAAAACTTTTATAAAGAGTTTTGCCCCCAGATATGCAGGACCAAAGAAAAACACCATCTAATTGTTTACAAACATTTCTATATGAAATTCAAAATTTAATTTAAAATTACTTCCTATTTTCTTGAAGAAGGGCTATTTACGCCCGAAAGCTCGAAGACTATTATTTTTGAAATAAAAGAAACTTATCCTCGGAATATATTTATGTTTGCTGCTTATTATACACCAGAGGATTCCACCTTATGATGAAATATATGTTTAGTTTATTTTTGTTCCACTAGATGACTCTCTGCTATCATGGTTTACTTTTGGGGGTCGGTGGAAGGATGGTCTAAACAGTTGGTTTTCGACCGCTAAGACCTGGGTTTGATTCCCGCACTGAACACTTTTTTCTGTTAAAATAAAAAAAATGCTCCAATGGCCCCCGATTCTTTCAAAAGTCCAACCTCACCAACGAGTGCAAATAAACAAACGGGGCTCTGGCACATTTGTAAGTGCAAAGTCAAACTGCTTTTCTACATGTATAAACATGTGGTGCACTTACAGTAAAAGCAGTCGCATTCTTCTACCCACCATGGATATCATGACCTGTACCACGTGTACTAGGGATAAGCAAAAAAAAAAAAAGGTTTCTTTTTACAATTCTTTCATTTCTCGAGCTTTCAGGCTAACATGCCCTTCAGCACGGAGACCTAGAAGTAGTACTTCTGTAGTACTGAAAGAAATGTAAAAAGAAACCAAAACCTAGATTCCTTATTGATTTAGTTCAAATGGAAGTTGAAAAAAAGATGGCATTATTTTCTTATCGCTTGTAGAAGTCGCTTCCTTAAATGATACTGTACCTTTTATACGTAGTGAAGATGTACGAAATCCCTTAATGCAATGAGATATTGGGAGGGCCGCAGTGAGGATCTGATGAGCCAGGCCTTACCATATTTCTCTTATTGCAGTAGGGGCAGTAGGTATTTGGTAATTTTTTTTTTAAACAAAGGAACAAACGCTTTCTTGAAAGTGTTTATAATATAGAATTCTTTCAAATTTCCTCTGTTCTCCTACACATTGTACATTTATGTGCGTATTACTGCATCATGATGTATATATATTTTTTTTGTCATCAAAATTATATTTTTATATTTGATTTAAATAATAATATAAATTAGGTTTTCAATTATTATATATGTATTATATTTCGACAGAGTGATTATTTTCATTATTATGTATATTTGTGGCAAGTCTGGAACTTCACATGCTTTAATGATAGACGTGAGGATAGAATAATTGAGACAAGAGACGTGAAGACTACGTGGAAGACAACTACGAGGACAACACAACAAATAAATAAACAACTTCTGAAGGTAACTATTTCATTATTTACTGTTTTATAATTTACCTTTATTATGGAAACTCTATCGGGAAACGTATACAACACCAATAAAGAGGAAATAAAGGTCGAACATCCTGCAAAGCTGCAATCTGGCGTAACAGTATGTGGTCAAATTAAGATGTCAATGTATACACTGTAGGTAAGTTAGTTGTGAACTCCTGGTACATAGAATTGAAGCTGAGATATTTGGATAAAATACATTTATTTACATGGTTAATACTTACTCTCATCTAGACTATACATGGATAGACTGAACACTTTCTTGAGATCTCCTACATTTCCCCGATGTTTTGCTCTAAACCTTCAGAGATTCTGTTGTGGTTTGGGAATGGCTCCCTGGAGAGACGGGGGTTTTGATTGGGGTTGTTCTTTTTGACGTGGTGTCACGCATGGTGGACTTGGGGATCTCGCGAGGGGGACGTTTGGTCGTTGGTGGCTGGGTGGTCGCTGTGGTGACGCTGGTCGCAGATGTCAGCGTGGTTGATCGTAGCGGTCTTCTTGTGGTGCTTGATGTGACTGAAGCGGTGGTTGATCTCAGCGGTCTTCTGGTAGTTCTTGTGGTGACTGAGGCGGTGGTTGTGGCGACTGAGTTCATAGAAACAGTCGTCGTCTTCATCCCTGTTGTCTTTGCCGGCATCCTCCGTGGTAGGACTCTCCTGGTCACCATCGGCGCCGTCGATGTTTCAACAACATCGCCTTGACTTGGGGTTGTTCTTCTTGTTCGACGGGCTGTTTCAACTCCAGAGGCGGTTGTTTGAGATACTCGGGGCATTCTGGTTGTTGGGTCCATTCTTTCTCGGCCATTCATGGTGGTGGTGGTTGGTAGAGTGGTCGTTACTGGCGGCATCATTGTGGTTGTGTCTACAGCGGCGGTAGACGGAGGTACCGAGGTAGTCAGGATTCCGTTATCTCCCGACTCTCTTGGTCGTTCTCCATTCGGTTGAATTGGCTGCAGAGGGTAAGGCTGCAAGTAGGGATTGTAGAATGGATCATACCCCCCTTGTTGTCCTTCTTCACCAGAATTGCGATTGTAGCCGAAGTTATAATCGAACGGTGCGTGGTATGGATTCTGTGGGTTATAGTTGATATAAGGGTTGTACGAGTTGAATTGATACGGCGGGTAATAGTGGGAGTCATTTGAACCAAAGCTCGATCCATCGTCAAATGGATCTCTACGGGAATTGTTTGGTACGGCGCCAGAAAGAGGTGGGAAATAATTATTTGGTGAGAACAAGGGGTCACCGAATGGATGGGATTCTTGGTCGAAACCTGGAACAGAGCTATTGTGATCTGAGAAGCTGTTGCCATCGGGATAAAACACTCCTGGCTGCAGAGGTAGGAACGTCCCGTTTCTTTGATCATCCTCAGGTAGAGGAGGATGGATAGAGTTGCCAGGTGGGCTGCGATGTGGGGGACCACGGACTGGAGGATCAAACCGAGGTCTGCCGTTGAAGTTGGATGGAATATTCTGGGGAGGAGGAGCGAATACAGATGGTCTCTGTTGTTCTGGAAACTGACGTCTTGGCGGAGAGAAGAAAGAAGGCTGCTCTTCAGAGAAGGTTGGTCCTGGAATGACGTTTGGGCCTTGATATCTTGGTTCACCATTTCCCCCGTTGGCATTCGGTCCGAAAGAAGATGTGGGAGGACCAAAGTTGAAAGGGATATATTCTTGTCTGGGAGTTCCTCTTTGCCGACCTTCCGGTCTTCTTCTTTCTTCAAATCCTCGTGGCCTTCCCCCGCCGAATCCTTGTCGCGGACCATTGAAGAATTCGTTGAAGAGGTTCGGCCTATCTAGATCCTGGAAGGATTGAGCATCAAGATTGCTGTCGATCCGCTTGAGAAGGTCGTTATCGCCGATCTGGTAGAAGAAGCCGTGGGGAGGATCGTCCTGGGATGACGGGCCGAGGTAGAAGAACTGCGACCACTGCGGACGGCGATCCTGCCGCTGTTGACCAGAGGACCATCCCCACAGCTGGGTGAGGAGCAGCGCTAGCAGAATCTGTAAATCACAGAAAAATCCCTGTCATTTCGATATAACATTTGTACATGTAAATACCCATTCCAAGAGTCTAGCAAAGTATCACTATAAAAGGAAGTTCCAAAAATGCAATATAACAGCGGTATGGTAGATTAAACTGGCGAAACCTCTGGGAGGGTTCACCACTGATGAGCCAGGCCCTCCCATCAATTTTTTCATTGCAGTAAGGGCAGTAGAAATTGTTTTATTTTAAAAATAATCATACGCGTCTATAATAGTTTTGAATTTTGATAACAGATGGCGCGCTAATGCATCATAATATAATATAAATATATAATACAATATAATGCGGCTTATGATTGTAGAACGAAGTTTTACCGCAAATGTTTCTTTTTTTCATCCCTAAGGTTAGAAATAATCGTTATTTCTCCTTAAAATAAATTTCGATTTTTCGTTCAAAAGAAACATTTGCGATTTAAATATGTGATTAAGAAGTGTTATAGGTATTATTGCATAAAATATCAAATTGAAAAAATAAATTAATTATCTATATAATAAATTTATTTTATTATTATTATTTATATATATATTTTCACAGAGTTATTTCAATTATCGTTGTTGATGGTGTTTAGGTGATTTGTTACTGACTTCTTTAATTAATTCTAAATATCTAAATTATTGATATTCATTTCTATATATTGCATTGTTCACTTTTGATTATATTCACTTTTGCTTATAATGTATATAATAGATTAGCCCAATAAGCTTGTAAGACGTCCGTGGTTCACCGCGACCTGCTGTCAAAACAAACAAAAATGAATAAATAAAACTCTTATTAAATCCAAAATGTTAAAAGTGGCAATTCTAGAATATTTCTGCGATATAATACTCTGATATTATGGTAAATGACACGATTCGCCAATAGATAAATAGTTTATTTAATTTTTTAAATTTTATTTCGTCTCAATTTATAGGTGTTACATTCGAGTCACCTTGTCCTGGCTATTTACACATGGCGTGGAGTAGAGGTGGTCCCCCCGGATCTTGCAGGAGGGCAGATGTTGGGCGATGAGCTCTTAACTAAGTGTCAGGGCCGGGTCGTCGGAATCGGGGATTGATATCTCCTTTATTTTGTAGAATATCTTGTATGGTTGGGTTATTTGAATTTTGCATTTGAAGGTATAATTTCTTAACGGAAGTTTGGTACATATCTTCTATATCGGGTTGGTTCAAGTCCTCCTTCAGTATCTTGTTTGATAAGTTGAATGGAGCTCCTATACTTGTCCGAAGGCAGATTCTCATAAATGCGTTTATCTTATTTTTGTCTGTGGTTGTAATATATTTACACCAAATTGGGAGTGCGTATGTTACTATCGGGAGGATACAACTTCTGTATAGAGTAAACTTTTGTTTTGTAGACAATTTGCTTCTATAGTTGAACAGACTTGATAATGTTATTTTTGCGATTTTTGCTTTCTTTATGATATTTTTGACATGCATGTTGAATTTAAACTTGGAGTCTAAGGTAACTCCAAGATATTTAACGCTGTCAGTCCAATTAATAGGGCTCTGGTTTACCTTTAGGATGGATTGTGGCTTGAATTTTTTATTGTCTAGTGGAGGAAAAATTATTGCCTGAGACTTTTTTGGGTTGATGTCTAATTTCCAATCATTGCACCATTTGGTTATACTGTTTATGTAATTTTGGAGTTGTGTAGTTATTATTCCTTTTGATTTGGAGTTTGCTAAAATTGCTGCGTCATCTGCGAAAAGTTTTGTTTGACATTTTAGATGTGGAGGAAAATCGTTGATGTAGATGTGGAATAGGTAGGGTCCAAGGATAGAGCCTTGAGGGACTCCAATCTGGGTTGGTTTTGCCGTGGTTATATAATTCCCTTGCTTAATTGAAAAGGTCCTGTCCTGGAGATAGTCTTTCAAGAATTTGATAAAATCCCTTGGAAATTTATTTTTGTTATCATGCCATACTCTATCAAAGGCTTTGGTAAAGTCTAGAAAAACAGCACTTA
The DNA here is from genome assembly GCA_030710605.1 of Cordylochernes scorpioides. Classification (NCBI taxonomy): domain Eukaryota; kingdom Metazoa; phylum Arthropoda; class Arachnida; order Pseudoscorpiones; family Chernetidae; genus Cordylochernes; species Cordylochernes scorpioides. The sequence continues at coordinate 129,594,502 of CP092864.1, read as the reverse complement.
CTTTCTCTATCAGATTCAATTTTTTAGTCAACGTACATATATTGTATTCTTTTGAAATATAAGGAAGTGGGTAGTTAACAGAAAGATTAATTAAATTAAGAACTAAATATAGTTTTAAGAATAGAAAAATGTAATATATAAATATAAACATAAAAAGGTTTGGGAATAAAAAATATAATATCCAATTAGCTAAGGTTTGTCCTAACAGCGCCATCTATGTACAGTTTTATAAACTATTTATCCCACATTGTTGTAGTATTGTCTATGTTACATCTCTGTCTATATATCACAGCTTTGTTAGATTGGATTGTTGGCTAGCGGTTATTGGATAGGACAGGCCGCTAATAGGTGAGAGCTGCTGGTGTACATATAATGTCATCTCTTGTCCGTCCTTATTGTTTATAAATACTTCAAGTAATAAAGGATCTTTGTAATTATCAGCCTTCTTTCTCTTCAGCGAATCTATCATTTTTACCAACACAAAATAAGCCTTATTTGTTACCAGTTGCAAATAAGACACGCTATATCTGATCTGGATAATTGCGCGTGAAACTATTTACAATTAGTGTAGTAGAGTAGGTAACAGAATTATCAAAAAGAAAATAAACAATTAAGAAAAAGATCATTGGAAAAACATATATACATTAAACAAATAAGCAACAACATAAGCAAATAGAATAAATAATCCTTATTTTAAAAATATAGATATTATAGATTGTTATATATATATTCAGAATAAATATGTTGTTTTATATAATTTAAAAGTGGAAAACACAAAAACCATAAGATATATTGATCTTTTGATTATTTTGAATTTAATGTCAGACGAGGAAGACTATAACGGTTGTTCCCAGATGCTTTAAAATAGCCATAAAACCTTTTTAATCTATTCTTTGGAAATTTACTTGGAATGGTGGACTCTTCCTTGATTCATTTGACATTTCAGGTTGAAAACTTTAGATGTGCTCTTAACTTGTTACAAATGTATTCCACGTAAATATTTTATAAAATATAACTTGACTCTGTAGGTAGATTCTGATGTGCGCCTAACATCAAATTCGAACATTTTATTATTTGTATTAATTATTTTAATTTTCAAAATGAAAATATAAATACTGGGCAATAATTAGTATTTGATCAAAACAATGAAATGTGACTTAAAAGAGAATTTTAAAAATATTTCCATAAATATTTTTTAATTTTAATTTTCTTTCATATCTATACATTTTTTTTTTAAGATTGAGAAATCATTAATTGGTATTATATTTAGAAAATATGCATATATTTCGAAGGGCAACTCGCCTCTCTTCAAAATTCCAGATATTTCATCATCTTATATATCATTCATCATATAGGGAATTATTATTTATTGTTATTCAGATTTGGTCTTTATTTCATATCTTCTACTCCATTATTTTATATAATGTGTTTGTTTGTACATTCCTCTTTTTCTCTCTCTGTACTAGCGTCTATTATAGGATTGTTTGAATTAAAATCCAGATGTATATCCCGGGAACTCCGCCTTTGCCGGTCCCAAGCTCGGATGAAAAAGGAGGAGGGGGAGCAGTAACAAGCTCACTAAAAAACCTGGGCTCATCTGGCCCGGCTGATAGTACCCTGTAAGGACTCCTAATCCAGGAGTACAGGATGAGCAGAGTTTGTATTCCATGTTAGGAGCGGCTGCACATGGCGTCTGTTCCCCATGTCAGAGACGGCCATTTATTTTGAAGCTAAGTCGGCCTGCCACCGAGTAGTGCTCCCAGTTTTAATGATAAAGGCAGACGCATTCTACTTCACCCAGTCATGATGGTTGTCAAGTCTCTAGCTCTACAAGCTTGATACCCTAATATGATTGAGTGGAGATAAGAAAGAATAAGAAGTATCCCACATTCTGTTGTATCGTTTTTTATTTGAATGTTGAATTTTATACATTACGATATTATATCTCTATATATATAAAAATGAATGTTTGTATGTTTGTCTGTATGTTTGTTTGTATGTCCGGTATACAAATTCGCAGTAGTTCACTAAATCAAACCTAAATTTCCATACATAGGTAAAAGATTACGGGGAAGACGATAGGCTATTTAAAAAAATATATATAAATCAATTATTAAAACTATATATTTTTAGTCAGAAAATGATGATGACGACATTGCTGTATCATTTAATAGGATAATCCCCTAATAGTATGTTCAAATCAATAAGCTTGAGGGATAAGTCTCTTTCAAATAAATTTATTTCAAGCTTTCGGGCACAACCGCCCTTCGACAGGAAACAATATATTAGCTACTAAAGTTTTCGGATCTAATCTATATATATACATATATATGCGCAGGAAATGACAGTTATGCAAAAACGGATTTACATAGTGACGAACACAATAAATATAGAGAGAATTTGCATGTGTAAAATATGTACTGATATGAATAGGGCAAATAATATGGCATATCTTGGAAACTCAGGAATACATATTGAAATCGTGATCGCAGAGTTCATGATACAGAGGGGGGTTGGGTGGCTGCAGGGAATATTACATTGTAAATTTCAGGTAAATCAATTTTTCTATTGAGGCTGTGGAATTTGCTTGACAGGAGGGATTCTATGATTAGTCTTTGGTGTTTGTTAGCAATATTGGAATAATGAACTTTCGGTGATGTAATGTTGAAGTAATGGCCAGTTTCGTTTATGTGCTGTACTATTAAGGATCTATGGTCTAAGTTATCGATATTTCTTTTATGTTCATGAATTCTAATATTGACATGTCTTCCGGTTTCGCCTACGTAGATTTTTGGGCAGTTCAAACATTCTATGGAGTAAATAACGTTTCGTGGTGTGCTGCGAGGTTCATTAAGTTTCATAATCTGATTTCGGAGAAGGGATCCAGAGGTAGGTGCGCAGGTGAAGTAGGTTTTGATTCCAAATTTCAACAAGAATCTCGCTATTGTGGAGGATAATGGTGAATACGGCATATTGCAAATAGATCTGTATATTGGAGACTGTGTCTTTTTAGATGGGTCATAAAAGTGTCGCAATATAAAGGACATCGGGTATGCGCAGTCCCTGAGGTTAGCTAATATGTTCTGTGTTTCAAGGTTCTTGTACTTCTGGAGGGAGCAGTGGGTATGGACTCGTTTTGATAGAGCAATGACTGTGTTGATTTTGTGACTGATAGGACAGAAGGACGAGTATTGAACGTAATTAGGACGGAAGGATGGTTTATAATAAACGGTGGTATGATATTCATGTTGGTGCCGGATGATTTTAACGTCGAGAAATGGAAGGGTATTATTGGTTTCTTTTTCAACGGTAAAGTGAAGATCAGGGTGATAATTGTTTAGATTGTAGAGAATGTCATCGGTTTTGGTGGTAGTGCAGATGCAAAAGATGTCATCGATGTACCTTCGCCAAAAGAATATATCCTGGGGGAAATTGGCGGTAATCCTTCGGTCTATTGCGCGCATAGAGATCTCAGCAATTGTGGTCGATAGAGGGCTTCCCATTGGGGACCCTTTTGCTTGCCTGTATGATTCGGAGTTATATGCGAATATGCAGTTATCTAGACATATGGTAATGAGTTGTGTGATTTTTTGGATGATATCTGTATCAATATGCTGTTCCTGCAGAAGTTCTATTGTATCACTTATGATCAGAGGATGTGGAAGGCTGGGGTATAAGGCTTGCACGTCAAAAGACACCATGATGCGGTCAGATTCCGGTTTGATCTTTAGGACTTCTCCTATAAAGGTTTGGGTGTTGGCTATGGGGAATGGGGCATTCTGTAATTGGAGGAACGGTTTTAGGAAGTTGGCTATAAATCTGGAAAGAGGGGCTGTTGGAGAAGAGAAAAAGGCCACTATAGGACGCAAGGGAGTTTCAGGTTTGTGTGTTTTCGGGAGACCGTAAATATAGGGCTCATTGTGTGGGCTGGACAGGTTAGATAGGAATTCTTTAAGTTCATCGTCTGTGATCTTGTGGTCGGTATTCATCTTTTTCAGTTCTTTTTTGAATGATTTATAAGCAGATTTTTTATCACTTTCGGATATGGGGTGGAATGTGGTTCGGTCTTCTAGGATTTTGAGCATTTTGCTGTTGTAGTCTGATCGATTAAGGATAACTGTCTGTCCTCCCTTGTCTGCTTGGGTGATGACGATTTCTTTTTTGTTGCTTAGGTATTGCAACAATTTCCGTTCATGAGGGTTGTAAAGGGGGAGATTGGGAGGTGACACTATTAAATTGGTGACTTTGTTACGTATAATGTTTCTTTCCTGTAGATTGAGTCTGGTAATGGCTGATTCGATTCCACTTATAATTCTAATGGGGTCTGGTTTCTGGACTGTTCTATATTTCATTCCTTTTGCTAGTAAGATTTCTTCGTCTAATGATAAAGTGGCATTCGACAGGTTCATTATTGCGCTTGTTATGTTCCGTGGGTTCAGTTTTGGACAGTTATATTTGCGGGCCCAATGTTCCAGTTTTTTGTGGTGCTTGGTCGTAATTTCTGTCTTTAAAGAAAGAACTTCTGAGGTGATATGTGTCACCATCTCGTACATTCTATGGGGTGGCACTACTTGAGAGGTGAGGCAAATTAATTCTTTGATGGTTTTGGAAAGAATACGGATATGGGAATAACATCCCTGTGTTCTGCATCTTAAAAGTTTCATTTGAGTGTCTTTGATTACTTTGCAGGAGAATGGGTTCTTCACTGGGTCCTTAATTCTCAGAGGCGGTGGGATGAAATTTAACTCTTCACATCTGCGATTGAAGGCAAGGTGGCATCTCCATTTGGTGAGCTGGATGGACTTTTTTCGGATCTGCTCAAGATAATAGTGGATTTCTCTATCCGAAAACATATGATTCATGCTAAAACTTTGGCTAACAATTAATAGGATAATCCCCTAATAGTATGTTCAAATCAATAAGCTTGAGGGATAAGTCTCTTTCAAATAAATTTATTTCAAGCTTTCGGGCACAACCGCCCTTCGACAGGAAACAATATATTAGCTACTAAAGTTTTCGGATCTAATCTATATATATACATATATATGCGCAGGAAATGACAGTTATGCAAAAACGGATTTACATAGTGACGAACACAATAAATATAGAGAGAATTTGCATGTGTAAAATATGTACTGATATGAATAGGGCAAATAATATGGCATATCTTGGAAACTCAGGAATACATATTGAAATCGTGATCGCAGAGTTCATGATACAGAGGGGGGTTGGGTGGCTGCAGGGAATATTACATTGTAAATTTCAGGTAAATCAATTTTTCTATTGAGGCTGTGGAATTTGCTTGACAGGAGGGATTCTATGATTAGTCTTTGGTGTTTGTTAGCAATATTGGAATAATGAACTTTCGGTGATGTAATGTTGAAGGAATGGCCAGTTTCGTTTATGTGCTGTACTATTAAGGATCTATGGTCTAAGTTATCGATATTTCTTTTATGTTCATGAATTCTAATATTGACATGTCTTCCGGTTTCGCCTACATAGATTTTTGGGCAGTTCAAACATTCTATGGAGTAAATAACGTTTCGTGGTGTGCTGCGAGGTTCATTAAGTTTCATAATCTGATTTCGGAGAAGGGATCCAGAGGTAGGTGCGCAGGTGAAGTAGGTTTTGATTCCAAATTTCAACAAGAATCTCGCTATTGTGGAGGATAATGGTGAATACGGCATATTGCAAATAGATCTGTATATTGGAGACTGTGTCTTTTTAGATGGGTCATAAAAGTGTCGCAATATAAAGGACATCGGGTATGCGCAGTCCCTGAGGTTAGCTAATATGTTCTGTGTTTCAAGGTTCTTGTACTTCTGGAGGGAGCAGTGGGTATGGACTCGTTTTGATAGAGCAATGACTGTGTTGATTTTGTGACTGATAGGACAGAAGGACGAGTATTGAACGTAATTAGGACGGAAGGATGGTTTATAATAAACGGTGGTATGATATTCATGTTGGTGCCGGATGATTTTAACGTCGAGAAATGGAAGGGTATTATTGGTTTCTTTTTCAACGGTAAAGTGAAGATCAGGGTGATAATTGTTTAGATTGTAGAGAATGTCATCGGTTTTGGTGGTAGTGCAGATGCAAAAGATGTCATCGATGTACCTTCGCCAAAAGAATATATCCTGGGGGAAATTGGCGGTAATTACAATGTAATATTCCCTGCAGCCACCCAACCCCCCTCTGTATCATGAACTCTGCGATCACGATTTCAATATGTATTCCTGAGTTTCCAAGATATGCCATATTATTTGCCCTATTCATATCAGTACATATTTTACACATGCAAATTCTCTCTATATTTATTGTGTTCGTCACTATGTAAATCCGTTTTTGCATAACTGTCATTTCCTGCGCATATATATGTATATATATAGATTAGATCCGAAAACTTTAGTAGCTAATATATTGTTTCCTGTCGAAGGGCGGTTGTGCCCGAAAGCTTGAAATAAATTTATTTGAAAGAGACTTATCCCTCAAGCTTATTGATTTGAACATACTATTAGGGGATTATCCTATTAATTGTTAGCCAAAGTTTTAGCATGAATCATATGTTTTCGGATAGAGAAATCCACTATTATCTTGAGCAGATCCGAAAAAAGTCCATCCAGCTCACCAAATGGAGATGCCACCTTGCCTTCAATCGCAGATGTGAAGAGTTAAATTTCATCCCACCGCCTCTGAGAATTAAGGACCCAGTGAAGAACCCATTCTCCTGCAAAGTAATCAAAGACACTCAAATGAAACTTTTAAGATGCAGAACACAGGGATGTTATTCCCATATCCGTATTCTTTCCAAAACCATCAAAGAATTAATTTGCCTCACCTCTCAAGTAGTGCCACCCCATAGAATGTACGAGATGGTGACACATATCACCTCAGAAGTTCTTTCTTTAAAGACAGAAATTGCGACCAAGCACCACAAAAAACTGGAACATTGGGCCCGCAAATATAACTGTCCAAAACTGAACCCACGGAACATAACAAGCGCAATAATGAACCTGTCGAATGCCACTTTATCATTAGACGAAGAAATCTTACTAGCAAAAGGAATGAAATATAGAACAGTCCAGAAACCAGACCCCATTAGAATTATAAGTGGAATCGAATCAGCCATTACCAGACTCAATCTACAGGAAAGAAACATTATACGTAACAAAGTCACCAATTTAATAGTGTCACCTCCCAATCTCCCCCTTTACAACCCTCATGAACGGAAATTGTTGCAATACCTAAGCAACAAAAAAGAAATCGTCATCACCCAAGCAGACAAGGGAGGACAGACAGTTATCCTTAATCGATCAGACTACAACAGCAAAATGCTCAAAATCCTAGAAGACCGAACCACATTCCACCCCATATCCGAAAGTGATAAAAAATCTGCTTATAAATCATTCAAAAAAGAACTGAAAAAGATGAATACCGACCACAAGATCACAGACGATGAACTTAAAGAATTCCTATCTAACCTGTCCAGCCCACACAATGAGCCCTATATTTACGGTCTCCCGAAAACACACAAACCTGAAACTCCCTTGCGTCCTATAGTGGCCTTTTTCTCTTCTCCAACAGCCCCTCTTTCCAGATTTATAGCCAACTTCCTAAAACCGTTCCTCCAATTACAGAATGCCCCATTCCCCATAGCCAACACCCAAACCTTTATAGGAGAAGTCCTAAAGATCAAACCGGAATCTGACCGCATCATGGTGTCTTTTGACGTGCAAGCCTTATACCCCAGCCTTCCACATCCTCTGATCATAAGTGATACAATAGAACTTCTGCAGGAACAGCATATTGATACAGATATCATCCAAAAAATCACACAACTCATTACCATATGTCTAGATAACTGCATATTCGCATATAACTCCGAATCATACAGGCAAGCAAAAGGGTCCCCAATGGGAAGCCCTCTATCGACCACAATTGCTGAGATCTCTATGCGCGCAATAGACCGAAGGATTACCGCCAATTTCCCCCAGGATATATTCTTTTGGCGAAGGTACATCGATGACATCTTTTGCATCTGCACTACCACCAAAACCGATGACATTCTCTACAATCTAAACAATTATCACCCTGATCTTCACTTTACCGTTGAAAAAGAAACCAATAATACCCTTCCATTTCTCGACGTTAAAATCATCCGGCACCAACATGAATATCATACCACCGTTTATTATAAACCATCCTTCCGTCCTAATTACGTTCAATACTCGTCCTTCTGTCCTATCAGTCACAAAATCAACACAGTCATTGCTCTATCAAAACGAGTCCATACCCACTGCTCCCTCCAGAAGTACAAGAACCTTGAAACACAGAACATATTAGCTAACCTCAGGGACTGCGCATACCCGATGTCCTTTATATTGCGACACTTTTATGACCCATCTAAAAAGACACAGTCTCCAATATACAGATCTATTTGCAATATGCCGTATTCACCATTATCCTCCACAATAGCGAGATTCTTGTTGAAATTTGGAATCAAAACCTACTTCACCTGCGCACCTACCTCTGGATCCCTTCTCCGAAATCAGATTATGAAACTTAATGAACCTCGCAGCACACCACGAAACGTTATTTACTCCATAGAATGTTTGAACTGCCCAAAAATCTACGTAGGCGAAACCGGAAGACATGTCAATATTAGAATTCATGAACATAAAAGAAATATCGATAACTTAGACCATAGATCCTTAATAGTACAGCACATAAACGAAACTGGCCATTCCTTCAACATTACATCACCGAAAGTTCATTATTCCAATATTGCTAACAAACACCAAAGACTAATCATAGAATCCCTCCTGTCAAGCAAATTCCACAGCCTCAATAGAAAAATTGATTTACCTGAAATTTACAATGTAATATTCCCTGCAGCCACCCAACCCCCCTCTGTATCATGAACTCTGCGATCACGATTTCAATATGTATTCCTGAGTTTCCAAGATATGCCATATTATTTGCCCTATTCATATCAGTACATATTTTACACATGCAAATTCTCTCTATATTTATTGTGTTCGTCACTATGTAAATCCGTTTTTGCATAACTGTCATTTCCTGCGCATATATATGTATATATATAGATTAGATCCGAAAACTTTAGTAGCTAATATATTGTTTCCTGTCGAAGGGCGGTTGTGCCCGAAAGCTTGAAATAAATTTATTTGAAAGAGACTTATCCCTCAAGCTTATTGATTTGAACATTGCTGTATCATGTTTGATTATCAGATACAAAATTATATCGGGAAAAATTCCAAAAAGCAGAGACCACGGGTGAAACCAGTTCATTATTTTGTACGCAGGAACAAAATTCTAACAGAAAAACATTCATTCGAGCAGAAAACAAAAGCCAGATCATCTTTCTATAAAAATATCGCTTCTCAGACACAAGGTTTGGAGCGGGACGTTTCACAAAAGTGACATCCAAGGTGCCAATTTATAATTGTAACGAATAGTATTTGAATTAAAACATTTAATCGGGTAAAACCCGGGCGTTGCCCGGGTCATTCGGCTAGTAAAATATATAGATAAGTAAAAAAGAGAAGACGAAATCGCTTGTAATAAACAGATTGACATTTTTCCAACCTAATGAAAAATGGAGCAATCAAATAACATCAGGGGAAATCATTTCCGGCATTTGAACCTATCCAAGGCCATTTGACGTAAGTTGGCCGCCACAAGGCCGTGTGGTACCAGGTTTACCGTTTGTTAACCACTAAAAAATCGTTTGATAACATCATTTATTTATACCGTCAAGTAAAAAAAGAATTATCGTTGAATCAACTGGAAGAATAATTATTAGAGAAGTACTCATGGTAATTTTGGAGAATTTCTGTCGAAAATCGGGGCAACGGGTGATCCTAGCTGCTTCTGTGGAAAACTCAATACATTTATTGATAGAATGCCCAATCTTTCACAGCTACAGAAGTAATTATTTTTATCCCATCAAAGAAATTTGCGAATTTGTATATAAAAAAGATACTTATGTAAAACTCAATAATTTTTGTAAATTCGTTTTATATTTTATTTTCTATTTGAGAAAACCAACCTTTCAGTGTCAATTATGTTTCTAGTCTTGTTATTGAATTGAATATAAGCTGCTAAAATGTATTTAGGTCCAAGTATCCCAAGCTGGGATATCACGTCCGATATGTCAAATAAATAAATAAAAGAAATATATTTATAAATGGATAAAATTGCTTATTCAGGCAAAAGGAAAGTGTGTTTAACCACCTTGTGAAGTAAAGTATATTGTAACATGGTATTTATTAATTTTATTTATGTAACATAGTATTTATTAATTTTATTATTTTTTCATTAACAGAGTGGTCATTTTTATTTTTATATCTTGTGACTCTGGAAATTTCCCTCTTGGCTTATCTTTTGTTTACCTTTCATAGTTTGTCCTTCCCTGAAATAAATTTTGTTTCCTCCTGAAGTTTTTGTCTTCCCTAATTTTCTACGTGGCATTTTGGTGGAGATGCCGGGTAAGTTAGGGAAGACTAACTGAAGATCGCCGAGAAGACCTTGAAGCCATGGGTGCTGTGATCTACATTTTCGGAGACTGACTCCAGGATTCCACTGCCGTGCTAAAGCCAAGACTTCCCTCGAAGATGACGATGTCCCTCTAGACGATACGACGACAAAGCCGCTCTTCACGCCGCAATAAAAAAAGGCGCAAAGGTACTAGGGACAAAGTTCCAAGACTTCGATGGAATCATTGGCAGAAGTACGTCAAATCCACGTCAGTATCTACAATAATTGCTAGCTGTTGGTCACAGCTCCCATAGGGAAGAAGCTATGTAACATGGTATTTATTAATTTTATTTACGTAACATTAGTATTTATTAATTTTATTATTTTTTCATTAACAGAGTGGTCATTTTTATTTTTTTAAATCTTGCGACTCTGTAAATTTCCCTCGTGGCTTATCTTTTGTTTACATTTCATAGTTTGTCCTTGGCTGAAATAAATTGTTGTTTCCTCCTGAAGTTTTTGTCTTCCCTAATTTTCCACGTGGCAATATTATAATGCATTAGCGCGCCATCTATTATGAAAATTAGAAACTATTATAGACGCGTATGATTTTTTAAAAAATTAAACAATTCATACTGCCCTTACTGCAATGGAAAAATTAATGGAAGGGCCCGGCTCATCAGTGGTGAACCCTCCCAGTGGTTTCACCAGTAAAGTATCCTGAAGGTAAAAGTGGAAAGGTCAACGAATATCCAATTCTTGCTATAGAGATGGCCATGTCGAACATATCAGTGCACGAAGCCGCTACACGACTCTGCCTGAATGTTATTTATTCTTGTATTTGGTCCTTTTTACGTACTGAGAGTATACGAAGTGTGTTCAAAAAGTATCGCGACCTTTGAATTTTCGCGGGTTACGTATATTCGAATTTCGATCTTTTTGTGGCTTTATGTTGATACTCATGTCTCTCACTTATGCCGACAAGCTCGGCCATTTTGAATGTTCACTTAATTGTTGACAGCTGCTTTGCTTGCAGGTGTTTTGGATCGTCTTCGATTTTTACCTTTAAAAAAATGGATCAAAGAACCTTTATCAAATTTTGTGTGAAAAACGAAATTAAGTGCGCGGATGCATTCCGAATGTTGACTGTGGCATACGGAGAAGCTACCTTGGACCGAAGCAACGTTTATCGGTGGTACAAAATGTTCTCAGAAGGCCGAGAAGATGTGAACGACGAAGGGCGTGCCGGACGCCCGAGCACTTCAACAACAGACGAAAAAATTAATGATGTGGAGAAAATGATATTGGCCAATCGTCGAATCACCGTTAGAGAAGTTGCTGAGCACCTAAACATATTGATTGGCTCGTGCCATTCGATTTTTATCAATGATTTGGGCATGAGACGGGTCGCCGCGAAATTCGTACCAAAATTGCTCAATTGCGACCAAAAACAGCATCGCATGAACATTGCTAATGAAATGTTGGACTCTGTCCGCGACGACCCGAATTTGCTCCAGAGGGTCATAACTGGTAACGAAGCGTGGGTTTATGGTTATGACGTGGACACCAAAGCTCAATCATCTCAATGGTAGCTGCCGCACGAACCAAGACCGAAAAAAGCGCGCCAGGTTCGGTCGAATGTGAAAGTTTTGCTGACAGTTTTCTTCGATTGCAGGGGCGTGGTGCATCATGAGTTCTTGCCACAGGGTAGAACGGTCAATAAGGAATATTACCTGCAAGTTATGCGCAATTTGCGCGAAGCAATCCGCCAGAAACGCCCGGATTTGTGGAAGAACAAAAATTGGCTTTTGCACCACGATAACGCCTCTGCTCACACATCGTTGCTTGTGCGCGACTTTTTGGCCAAAAACAACACACTAATGATGCCGCAGCCACCGTATTCCCCAGATCTGGCCCCCTGTGACTTTTTCTTGTTCCCTAAACTGAAGAGGCCCATGAAAGGACGACGTTACGCTAGGCTTGACGAGATAAAGACGGCATCGAAGGAGGAGCTGAAAAAGATTATAAAAATGATTTTTTGAAGTGCTTCGAAGATAGGAAAAACCGTTGGCACATGTGTATAATATCTCATGAGGATTACTTTGAAGGGAACAAAATAGGTATTCATGACTAAATAAATAATTTTTGAAAAAACACAAAAGTCGCGATACTTTTTGAACACACCTCGCATGTAAACTCTTGGAAATGTTTAATATATAGCTTGCTATATTCTGTAATGGAATAAATATATCTTATAGAAAGAATTTCTGCTTATTTTTGATAATCTTGAGGATTATGCTATGTTAATGCCGCCGTGGTTAAAATCCTGAAACTACGAGGGCCATCCAATAAATAAGTTTCCCTATTTTTTTTCTGCAAACGAAACGTTGTAAAAATCAGTTAGTATGGAATAAATGGTCACTAGGATGCGTTGGAGGCTGGTGACCTTCAAAATCACGCTACTCGTACGCGCAAGTCCGTAGCGCTTCAGTTTCCATGGAGCTACCACTGGTGAACGTGTCCACTTGCGAACTCCGTTATGTAATTCGTTTTTTCACGGCGAAAAATGAAACTGCGGTCAATATTCATCGCAATTTAGTGTCAGTGTATGGTGAAGAATGTATGAGCATCCAAATGGTTCGCCGATGGCGTTCATGGTTCTTAGAAGGACGGCAAAACGTGCATGATGACGAGCGAAGCGGCAGGCCCGTTACTGCTACGGACAATGCAGCCGTTGCTGCTGTTCGGAATGTGGTGGAATCAGATCGCCGCGTCACCATTGACGAAATAATGATTCGACTGCCTCCTGGAATATATTTTGAATTTTCGCAAAGTCTGCGCAAGATGGGTCCCGCGTTTGCTCTTGGAAAATCACAAGCAACAACGGATGGAGGCAGCCCGAGCTTTCCTGGAAATGCATCAAAGAGATGGAGATCAACTGTTTTCCCGTATTGTCACTGGAGATGAAAGCTGGGTGCATCATTCAACTTCAGAAACAAAACGACAAAGCATGGTGTGGAAGAAGCCTGAGGAAAGTGCACCAAAAAAGGCGAAGGTCACAATCTCTGCAGGCAAAGTTATGGCTAGGGAAAACTTCAAATGGGAAATTTTCACACATCCACCTTATTCTCCGGAACTTGCCCCAAGCGACTTCCATCTTTTTCCAGCACTCAAGTGGCACCTTGGAGGCAAGTACTTTGCGAATGATGACGAAGTGCAGGCGGAGGAGAACCACTGGCTAAGAAGACAGGACACGGCTTGGTACAACAGTGGTATCAAAAAATTGCTACAACGGTACCAAAAATGTTTGGACAGAAATGATGATTATTTAGAGAAGTAGTCTATGAGTTGTATAATGAAAATAAAATAACTGCATAATTGTAAATAATGTGGTTTATTTGTTGAAAAATAGGGGAACTTATTTATTGGATGGCCCTCGTATAATAATAAAAAAATGAAGATTATAAATAGCTTTAATTGAGCTTATGATATATATATAAAAAACATAATTTGATAAAAGTACTGCCTGGCTTAAAGCGTAAGAATAAAAAAGTGAAAAACTTATTTACATAATATGCAAAGATTTGAGCCGGCCATCGGGAAACAACAACAATGAGTTTTTATAGGGGAAGAGTGACCTCTGGTGGTCGATTTAATAGAGTATTTGAATCTATGAAATATAATTTTAAATAAAATAATATTTCAATATAACATATAAATACAGTAAAATCTCTCTGTAAAGGACACCTAATTGCAGAGCAAAAGTTTCCTTTATGAAGAGGTGTCCTCTTACCGAAGAGTTATTAAATAGTAAAAATGGTTATTTTGGCAATGAAAACTGCCCTTTGTAGAGAGGTGTCTTCTGGACGGAGTGTCCTCTCATGGAGGTTCTACTGTATAATATAAATATAAATTAATAGTAAATTAGTTAACTGTAAATATTCATTTGTGTATATAGAGACAGCAATATAGAGTTTATCCTGTTAAAGATGCGATCTAATAAAGATCTAATATAATCCCAAATACCAATATTTTCTAGACCTCTCTTCAACGAAAATGTGATTAGAAAAGCAGGAGAGAACCAATCAGCGTGAAAATTAAAGAGGCACCATATATATATGCATGAACATACATACATACTCTCCTGTGCGGCCTCGCGCAGCGGTAGTTCCGGAGTTACTAAATTCCTAATCATCTCTAATATAACTTCAATTCTCTGTAAATTTCATATATTCTGTTAAATTTCGAAAATGTAATTTTCCTAAGTTAATAAGTTTCAAGTTGAAGCTTCGAATTCATCACCATGGCAACGGCCAATTCGGTCGTTGTATCACCATCAAGGTCATTATCATAGAAAAATCATTTTATTCGCGATCGAACGTTGTGGCCCACTGTACGTATTACATCCCAAACACGACACCAGCCATCTCTGTCTTGAGCCCATACATTATATATAAATCATTTTATTCGCGATCGAACGTTGTGGCCCACTGTACGTATTACATCCCAAACATGACGCCAGCCATCTCTGTCTTGAGCCCATAAATTATATATAAATCATTTTATTCGCGATCGAACGTTGTGGCCCACTGTACGTATTACATCCCAAACACGACACCAGCCATCTCTGTCTTGAGCCCATACATTATATATAAATCATTTTATTCGCGATCAAACGTTGTGGCCCACTGTACGTATTACATCCCAAACACGACACCAGCCATCTCTGTCTTGAGCCCATACATTATATATAAATAATTTTATTCGCGATCGAACGTTGTGGCCCACTGTACGTATTACATCCCAAACATGACGCCAGCCATCTCTGTCTCTAGCCCATACATTATATATAAATCATTTTATTCGCGATCAAACGTTGTGGCCCACTGTACGTATTACATCCCAAACACGACACCAGCCATCTCTGTCTTGAGCCCATACATTATATATAAATCATTTTATTCGCGATCAAACGTTGTGGCCCACTGTACGTATTACATCCCAAACACGACACCAGCCATCTCTGTCTTGAGCCCATACATTATATATAAATAATTTTATTCGCGATCGAACGTTGTGGCCCACTGTACGTATTACATCCCAAACACGACACCAGCCATCTCTGTCTTGAGCCCATACATTATATATAAATCATTTTATTCGCGATCAAACGTTGTGGCCCACTGTACGTATTACATCCCAAACACGACACCAGCCATCTCTGTCTTGAGCCCATACATTATATATAAATAATTTTATTCGCGATCGAACGTTGTGGCCCACTGTACGTATTACATCCCGAACACGACACCAGCCATCTCTGTCTTGAGTCCATACATTATCACATATAATAAAGCGTCTGTTCGTTGAAGCCGAATAGGATTGGTCCATTCTGTGTGACGTGTTCAAACCTGATTGGCTTGCCCCCCCCCCCACCCACTTAGGTGACGTGCAAGCTGAGATGGTACTGACCACGGGATGAGATGGGACTGACCACGGGTTGAGATGGGACTGAGCACGGGATGAGATGGGACTGAGCACGGGATGAGATGGGACTGAGCACGGGATGAGATGGGACTGAAGCACGGGATGAGATGGGACTGACAGCGGGATGAGATGGGACTGACCACGGGATGAGATGGGACTGAGCAAGGGATGAGATGGGACTGAGCACAGATGAGATGGGGCTGAGCACGGGATGGGATGGGACTGAGCACGGGATGAGATGGGACTGACCACGGGATGAGATGGTACTGACCACGGGATGAGATGGGACTGACCACGGGTTGAGATGGGACTGAGCACGGGATGAGATGGGACTGAGCACGGGATGAGATGGGACTGAGCACGGAATGAGATGGGAATGATCACGGGATGAGATGGGAATGATCACGGGATGAGATGGGACTGAGCACGGGTTGAGATGGGACTGAGCACGGGATGAGATGGGACTGAGCACGGGATGAGATGGGAATGATCACGGGATGAGATGGGAATGATCACGGGATGAGATGGGACTGAACACGGGATGAGATGGGACTGAGCACGGGATGAGATGGGACTGAGCACGGGATGAGATGGGACTGATAGCGGGATGAGATGGGACTGAGCACGGGATGAGATGGGACTGACAGCGGGATGAGATGGGACTGAGCACGGGATGAGATGGGACTGACCACGGGATGAGATGGTACTGACCACGGGATGAGATGGGACTGACCACGGGTTGAGATGGGACTGAGCACGGGATGAGATGGGACTGAGTACGGGATGAGATGGGAATGATCACGGGATGAGATGGGAATGATCACGGGATGAGATGGGACTGAACACGGGATGAGATGGGACTGAGCACGGGATGAGATGGGACTGAGCACGGGATGAGAAGGGACTGAGCACGGGATGAGATGGGACTGACAGCGGAATGAGATGGGACTGAGCACGGGATGAGATGGGACTGAGCAAGGGATGAGATGGGACTGAGCACGGGATGAGATGGGACTGACAGCGGGATAGGATGGGACTGAGCACAGGATGAGATGGGGCTGAGCACGGGATGAGATGGGACTGAGCACGGGATGAGATGGGACTGACCACGGGATGAGATGGTACTGACCACGGGATGAGATGGGACTGACCACGGGTTGAGATGGGACTGAGCACAGGATGAGATGGGACTGAGCACGGGATGAGATGGGACTGAGCACGGAATGAGATGGGAATTATCACGGGATGAGATGGGAATGATCACGGGATGAGATGGGACTGAACACGGGATGAGATGGGACTGAGCACGGGATGAGATGGGACTGACAGCGGGATGAGATGGGACTGACAGCGGAATGAGATGGGACTGACCACGGGATGAGATGGGACTGAGCACGGGATGAGATGGGACTGAGCAAGGGATGAGATGGGACTGAGCACGGAATGAGATGGGAATGATCGCGGGATGAGATGGGAATGATCACGGGATCAGATGGGACTGAACACGGGATGAGATGGGACTGAGCACGGGATGAGATGGGACTGAGCACGGGATGAGAAGGGACTGAGCAAGGGATGAGATGGGACTGAGCACGGGTTGAGATGGGACTGAGCACAGGATGAGATGGGACTGAGCACGGAATGAGATGGGAATGATCACGGGATGAGATGGGAATGATCACGGGATGAGATGGGACTGAACACGGGATGAGATGGGACTGAGCACGGGATGAGATGGGACTGACCACGGGTTGAGATGGGACTGAGCACAGGATGAGATGGGACTGAGCACGGAATGAGATGGGAATGATCACGGGATGAGATGGGAATGATCACGGGATGAGATGGGACTGAGCACGGGATGAGATGGGACTGACAGCGGGATGAGATGGAACTGAGCACGGGATGAGATGGGACTGACAGCGGGATGAGATGGGACTGACCACGGGATGAGATGGGACTGAGCACCGAATGAGATGGGAATGATCACGGGATGAGATGGGAATGATCACGGGATGAGATGGGACTGAACACGGGATGAGATGGGACTGAGCACGGGATGAGATGGGACTGAGCACGGGATGAGATGGGACTGAGCACGGGATGAGATGGGACTGACAGCGGGATGAGATGGGACTGACCACGGGAAGAGATGGGACTGAGCACGGGATGAGATGGGACTGACAGCGGGATGAGATGGGACTGACCACGGGAAGAGATGGGACTGAGCACGGGATGAGATGGGACTTAGCAAGGGATGAGATGGGACTGACCACGGGATGAGATGAAACTGACCACGGGATGAGATGAAACTGACCACGGGATAAGATGGGACTGAGCACGGGATGAGATGAAACTGACCACGGGATGAGATGGGACTGAGCACGGGATGAGATGGGAATGATCACGGGATGAGATGGGAATGATCACGGGATGAGATGGGACTGAGCACGGGATGAGATGGGACTGAGCACGGGATGAGATGGGAATGATCACGGGATGAGATGGGAATGATCACGGGATGAGATGGGACTGAACACGGGATGAGATGGGACTGAGCACGGGATGAGATGGGACTGAGCAAGGGATGAGATGGGACTGACAGCGGGATGAGATGGGACTGACCACGGGATGAGATGGGACTGAGCACGGGATGAGATGGGACTGATCACGGGATGGGATGGGACTGAGCACGGGATGAGTTGGGACTGAGCACGGGATGAAATGGGACTGAGCACGGGATGAGATGGGACTGAGCACGGGATGAGATGGGAATGATCACGGGATGAGATGGGAATGATCACGGGATGAGATGGGACTGAGCACGGGATGAGATGGGACTGAGCACGGGATGAGATGGGACTGGGCACGGGATGAGATGGGACTGAGCATGGGATGAGATGGGACTGACCACGGGATGAGATGGGACTGACAGCGGGATGAGATGGGACTGACCACGGGATGAGATGGGACTGACAGCGGGATGAGATGAAACTGACCACGGGATGAGATGAAACTGACCACGGGATGAGATGGGACTGAGCACGGGATGAGATGAAACTGACCACGGGATGAGATGGGACTGAGCACGGGATGAGATGGGACTGAGCACGGGATGAGATGGGACTGAGCACGGGATGAGATGGGACTGAACACGGGATGAGATGGGACTGAGCACAGGGATGAGATGGGACTGAGCACGGGATGAGATGGGACTGACAGCGGGATGAGATGGGACTGACCACGGGATGAAATGGGACTGAGCACGGGATGAGATGGGACTGATCAAGGGATGAGATGGGACTGACCACGGGATGAGATGGGACTGACCACGGGATGAGATGGGACTGAGCACGGTATGAGATGGGACTGAGCACGGGATGAAATGGGACTGACTACGTGATGAGATGGGACTGAGCACGGGATAATAAAGCGTCTGTTCGTTGAAGCCGAATAGGATTGGTCCATTCTGTGTGACGTGGCGCGTGACGTGACGTCGGCAATTCATTCGGAGAATATTTGAGGAATAATATTTTTTAAATAATTTTATTTTTTAATTTAGCTTGATTATTTTATTTTTAGAAACAATGTCTCCTAAAAGAGCCCTTTCTATTGTTGAGGCTATCGAAGCAAAGCAATCGTATTGAACAGCAGCGACAAAGACGTTTAAATTCACCCGTAAGAGAACGGCATAATGAACAACAACGGCAATACCGAATGAATATGAGCGAAAATCAAAGAGCCCTACAAAGGGAAAACAGTAGGCTGAGGATGCAAAGAATTCGACAGGGAGATAATCTACCTTTGCCAACAGGGACATGTTTCGAGGAAGATCAAATTCCCCTGCAATTTTGTGGCCAACTTGATCAAGTTTGCCCAAAATGTAGAGCAAAGTATTTCGACATACAGTAAAACTTTTCATAAATGCTGTTCCAAAGGAAAAGTCGAACTTGAACCGATTCAAACCTCTCAATCCACCTGCTCTAGCCGATCCCGTCCTTGGACGGGCTTTTCTACTAGTATATAAATAATTTTATACGCGAATGAACGTTGTGGCCCACTGTACGTATCACATCCCAAACACGAATTTGTATATTTGTTCTCATATCTATTTATATATTTGCCTTATTCTGTCTGTTTGTTTGTCTGAAGCTCACGGATAGAATGCGCGCCCATTGGCTGCCAGCAAACACGTGACCTCCCTGCCCGCCCCCCTCTAGACAACCCTGTTATCAGCTGTGTGATACATACACCTGTCTATAGCGGCCATTCTAGACAACCCTGTTATCAGCAGTGTGTTACATCCACCTGTCTATACAGACCACCCTGTCTATAGCGGTCACTTTAGGCAACCCTGTTATCAGCAGTGTGATACATACACTTGTCTATACAGACCACCCTGTCTATAGCGACCACTCTAGACAACCCTGTTATCAGCTGTGTGATACATCCACCTGTCTATACAGACCACCCTGTCTATAGCGACCACTCTAGATAACCCTGTTATCAGCTGTGTGATACATCCACCTGTCTATACAGACCACCTGTATATAGCGGACATTCTAGAAAACCCTGTTATCAGCTGTGTGATACATACACCTGTCTATAGCGGCCACTCTAGACAACCCTGTTATCAGCTGTGTGATACATCCACCTTTCTATACAGACCACCCTGTCTATAGCGGTCACTTTAGGCAACCCTGTTATCAGCAGTGTGATACATACACCTGTCTATACAGACCACCCTGTCTATAGCGACCACTCTACAGCTGTGTGATACATCCACCTGTCTATACAGACCACCCTGTCTATAGCGGCCACTCTAGGCAACCCTATTATCAGCTGTGTGATACATCCACCTGTCTATACAGACCACCCTGTCTATAGCGGCCACTCTAGGCAACCCTAGGAAGCAAGATGTATACAAGGTGTAGACAAGATGAAGATCTAGATGAAGATTAAAACGTTTTTAAAATATATTCGCACTCGGGTAAAACCCGGGCGTTGCCCGGGCCATTCGTCTAGTATTCTATAAAATATTTCAGCTTTATTTATCCTAAATTCTATTTTCAAAGAATGCTGAGCAAAAAAGGCTTTTTAAAAATCAATTTCTAACAATTTACGCTTTTAAGTAAAGTAATGATTTTTTTACCTCAAAAGTTGATGTATATTTTAAATGACAGAATATTACGATTAAAAAAATACATCAATTTTATGTTCTCATTTCCATTTATTTATTCATTATTATCAAATCAGACGCGATATCCCCCATGTTTGCATCAAGAAACAACACTAAGATACTATATTACATAAACAATTGGTGAATTACAAGGTTCGAGTAGAAGTTTGAAGAAGAAAAATAAAGACATTAAAATCATGCTTGATTCCACATCCTACCCAGGAACAACCAATCAAATAAATACAAATATATATACCTAGTTAAGCAATTACGGTTATTTTAACCAAGAGAGAAAATCATTACAGAATTTTCTAAATTTAAAATACGAGACCTTACTATTTATAAACATAAAAATATCCTTGTATTCAATGTTTTCACGATTTCTGTAGTTCTGGAAGACATTCAATAAGCAAGTGACAGGAATCCTGCCTTCTCTCTCCACACCCTGGATCGTCTATAGCTCCTATTCCA
Organism: Cordylochernes scorpioides; assembly: GCA_030710605.1. Lineage (NCBI taxonomy): Eukaryota > Metazoa > Arthropoda > Arachnida > Pseudoscorpiones > Chernetidae > Cordylochernes > Cordylochernes scorpioides. The sequence continues at coordinate 129,572,868 of CP092864.1, read as the reverse complement.
AACAGAAAATCTTCAAAGTTTCCATGATTAGTAACGAATTGCACGTTGTAAAAGTCAGGGCGAAAATATTTTGGGATGCCTGAAGGGAAAAAGAGACGAAAATGAGCACTAGTATTCGAAAAAGTTTCTATCATTCTTGTTTTTAAAAATATCTTTCATTATTGAAGGTGAATGTGGACTGAATGTTTGTTGGTCTTCTTCACTCAGTTGGTCCAAATTATATTTAATCAGTCTAGCTCCCATTAAATAAACTAACAATATTATGTGATAATTGGTGGATATTTAGCGAATATAATTAAGAAAACAATTAAAAAAGAATGGATTAAGAGTATGGCCCACCACTGGTATGAAGGAACGACCTGGAGACTCAATATCATCACAGCTTTCTAGAAACGAAGCTACAAAAATTGCAAGATTATTTTTTTTTTATTAATTTATTGTTACAAAAGCACGAAGTCCAAGGGACTATTGTGCTGTGCTAGTATTATTTACATATATATGATTGATTATTTACACGATGTATTAGTAGTGTTTTGTAAATTATTGTACAAATAGTTCTAAACTTAACAAAGTTCTCATGAGATTGAGTATATACACTAAGACAATTTGGTAATGTTTCAAAGTATCTACATACAATTTGATTAATCAGAGGGCAAGTTAAAAGAAGATGCTCTGGTGATTCAACATCTAAGCGGCATTCACATGTTGCATCATTGATAACATTCAGTTTGAATAGGAAACTTAAGAAGGGTCCTTTGCCTGTTAAGAATAAAGTAGTAAATTTATCAGAAGAAATGAAATTTGGAACAGACCGGACATACTAGACCCATTATGTTCATTGATGGAGAAAATGTTTTTCCTGTCTGCTCAAAATGCTCCAACTCCACTGCAGCACACATCCTGGACTGTATTGGAGCTAAGAAGGAAGACCTACAACTCCACCTTTGCCGGTCCCAAGCCCGGATGATAAAGGAGAAGGGGGAGCAGTAACAAGCTCACTAAAAAACCTGGGCTCAGCTGGCCCGGCTGATAGTACCCTGTAAGGGCTCCTGATCCAGGGATACAGTATGAGCAGCGTTTGTATTCCATGTTAGGAGCGGCTGCACATGGTGTCTGTTTGTCATGTCAAAGGCGGCCATTTCTTTTGGAGGTAAGTCGGTCTGCCACTGAGTAGTGCTACCAGTCTTAATAACAAAGGCAGACGCATTCTACTCCACCCAGTCATTAATAATTGAGTGGAGATAAGAAAGAAGAAGGAAGACCTACACAAGAATCCCAAAAATAGAGTAGAAAATATTATTGCTTTCAACCTTCTCATGACCTGATGTAATCTTACCCATGGGATAAAAAAAAATTAATATTAATAATGTTAATAGCAAAATATAACGAAGATTGAAGAGCAGTGTCTTATACAAACTTTATTCGCAAGCTTTCGGATGTCCTTCTACAGCCTTTACTATGACAAAGAAATATGAGATGAGTATTAATATAAAAATATATTTTGTTGATCATATCTTGTTCTATTAATACTCATCTCAAATTTCTATCTTTTTGTCATTGTGAAGCCTGTAGAAGGACGTCCGAAAGCTTGCGAATAAAGTTCTCATACGACACCCCTCTTCAATTATCGTTATATTTTGCTATTTTTATTCGAAGAGTTCAATTTAGTCAATTAATAATATAATATCCAGAATTTGGGACATTTTCACCATGTTTGTTGTAAAGTATGCCTATCGGAAAGTGGAGTGTTCCGCATTCCAAAGAATTTCTTCCAAGGCATCATAATGGAAGAAAGCTCCCGCTGGATTAAGGCCAACGTCTGAACAGCGCGAAGAAGCTCCTTATCTCCCAGGTGATTAACTTGCCCCCTTGTCTGTCCATCAACGCCATGCTTCCGCATCCTTCGGCCATCCGGGCTGAAAGGATTTCATCCCATAATGCCCATCATCCCATCCCTGATATACTTCATGTTGCGAAAGTCTTTTCACCATTCTTTGAAGGGATTTGACGATGTTGAAATATTGAACTGGATGTCTTAGCTATCGAAATTAAAAAAGAAGATGTTTGTAGGCTGAAAGTTATGTTTTAATGGCTGGTTGAGCAAATCAACTGGACGCTCCATGGACCATTGACCACTAATTGCCACTCGTCCACTCCAACAGGTAGTTATTGAAGCGTCTTAAAAGTAAATGGTTGATTAATTCCCAATTCCATTTTTTATAGTTGTGTTATTGCGAATGGGGTGTTGTAAGGAAGAGCGAGATGTTTTCGAATCTAAGCATTAAACCAGCTAGATCTTCAATACTGCTTATATGGATTCTACAATTTTAGGAATTATCAAATATTAGAAATAATCAGTTCGGGAATTAGAAGATGCATTGACTTGTGTGAAATATCTTATTGATTATGAGTCTTTTTTGGTGCTGAAACACATGCAATTAAACAAAAAATGTTACAAAAGTGAAATTTTACTCAAATCAGGTGGATATGAATTAAAAGAAAAACCATCTCCTGATCGTGTAAATGAAGGTTGCTGATGTTTTGTGCCATCTATCGGAATAAATATATACTATTTGTTGATTTCTAATTATTCCAAAATATTGATTAAGTACCTTACTTGATTAATCCAGAAAAGCCATCTGCGTGCGACTTTCAGGCTGTTGGTCTTTGTCGGCATGATGTCTGCTGTACCTCAACGACCATTTCCAGTTCAAAAATAACTTTATTGAATTCCACTCTAAAAACACTAGGTAATGATTGAAAGGTGAATTTTTGGGTGCGACACCTTTATTATCTATCACCAAATATGAAAATATATTTTGGAATACAATATATATAATATATATCTTATAAAAAGAAAATGAGATTTGTTTTTCTGTTACAATTTAGATCATGTTGAGGATTATTGTAATGGTGATGCAGTCGTGGCTATAATCTTGAAAAGTAAAATAATGAAAATAGTTTTGATATGAGAGATTGTTTTATTTGAACTAAAGTAATATATATGAATAACATAATTTGATTAAAGTACTGCCTGGCTTAAGGCGTAAAAATAAAAAATGAAAAGCTTATTTACATAATGTACAAAAGTTTGAGGCCGACCAACGGGGAAGAACAACAACGAGATTTTATATGGTAAGCGTGACCTCTGGCGGTCGATTTAAACAGAGTATTTATCTATGAAATATATCATTTTTAAAATAAAATAATACTTTAATATAACATAATTTTAAATGAAATATTTTAATATAACATATATATAGATGGAAAATTTGCCGGGAGGGAATTAATCCATAGAAGCATAGGGCGCCTCTCCCGTCAAAATAAACGTCAAAACCTGACGCCATCTATTGACCGTCGCCGCAAACTAGCGGCCTCGGGTCGGTGACAAAGCCACAACACCAGCTTTGGCAAACTGAGAAGCGTCCACCTAGAGACCATGGTGTCGGGCTAATGGTTCTCGTCAGTCTAGGGCGGACTTTATTCCATGAGATCCACACGGGATCTAATGGAATCCTCACAATCTACCAAAGAGGTGTTAATATATATACGTATAATAATATATATACGTATATATGCAATAGTATTTAGCTTTTCCCTATCTTAAAAATATTTTGCATATTTTTTTTCAACTATTTGCGCTTGAAAAATTGCTCATTATCTCTTTATTCCTATTAATGGGATCAAAAGAGAGACGGCTCGTGATGATCTTCTAGATACATATATAATGTTCTTTTTAGATCAATTAATATACACTTTATTGTGTAAAATGGGTTTACCTTTTATTATTATTATTACTTATATTATTATCCCTAGTACACGTGGTACAGGCCACGATGATCATGGTGGGTAGAATTTGGTGACTGCTTTTTACTGGAAGTGCACCACATGTCTACACATGTGAAAAACAGTTCGACTTTGCACTTACAAATGTGCCAGAGCCCCGTTTGGTTACTTGCACTCGCTGGTGGGGTTGGACTTTTGCAAGAATCGGGGGCCATTGGAGAATTTTTTTTAATTAGAAAAAAGTGCCCAATGCGGGATTCGACCCGGGTCGTAGCGGTCGAAAACCAATGGTTTAGATCACCCTTACACTGACCCATCTGGGTTTAACTATTTGTGAAAAAAACCTGGCTTGGGAAAATAAGGACATACCTATAACCTTTCTAACAACAAGCGCTGATAAATATAGGTTTTTAGAGTTTTTTTATGTGTGAATACAGTGTGAATATACCTTGTGGGCATATCGCTTTAGTAGGAAAATCTCGTATATGTAAACTATTGTATCGCTTCTAAGATCTTTCGCTAAGATCTCGCAAGTAAATCTTTTATTCAACAAATAGAAACATTAAGACACGAATGTTTCTTTTACACCTCAATCAAACTTCTACTATCCTTACTGCGATGGAAAAATATTGGGAGGCTTGGCTCATTAGTGGTGAACCCTCCCAGCGGTTTCGACAATTTAATATACCAGACCGCCTTTTAGAGCTCTAATACTGTATTGGATCATTCTGCTTATAAATGCTACACTGAAGGGTGGAATCTCAGAAATGGTATTAAATCAAACTATGGACATAAGTTTTTAGGACAGTAGAATTACATATAAATATTTACATCGAGCAATGCTCTTCCACAAACAACAAGGACAAAGCCAGTTAGGTATAAATTAATTATAAAGCAATAACGCACCATCTGTATACGACAAATGAAAACATTAAGACGCGAATGTTTTATTATCACAGGATTTCAACAAATTATAAAAATCATAAGACGCCGCAATTCTTTTCATTTACCTGATTAAAGGAAGATTTCGGGAAAGTCCCTCTTCAACTAACTAAAACGTTCTAGTTAAATGAAGAAGGACTTTCCCGAAATCTTCCTTTAATCAAGTAAATAAACAGAGTTGACAATTGACAATTAAACAACTTTATTGACATCTCGTCAATCTTTGCACTCAAAGGGAGTTATAAGGTAATAATATTGGTAGGAATGAAGAGAGATATATACAATCGACGTAGCCCTCTCCGAGGGCACGTCCGGATCAGGAGCTTAAAGCCGCCTTGAATCTAGACAGATCCTTGCCATTTGGGGAGTTCATGTTCGGAACATGTTTGATGATAATGTCGAAGAATTTGTCGAGAAGAATCTTGTCTTCAGGCGTGAGTTGCCCGAGGAGGTGCTCCGTTTCTTCTTCGTAATAGACCGCGAGTATGGTATCCATCCTGACCACATTATTCTTGTTATATATGGAGTGCAGGAATTCTCGATCCTTCAATCGGATGAGTAACTTTTCTATGTCCACATCGCCCTCAGGAGTGAGAGCTATAGGGGGTGCAGGAGCGGTCAGGAGCTCATGGGTCATCGGGGTAGGTATTAGTAGCGGTTGGGCTACTGCGGCTGGTGCTGATTTCAAATAAACAGAGTTGCGGAGTCTTATGTCTGTTTTGGAATTATATACATATTGACGGTGAACAATTTACGCATCAATTATAAGACTGATTCTCACCTATGTTCACCCAGATTTCATAGCTGCAGACTACACTAAAAAATTAGAAAACATTGAAAATATGATCAACAACAGAATATAGAACGCTGCACCATTTTGCGTGTCATCCAGGGGCCATGCCGGGGTCATCAACAGAATAGGGAGGACATCGTGGTAGGTCAGGAACAATATGGTTAGAAAGGATTATGAATTTTGTAAGTTTTATTAGAATGATTTAGCCAGTCTAATACTCTGTGCATATATTCCAAAACAATAAATTGAAATATTAATTTTTTTTTTTTTGCTTATCCCTAGTACACGTGGTACAGGCCATGATAATCAAGGAGGGTAGTTAGCTACTGCTTTTACTTTGAGCGCACCACATGTCTACACATGTGAAAAGCAGTTCGACTTTATTCGTATTTTAATATATTGAAAGGATTACTCGTCTTAAACTTACAAATGTGCCAGAGCCCCGTTTGGTTACTTGCACTCGCTGGTGGGGTTGGACTTTTGCAAGAATCGGGGGCCATTGGAGCATTTTTTTAAACAGAAAAAGTGTCCAATGCGGGAATCGAACACGGGTCCTAGTGGTCGAAAACCAAACGGTTTAACCAGCCTTCCTCCGACCCCCTATTTTATTCATAAAAAGCGCGAAATTATTAGAGAAAGTTTAAGTCAAAAGGCGATCCATCAATTAAGATTATAAATTGATAAAGAGGGAGCAATCTCTCGAAATATTTTGAGAAAAAAATGTTTTTTTTATTTCCTTTACAGATCCAGTTACGCTCTTTTTTATAATATTAGAGAAAGGTTTCTTTAAAACTTAGCGCTCTTTATTAATTTGCTCCAAGCGACTATAAAACCTAAGATATTAATTTTATGATTTAATAATTTTTGTTTCTTAATTGCTTTTACTAATATCAGATAAAAAGATGACAACAATGAAGAATTTAATTATTAGGAAAAATATTCAAGATGATATGAAATGTTTAACGCCACATGTGGATTCTGCCATGTGAGATTCAAGATTAATGAAAAGATAATTTGGAAAAAAAAAAAAAAAGAATTGATGCTTGCTGTGGTAAGAATTCAGAATCTAAGGTAAATGTAGCATACTTTATCTTACCGAAAAAAACTATAACCACTGCAAAAGAGATTTTGATTTGAATTCTACTTTTATAAGTTCGAAGATACCTATAAAAAATCAAAAGTACGTGACCTCATCTTCAAAGAAATTTCTTGAGAAATATCTAAAAAAGATTTATACAGGAAGAAAGCATTTCAAAAGAAAACTCATGCGTCTAAAGTTGGAGAATACAATTCTGAAAAAAGAGAAATAATGATGGAACAAATGTTATGTCCATCCGAATGATTCAATGCTTCAAAGCAGCTATTTAACAAGCAGCTATTCAACTGCTGCTTCTACCAGAATCGGGAATATTTATAGAAAATCAAATAACCTTCTTTTTGAGGAAATATCTTGAGAATTAAAATATTTGTAGAGGAAGAAAGCTATCCGAAAGAAAAATCGTATGTCTATAGAAAACATAATTATGAAAGTAAGAGATATCAAATCAATATGTCGCTTTTTAATAGATAAAACAACTGATACTGTTTTTTAAAAGTCGTATACTCTCCATGTACGACTTGCAATACATGTTAGATAAATACGTATACGAGTGATCCGATGCTTCAAAGCTCTAAATGCATCAAGACGATCATATAACACAGATATTTATCCCCTGGTTAACTCTGGCCTGATGGAATTATGACAAGTGTGATTGATCACCGCTGATCGAGCTTGGCAAATGATCATGGCATTTTTAAAGGAAAGTATCCAATCTGATAACGTATCCATATGATTGTTTTATTTCAAGAAGAATCATACACGTTAAAATAGTTGAAAATTCTAATAACAGATGGCGGGCTAATGTACCAAATTAATGGAGAGTATGGACACAACACACACACAAGGTTCATCACGCTTGTTCGGCGGTACATGTACTGAGATTGAAGCGATACAGAGAAGATTAGCGTGGCCCCTGCGCAAGGATGACACGCGGAATCGTGAAGCGTTCCACAAGGTTCATCATAAAAATTTGTGTTTTACATTTTTGAAAGAACATCTTAGTTGCAAGTGTTCTTCTTTAAAATGTATTTATTCTATTCATTTATTTGTTTAGAATACACACATGCTTCAGAATCTCTCATATCTAATGAATATAGTAGAATGAGAAAGAAAGAGATTGAAACTACTTTATTTCAATGTCCATATAAGATTATATAAGGTTAAATACAGAATAAATATAAATAGGAATGAATAATATGATATAATGATAAAGCACAATTTAGATTATAGATTATAAACACAAGGTAATAAGACCAAATCCAAATAAATAAAGTCTAAAGATGGTAACAACGCTGTTACCGAAACGTCACACACTATTTATTTATTTGGATTTGGTCTTATTACCTTAAGATTATATAATGATAAATATAGATGGAGATTTTGCCGGGAGGAAATTGATCTAGAGAGACAAGGGTCGCCTCTCCCATCAAAATAGACGTCTAAAACCAGACGCCATGTCTGCTGGTATTGTGGCTTTGTCACCGACTCGAGGCCGCTAGTTGCGGCGACGGTCAATAGATGGCGTCTGGTTTTAGACGTCTATTTTGACGATAAAGGTGACCCTTGTCTCTTTAGATAATGATAAATGTATGAATAAGAGAGAGAGAGCATATACAGGAAGATACCATCACAATACCTTAGATATCTTTGAAGAAATCAATAGATCAATTTTATAGATTCTAGTGTCTCTCTAAACGTAAATATACATATTTCATAACATTTAATTTAGATATGTATATAGCTATCAAATCAAAGTATAATATTTAAAATATTTGTTAAATTACATTTCAAATTTAAAAAAATCAGTTGTAAATATCCACGCTGTGCGCGGATAGATTGGTGAACCGGTGTAGGAGACTATGAAACGAAGCGGATTTATGGGTTTATGAATTTTCGGTAAACCATTGAATATTGGTAGATCACATTTTGATGCTTTGATTTTTTCAACAACTTTGTTGTCTAATTTGTGCGTGCGTTTTATCCTATTCAGATTTCTGTTGAAATCTTTTATCATATTCTGTAGAGGATTAATAGTTAACAGTTCGTATATTTCTTTGTCTTGAAGCAATTGCTGTATTTTGCTGTCATAGTCTGCTATAGATACATAGAGAGAGAAATCCATAAATAAATCTTTAAATAAAACGGCATATATTGGATCAAAATATCATTTATTCTATTAATATTTTACCTTGTTAAAGGTTGGCGTTCAGCCAACTGAAATATTGGTAAAATAAATGATATTTTGATACAATTTTTATTTAATTTTATTATAAAAATGTATATATAACATATATATACATTTTGTATATAAAAGTGAATCACCTACTAGGTGCTCCACACTCCCAAACAATATAGTTTTACAGTAGTTGTGTTTCCCATTCCAAGACCACAGATCATTAGCACCAGCTAATGGAGGAAGAAACGTGTTTTCCCAACAAGGACCTGAAATAACCGACCAACACACAAAAAAGGTGTTTGCGTTTGAGTATTTATGGAACTTTTTATTCACCGGCCTCGGATTGGTGATGACATCGTGGGGAGAGTTCTTGTCATTTACGTCATTGAGTTACCTTGCCTTAGATTTTTTCAAACTTTGAATGACGGAAAGAAGGAAATAGGAATTCTATTTACAATTAAGATCTCATTAATTACAGTCTATTCTCGTTATAACGCCACCATCCGGATTTTGCAAAAAAAGCGGCGTAAGGCGAGGGTGGCGTTGTATCCAACACGTTTAAAATGTGAAATTTAAAGATACAATAAATTATTTATAACAATTACTAATAAAAATTTATACTCTAAGTCAATATATAGGATGCAAGCATTAATTAATTAATATGATAAATAGAAAGCATTAATTTATAATTTATTCATAAAAAAGCATGTATCTTTCTTTTCCTTAATTAGCTCTCATGGAACTACTATGGATAGAAGGTCAAAACATCTTTAGATGATACTTCGGCCAATAAATCTTTTTTATGAAATATATATGAAAGATAAAATAAACATATCAAAACCAGATAATGTTGTAGTTGTTATCTAGTTGTTAATGTTATCTCCATGGTTAAACCAATCCCTGAAGTCCACTCCACTCCAATTTTGCGATGGTAGTTATAGGCCTGGGATCCTCTATTGTCAGTTCTGAGCATGATATGTTCCGGAGAAGCTTCCACACTATTGTATTTCAAGTAGTTATTGAAGGTTTTTTTGTCCATTTTGAAATTTTAAGGTTTTTATATGTCCACTTCTTAGTCTTGCTAAAGCTGTTTGTTGATTTCTATTGAGTTTTTGAAGTTCTTCTAATTGTTTCAATGGTTTGTACCAGTAATGATTTGGATAAGCTGTCAGTTTTGATTCATTTTATTTTTTTATACGTATATATTTATTCAAAGGTAAGATTATTGCTATTGCTTGGTAAGTGACACACCTTTTTTGCTAATTTGTCTGCCTTTTCATTAAAAGGTATGTCGTCGACGGGATTAAATGCACAGAATGTGACAATACATAAAAGACAGGTGATAAAATCTCTTGTACAGAGAGCCAAACAGGTATGTACAGACCGAGATATTTATAAAAAAGAGATAATGAAAATTAGAGCAGAACTAGAACAATCTGATTATCCAGTTAGTTTCACAAACAAATGGATTTGAAGATATGAAATAGATAGGCCAAATTCAAATAGGAATAAAGACGATTACAATATTATAATTATTCCATATATTAGAGATATAGATAACGAAATATCTAGAACTTTGAGAAAATTTAAATATAATATATGGCATAATACGGGGACAAAAAGGGAAGTTTCAAGTAGAAATAACATAATGAAGGATAACATAACCACATCAAAACCAAATAACGTAATTTATGGGATAAAATGCACAGAATGTGACAAAATTTATGAAGGAGAAGCCGGCCGTAATTTAGAGACCAGGATTAAAGAACACCAACAGGGTTTAATGGGGAGAAGGGCGTTAAGCAAAATTGGGGAACATGCATTATATTCAGGACATAGGCCAGATTGGAATGATATTGAGCTATTTCACGGAAATATAAAATTAAAAAAAGAAAGATTATTTTTAGAGGGATGAGTATCATGAGAATATGGGGGGGAAAACTATAAATATTGTAGCAAAGTATTTATTATTTTATCAACAGAGTATCATTTTTTATTTCTAGATTTTTCTACTCTCTAAATTCCCTCATTGCTTATCTTTTGTCATCAATCCAGAAGAGGACATCCATAGGAACAAGGCATCTCAATTGGCCGGTATCGTGATCAGGGTGCACGGACCGATCTGATCTGCTCCATGGACAAGACACCACCATAAAACCTAAATCTATTTTCCCTGTCGGAACTTAGCTGCTATTTTTACAAGATGCCATGTTTTAAAATGTGTGCCCTATAAAGGCGGAGAGAGAGAGAAGTGATCTGCTCTGATGTACAGCTGATGTCTATCTATTTAAATTGTACATTTCCCTTTTCCTTATTTCTCACACCTTCCTTCTAGAGTCTTCCTTCATCCTTGTCTCTATCTTGATTTGATTGGAGAGACACTTGTGTGGTCTTGGTTGTGTTTAGATTCTGCTTCTTCACTCGGCATTTCACTTGTTACTTCCCGTTCTGTTCACTCCTTAGAGTAATTGGAGAGGAAAACAAACTAGATGGTCATTGCAGCATAATACAAGGTTATCCCAAAGTTCGTAAAAACTTGCAAAAAAATTGATATACCAATTATATTCACCATAATACTATTCGCCGTTATTAATAATGTCTTTGTATTATGTATAATGTAATTGTATTATGTATTATTATGTATTTGCCGTAATAATATTGTAGCGTAGAAATCAAGTCTTGTAATATTCTAAGATATAAAAGTATTTATTGATGACGTCAGTACGACCAGTCGACAACTATCAAACAAGAACAACTATCTACAGCTAGAGAATATTGAACAAGCTTATTACCATGTATGATGGTTTTACAAATATAGAGTAATATATAATCTGTGGATTATTTAATTGAATGATTAAATTAAATATTAAAATATAAATTATCTCTTCGCCACAATATTATTCGGCAAGTAATAAGAAAAACAACGTTTTAAGAAAGACACGAACTTTTGGGACAACCTTTTAATGGCATCTGAATATGTAACGTCGCTATTGGTGTGCGCCATCTATAAGCATAAATATAAACTAAACAGGGATTTATTTAATTCCTGAATGTTGTTAAAGCTTGAATTAACGAGAAAGGATATCGTGCATACGACGAAAGGTTTTGATAAAGGCTTATGCACGTGTGTTTCATCAAGTCCTGGAGAATCGGCCAGAAGAGAAAAGGTCCTTATGAAGCCTTGTGTTTGATTTATAAGGTTATCCCAAAAGTTCGTAAACATATTGCCATGTGGAAAATTAGGAAAGACAAACTTCAGGATGTGACACAGTAATTTATTTAAGGCAAGAACAAAATATGAATGATAAACAAAATATAACAATGGGTGAAGTTACAGAGTAGCGAAATATAAACATAAAAAATGATACTCTGTTAATACTTTGTTACATAGCTCCTTCCCTATGGGAGCTGTGACCCACAGCTTGCAATTATTGTAGTTACTGACATGGATCTGACGTGCTTCTACCAAAAATTACATTGAAATCTTGGAACTTTGTCCCTAGAACCTTTGCGTCCTTTTTTTCTTGCGGCATTAAGAGCGGCTTTGTCGTCGTATCGTCTATAGGGACATCGTCATCTTGGAGGGAAGTCTTGGCTTTGACACGGCGGTGGAATCCTGGAGTCAGTCTCTAAAAATGTAGATCACAGCACCCATGGCCTCAAGGTCTTCTCGGCGGTCTTCAGTTTGTCTTCCCTAATTTTCCACGTGGCAATATTATGATTTATATTTTGCAAGTGTTTACGAACTTTTGGGACAACCTTGTATCAACCATTTTGAGCTTCTCCACCGTTTGGGAAAAATGAACATTTATTTTATACAAGCGAATATTCCCTCGGTTTGTTTTACTCGAGTGAAAGTTTACCAATATTCGCAGAGCTAGCAACCGCTCCCTACTGAATCCTCGTATTGTTAATATAAATTGATATTTGTTACAGCCCATACATTTAACTTATCTCAACTTATAGTGTATTATGACAATATCCATAGTAAATACCAAAGACTTTTAATAGAATCTATGATAACCAAACAGCAAAAAAGCATAAACAGATGTATTGAAATATCAGAAACATACGAAACAATATGGACAAATACTATCCCATAGATGTATTCTATATATAACACAATAGTTCACGAATTTATTAAATTTAATTTGAAGTCTCGAGATATCATTCAACCAGCAAGTATCATCCACCATGTATGTATATTTTCAAAATTTTGTTTTCCACACACAAAGAATGTAATATATTTTCTCTCTCAATATTATAAATATTTAAAATATATGTATAAAATAATGTATATATAAAAATATTATTTATCGTTAATTTGTTAAAGTGATAATCCTGTTGAAGGACTGACAAGTCCGAAAGCTTGAAAATAAAAGGTTTGTACAAAATATTTATCCCTGGAAGCTTTATTTATTTTATAAAAATAACTAAATTGAAAAAGGTATTAATTCTGTGGTAATATTTGTATTCATATAATGCAAAATCAAAATAGATAAAGTTATACATATTTTGTTGTTACGCAAAAATTAAAAACGACATCGTAGATTTGCAAGATATAAATCAACTATCAGCCTAATCTAGAAAATACCGGAAACTCTACTAGGGCACAGAGACAAAAGGAATTGACCTTATTAATAACAGAGGATATCGCGGGGCCATTCAACAATGTCTGGTGGCTGGAATTATGAAGAGAATGGATATATAATGATAACGTTCCCATCAATTCATTACAAATTATCCAATACAGTAGAACCTCCCTGTAAAAGACATCTAATTGCAGAGACAAAGTGTCCTTTAGGCAGGTGTCCTCTTACTGGAGAACTACTAAATAGTAAAAATTATAATTTTGCAAATGAAAACTGTCCTTTATAGAGAGGTGTCCTCTTACTGGAGAGTTGCTAAATAGTAAAAATGATAATTTTGCAAATGAAAACTGTCCTTTGTAGAGAGGTGTCCTCTTACCGGAGAGTTGCTAAATAGTAAAAATGATCATTTTGAAAATGAAAACTGTCCTTTGTAGAGAGGTGTCCTCTTACCAGAGAGTTGCTAAATAGTAAAATTGGTAATTTTACAAATGAAAACTGTTCTTTGTAGAGAGGTGTCCTCTTACCGGAGAGTGGCTAAATAGTAAAAATGGTATTTTTGCAAATGAAAATTGTTCTTTGTGGAGAGGTGTCCTCTAATGCGAATGTCCTCTCATGGAGGTTTTACTGCATTACTTAGATTAATCAAATGTACCGAGGAAAAAAAGAAACCTCGGAGATTTAAATTTATCTAATTGAGACAGAAGATTGTAATTCTGATAATTTTTGTCTTCCCTAATTTTCCTCGTGGAGATATTCTAACACTATTCCTGGGTGTAATCATTTATACAAGTTTATTCCAAAAGTTCGTAAACATTGCAAAATATTGAAATACCAAACTTATTTGACGTTATGTATAATGTCTTTGTATTATGTATAAAGTAATTGTATTATGTATTATTATGTATTCTCCGTAATAATTACTTGAATGAAAGAGAAAATTAGCGTTTCTCATATTCGAAGATATCACTATTGGGAAATATTAACAAAAGGATGTCTACAGGGCGGATCGCTACTATGAAATAGGGTTACCTGCACTGGCTGGTCGGGGGTTGGACTTTTACCCAATGTACTCGTAAAAATGCAATACCAATATTTATTACCAAAGTAATAGAGAATTATTCAAAGGAAAAGCTTTAAGCTGTCTTTTTCAAAAGGAAAAATAATCAGAATAATTTGAAATTATAATGAATACATATGTATTATAAAAACGGATATACATATATATATATTAAAAATAAAGGAAGCATATCCTGACCACGAGCACATGTGCTTTTTAGATGACAGAGCGCCATCTAGTGAAGCAAAAATAAACTAAACGTTTATTTAACTTGCTCCGTGATATTTGGCCAACCCAATTTTTTGATAAATCAAGAAAAGCCATCCACAAACTGGTTTCTCGCTGTTGGCGCTCGTCAGCGTGGATCAGGCTGTACCAGGCGCTCTGCCATCTAAAATGCACATGTGCTCGTGGTCAGGATAGGTTTCCTTTACTTTTAATATCAACACCTGACCCACTTTTTTTTTCTATTGTTTTTCATATAAATATATATATATGTCGTTATAAAAGTGTATATTTCAAAAAAGAAAAAATAACTATCATTAAATCAATAAAGAACAAGTTTCAGAGAGAAATTGAACAAATTCAGCGAAATATTCTATGAAAATAATGTTGCTGAATTGAATTTTGATATCTCCAGCTGATTTATCACTTCCTGAAGGATAAATTGAATAAATTTGAATGTTGGGAAATTCAATAAAAGGGAAAATATAATCTTTGTTAGAATATGCTACTGAGCTACATTCGATATTCAAAATGACAAATTCTGTGTTCTCTTTCTAAACATAACACTTTCTGAATTAAATTAGAACGTAACTCTTGCAAAATTCATCACGTAAAACTATTCCTGAAATATCACTTGTTTGTAATATAATGGATTCAATATTCTAACACCATTCCTGGGTGTAATCATTTATACAAGGTTGTCCCAAAAGTTCGTAAACACTTGCAAAGAATTGAAATAACAAAATTATTTGCCGTTATGTATAATTAAGAAAAAGGCATCTCTTATCGTGCAACTGAAAGTTGCTGATGGCTTGCGCCATCTATCGGAATAAATATCAACTATTCCCGTTGATTTTTAATTATTCCAGAATTGGCCAAATACCCATTCTTGATTAATCAAGAAAAGCTAACCACGGACACGTTTTGGGCTGTTAGCCATCATCAGCGTGGTGCAAGCTGTACCTCAACGACCAAAAAACTGGTCATTCAGGCATCCTGAAAAATCATGAAACGGGTAGTTAAGTCCAACAGCCCGAAACGCGTCCGTGGTTAGATTTTCTTGATTAATCAAGAAAGGGTATTTGGCCAATTCTGGAATAATTAAAAATCAACGAGAATAGTTGATATTGATTCCAATAGATGGCGCAAGCCATCAGCAACTTTCAGTTGCACGATAAGGAGATGTCTTTTTCTTAATTTATGCCCCTTATCCCAGTACAATATCACATTTGTACTATTTTTTCAGGTTATGTATAGTGTCTTTGTATTATGTATAAAGTAATTGTATTATGTATAAAAAGTAATTGTGTAATTTGTGTTCAAAAGGTATCGCGACTTTTGAATTTTCGCGGGTTACGTATATTCGTATTTCGATCTTTTTGTGGCTTTATGTTGGTACTCATGTCTCTCACTTATGCCGACAAGCTCGGCCATTTTGAATGTTCACTTAATTGTTGACAGCTGCTTTGCTTGCAGGTGTTTTGGATCGTCTTCGATTTTCACCTATTAAAAAAAAATGGATCAAAGAACCTGTATCAAATTTTGTGTGAAAAACGAAATTAAGTGCGCGGATGCATTCCAAATGTTGACTGTGGCATACGGAGAAGCTACCTTGGACCGAAGCAACGTTTATCGGTGGCACAAAATGTTCTCAGAAGGCCGAGAAGATGTGAACGACGAAGAGCGTGCCGGACGCCCGAGCACTTCAACAACAGACGAAAAAATTAATGAAGTGGAGAAAATGATATTGGCCAATCGTCGAATTACCGTTAGAGAAGTTGATGAGGACCTAAACATATCGATTGGCTCGTGCCATTCGATTTTTATCAATGATTTGGGCATGAGACGGGTCGCCGAGAAATTCGTACCAAAATTGCTCAATTGCGACCAAAAACAGCATCGCATGAACATTGCTAATGAGATGATCGACTCTGTCCGCGACGACCCAAATTTGCTCCAGAGGGTCATAACTGGTGACGAAGCGTGGGTTTATGGTTATGACGTGGAAACCAAAGCTCAATCATCTCAATGGAAGCTGCCGCACGAACCAAGACCGAAAAAAGCGCGCCAAGTTTGGTCGAATGTGAAAGTTTTGCTGAGGTTTTCTTCGATTGCAGGGGCGTGGTGCATCATGAGTTCTTGCCACAGGGTAGAACGGTCAATAAGGAATATTACCTGCAAGTTATGCGCAATTTGCGCGAAGCAATCCGCCAGAAACGCCCGGATTTGTGGAAGAACAAAAATTGGCTTTTGCACCACGATAACGCCCCTGCTCACACATCGTTGCTTGTGCGCGATTTTTTTGGCCAAAAACAACACAACAATGATGCCGCCCCCAGCCACCGTATTCCCCAGATCTGGCCCCCTGTGACTTTTTCTTGTTCCCTAAACTGAAGAGGCCCATGAAAGGACGACGTTACGCTACGCTTGACGAGATAAAGACGGCATCGAAGGAGGAGCTGAAAAAGATTTTAAAAAATGATTTTTTGAAGTGCTTCGAAGATTGGAAAAACCGTTCGCACAAGTGTATAATATCTCATGGGGATTACTTTGAAGGGGACAAAATAGGTATTCATGAATAAATAAATAAATTTTGGAAAACCACAAAAGTCGCGATACTTTTTGAACACACCTCGTATTATGTATTCGCCGTAATAATATTTTTCGCTGATATGTATAATGTCTTTGTATTATGTATAAAGTAATTGTATTATGTATTCGTCGTAATAATATTATTTGTCAAGTAATAAGAAAAACACGAACTTCTGGGATATTTATAAACTCATGGAGACAACATAAGGAAGTGGAAAGTCTAATGTCGTCGGTTTCTCATCAATCTCTGTTTATTTACAGGAGAACATAAATAAACGGATAAAACGCCGACTGATGCTAAACATAGATTTGTAATAGTTTGGTATCAGACGGTGTTTTATCCATTATACATGTTCTCCTGTGGAAGGACAGAGATGTCTGAAAGCTTGGGATGGTTTTTGAAATAAAAATATACTCATCTCCTTTTAACCTTTTAAATTATTCATTATAATTTTCTCCTGATGAACCTCATTCTAAGTCAGTCAAGGCACAGCCCCAACCAAACAACGACAGCAAAATCATAGACAAAGGAATAAGATTAATTTTGGAACACATGTTGACAATATAATTATGAAAGCTACGAAACTTAAGAATATATTATTCTCATTATGTGCACGTACTTGGGGCATTGATACTCGGCGTAGATTGATCTTATATAAAGCTATGATACGCTCTACAATAAGCTATAATTGTATGTAGATACTTTGAAACATTACCAAATTCTCTTTGTGTATATACTCTATCTTATGAGAACTTTGTTAAGTTTAGAACTATTTGTACAATAATTTACAAAACACTACTAATCCATCGTGTAAATAATTAATCATATATATGTAAATAATACTAGCACAGCACAATAGTCCTTTGGACTTCGTGTTTTTGTAACAATAAATAAATAAACAAATATGAAAAGGGCGTACCTGGATCTGTAAAGAAAAAAAAAAACAATTATTTTCTTTAAAAAATCCTAAATCTCTTTCTTTTTTGCAATAAATTGATAAAGAGGGAGCAATCTCTCGAAATATTTTAAGAAAGAAATTTTATGTTACAGATCCAGGTACGCCCTTTTATATAATCTTAATTAATGGATTGCTCGAAGCATTTTATATATTTATAATTGTATGTAATTCTACTGTCCTCAAAGCTTATGTTCATAATTCAACTAAAATACCCATTCCAAGAGTCTAACATCAGTAGGAGGGTTCACCACTGATGAACAAGGACCTCCCATTAATTTTTCCATTGCAGTAAGGGCAGTAGAAATTGTTTAATTTCAAAAAGAATCTTACGCGTTAAAATAGTTTCTAATTTTCATAATAGATGGCGCGCTATTGGATCGTAATATAAACGACAGCTGTGTTCAGGACTGCAGTTCTGACCATCACCTGAATCTACCCAATCGTACAGAAGATAAGCCATACCAGGACCGATCAAGGCTATGCTGACGTCGTGAGAACACGCGTGTCGAAATGTCGCAGAGGAAGGTCAGGTGTAACTTGGGGCTAATGACACTATTCACCACTTCACTGAAGGTCTTCATTAGCACCACGTCTGGTTCACACATGTGGGTAAACACCTATTCAATATCTATCTATTTTTCGATTCCCATCCCTGGACACTTTATTTTTTCCTACATCATTACTCTTCACAATTCATCCTTTCATACCTCATCACAAAGGTTAGAAATAATCGTTATTTCTCCTTAAAATAAATTTTGACTTTTCGTTGAAAAGAAACACATGCGGGATGGTTTTCAAATGTCGTTTTATATATCTATTTATTTATTTCAATTTAAAGCGCTATTTCCCCCTAGGAACACTTACACTGTCATACATGTATGCCTCTACATTTGTCTATACATACACACACACACAAAGCCTTTATTAAGACATTAGTCTCATACAGATTCTCCATACAAGGTGCAATATCAGGAAAAGAGCAGCACAGGAAACCAGTAGTTCCGCAACTATATACAATTAAGTCCATACATATATGTTGTAAATAAAAAGAGATTTCTGTTGTATTTTGGAATTAGATTGATATATTGAATTATTATTATTTGGTGCTTGATTTTGGTATCCATGAGTATGTTACGATATTGTTCTGCAGTCGTGGGAATAATTAAATAGTTTTGATCAGTAATAGCTTTAATTGAGCTAAAGAAATATACAACAGCAACAATTAGCCTTTATTGGGCACACGTGTCATACAGGATTCTCCCGGTAGGAAAAAAAATAAATAAATAACAAATTAGCATCATAGTTATATACAAATATTGGGTATTGACCTCGAACAATTATCGAGTTGGATCCGGGATCTGTGCTTAATATTTTGATTGAGCTGATTTCCAGTATTTATAAAAGGCGAATGCAAAGGGTTTGGATTTTACGACTTTTGCCATTAAAACATAAGGCGAATTGCTATTATAGCCGGTCTCTTGACGAAGAATTTCTCTTTCTTCTTCCATTGCCGTACAGTAGAACATGTAGTGGGGAAAATCGAGACTAAATTCACCGTTGCATAAGGTGCATTTTATGGTCTTAGTTTTCAATAGTGAAACATGATTAATTCTCTGTACTACAAAAAGGCTTCTTGCTTGTGCAATGATTCTCTTTAAGGTTAGGGGGATATTGTCATTCAGATAGCATTCCATTGTAGGTGATGAATGAAAGTATTTATAGTGAGAGTAGAGTACTGATTTTCTTATTCTTACATAATCCAGTTGCAAGGACTGATCGGTTGCCGTTATAATAATTAGGGGGATGTATCTCTGTAGAACATTGAAGTCTGTACTTCCAACAAGCCATGAGAAGCCGGAGTTATTAAGTAGCTCTGTTATGAGCTAAAGGAATATATAAAAAACATAATTTAGTAAAGGTAATGCCTAAGTAAAACAATTTCTACTGCCCTTACTGCAATGGAAAAACTAATGGGAGGGCCTGGCTCATTAGTGGTGAACCCTCCCAGCGGTTTCGCCAGTTTAATCTACCATATGCCAGGCCCTCCCATTAATTTTTCCATTGCAGTAAGGACAGTATAAATTGATTTATTTTGAAAAGAATCATACGCGTCTATAATAGTTTCGAATTTTGATAACAGATGGCGCGCTAATGTATCTCAATACATTACAGGAAATAAAATCACTTGGATCTGTCGATATCAACATTTATTCCTTAAGACAATCAAAACTGTTTAAGACTTACTGTAAAATTCTATCACATCTAACATACACACAACACGAAAATTTTGCATTTCATAGAAAATACTACAGTAGAACCTCCCTTAGCGGACACCCCACTAACGGACACCTCTCCACAAAGGACAGTTTTCATTTGCAAAATGACAATTTTTACTATTTAACAACTCTCTGGTGAGAAGATACCTCTCTTTAAAGGACACTTTGTGTCTGCAATTAGGTATCCTTTACAGGGAGGTTCCACTATATTACCATTTTTACAATTTAGCAACTCTCTGGTAAGAGGACATCTCTCTCTAAAGAATACTTTGGCTCTGTAATTAGGTGTCCTTTACAGGGAGGTTCTACTGTGTTTACATTTGAGAAAGTGGATATCTCTATATACAATAGCCTGTTAGAGAATGCATATGTTACAACAAGCTAGAATACCACATTTCACAGAGTTCTGCAGTTTAGATTGTGAACATTTAATTTCCGTTTGCGCCGAAAGTTTACTTCAAAATGGAAAGTTAAGCTCTCTTGGACAGTCACATTAATCTATATTACTTGCCGTTAAAATTGCTAAGTTACACCGGGAAAACTGTAAATAACAAATGCTATTTATTTCGTGGCAAAAACATTATGCTGTTGTTTCTTATCCCCTTGTGCAAAGATTACACCAATTCCACGAGTTCATGCTCCTCGAGTTGTTTGATGATAAACAGTGGCCTCTCTCAAAGATCCTGTTTAGTGCATCCATCAAAATCATTATTTTTTATAGATGATTATCCCTAGTACATATGGTACAGGCCATGATAATCATGGTGGGTAGAAGTAGGCGACTGCTTTTACTGTAAGTGCATCACATGTCTACACATGTGAAAAGCAGTTCGACTTTGCACTTAGAAATGTGCCAAAGCCCTGTTTGGTTACTTGCACTCGTTGGTGGGGTTGTACTTTAGTAAGAATCGAGGGGAATTGGAGCATTTTAAATACGAAAAAAGGACCCAATGCGGGAATCGAACCCTGTTCGTAGCGGTCAAAAACCAACGGTTTAGACTTCTACCGACCCCCATTAAATAACCTAGTGACATTCAGCTCTTTCTGAATTCTCTGTTCACTAATTTCTGCTAAGATACTGCTTGTAATTTTCTTCCAAGATAGTAGATCTGTGGTTTGTGTGTAGATATTTTAATGCTTCCACCAAGCCCCCTTTACAGATGTTTGAGAGTGAATAAGCACAGCTGTTCTGACAGAATCTGAATTCATCCCTTTCAGTCTGAAAGTAATTATCGTTGGAATGAATGACGTCACCTGATTTATAACCACTAACAAACCTTCCATCTCGTGTCTTGTCATATAAAAACATGTTCGATCTATTCAGGACCGAAACATATTAAAGTGAATTTTGATGGTTTAATTCTATAAAAAGAGCCACTATGCTCATCACTATGTACTAAGTGTCAACCTGCAACCCCAAAACACATTATTGACTGTATTGACATCATCCATTGATGAGCTCTACTTATCCCCGGCAGACAACATCAACAAGCTTTACAAGCTTGATACCTTAGTGTGATTGAGTGGAGAAAAGAAAGAAGAAGAAGACATATTATTGACTGTATTGACTCATCCATTGATGAGCTCTACTCTTCCCAGGCAGACACCATCAACAAGCTTTACAAGCTTGATACCTTAATATGATTGAGTGGAGATAAGAAAGGAGAAGAAGAAGAGTCACAAAAAAATTTGAGTCCATATACTTGTCTAATGACAATACCTTTAGGCAAAAAATTAGGATCTGAAAGAAAAGAGATTGTTATTGAAACTGATTTATTACATCGTTCATATAAGGTTATTAAAAAGGAGCACATGTGCTTTTCAGAAGGCAAAGCGCCATCTGGTGGAACAGAAATCACCTAAACATTGATTTAACCTGTTCCCTGATATTTGGCCAACCCGATTTCTTGATAAATCAAGAAAAGACATCCAAGAACGCGTTTCGCGCTGTTGGCGCTCGTCAGCGTGGAGTAGTATAAGGTTAAATATAGAATATTATCAAGTAGCTCTACAACCACAGGAAGCTCCATGGGACACCTGTCAATCATCACTGGACTCCGGGGGGACAGATGTGAGGGGTTCTCGGAATCTTATCGGCAAATAAGGAAAACGGGACAGTGGCTGACCACTCTAATTACCTTGGGATAAGTTGTTCTCCCTATAAATACCTCTTATATATAATTTTATTGGAGAACTAAAAGGTAAATACCCACCTTTAAAATAAATTATTTCCAAATTTGCCCTTGCTTTATTTATCTCCGTGACAATATAAATATGAATAAATAAGATTATATAATGATAAATAGAGGAATAAATAGATATAAATATATAAAATAATTGATGAAGAGAGAGATTTTTTTATTCAAATGATATTCTGTTTTATTCCTGAATCACGTGAATTAACAGATAAATCAGAAGAATGCTAATAAATCATCCAATTAAAGCATATTGGGAAATTTGTCCTTTCATAGCTCTTATTTGATTACTTTGACTTTGATAACATATTCGAGGTACTATATTCTTGTCTGAAGATGGGAGATCCATGGAGAGAGACAAGAGAAGAGAAGAGAGAAAGTTGAGATCTATAAAATAATAATTTTACGCCGTGAGATCACATTTGCCTTCATACGTCTCAAAAGACGCCTCGAAATTTCAAGAAGATTGGTTTAGGATTTTGGTAATCCTCTTTATCTCCCCGAGATCCCAGTAAGATATTACTGTTTCAATTCTACGCCACAGTACAAGAGCTGCAGACAAATAAGAAAAGAGAAAAGACAATATCGATGATATAGTCCAGAGGTCAGTAAAGTGGGCTCTTTGGAAGTGAAGCTGTTGTTATATAGTTCCATACGATTTGAAAATAAAGCAATCTATAAATAAAACTATAATTAAAATGGCATATATTGGATTAAAATATCATTTATTTTACCAACTAGCCGAATGACCCGGGCAACGCCCGGGTTTTACCCGATTAAATGCTTTTATTCAAATACTATTCGTTACAATTATAAATTGGCGCCGTGGATGTCATTCTTGTATAATATATAAATGAGTTTTAAAAATTGTAAAAAAAAAAAATGCATCGGCCGGGAATCGAACCCGGGCCGCCCGCGTGGCAGGCGAGCATTCTACCACTGAACCACTGATGGTTATGAGAAATGGCCATATTTGGGTATTTATTCCATTCACAAAGCAAATGGTGACAGAATTAAGAATTGTTGCTTGATTATGACGCTGATAACTGTATATATTAATATTTCAGTTGGCTGAACGCCAACCTTTATCAAGGTATTATAACACACACTTTAAAATGTTATAATACCTTAATAAAGGTTAGCGTTCAGGCAACTGAAATATTGGTAAAATAAATGATATTTTGATCCAATATATGTCTTTTTATTTGAAGTTATATAGTTCCATACGTAAATATTGTCAAGAAGCTAAGCGGCTCAAATCACGAGAGGCCCCATGGGACGTCTGTCAATCATCGCTGGACACCGGGTGTGAGGGGTTCTGGGGAATCTGGCCGGCGGGGGGAGCTGACGTCCCTCATTAGGATTAACTTTAACTTGGGGTAAGTTGTACTTTATCCATCTCCCTATAAATACCCCTTATAATAAATTAATTATCCCCAAACTTGCCCTTGCTTTATTTATCTCCGCGACAATATTATTTATGCCAGTACTATTTATTGTTGGCAAGAAAATAATTGTGGCTCTTTAAAAACTTTGAAATTTTGTAAATTGTAATTTTTGACTCTTCCGACTCAAAATTCTGCCGACCCCTTGTACAGGATGTGCTACTGTCCATGTAATCATCCAATCGGCGCTACCATCAGCACAACAATTCCTCCTAAATCTTCCTACCAGGCGAGCAGAGAGAGGAGGAGCAATTACAGCTGGATGGAGAAATTAGAACGTTTCCCAAGTCACTTGACATAGGAAGTTGCCAAACCTATCTCCCTGGGATCAAGGTCGGTGGACAATACCCGACATGCTGGTACGGCTTCTATCCAGCTGGTATGGACGATACACAGGGTAGACATTCTTCAAATACCTTCAACATGTCTATCAGGAACTTCAAATTATTCCTGCGGAGAAACTTTAACTGCTCGTCACCTTATCTACGACTGTCCGAACTTTACAGAAGTGAGACATCGATTGTTCCCTGATCTAAATGATTTAACTCTCTTATAACAGCCACTTTGTCTATATATATTTTATGAACTCTGTCGAATGATACATGCAAATTCGTAAATATTTAATTCTTAGTTCTAATTTGTTTGTTTATTCTGTAATAGGCGCAAATGTTACAATATCACGCCTGTTTGATTAATTAAAAAAATACCTTCAATGTGGAATATCTAAATCTAGGATAAGTCATTTTAACGTATTATAGAGCGAGAGGTTTGAATGTCCAGATGTTTCTAGGATGTCTATTCTGTGAATAACAGAATTAGATGAATTGTGTGGGAGAAAAGGCTGATGTGTTCAAGGAATCCTATGCGGTTCTTGGTTTTTAGATACGACAAAATAATTAGACAGAGAGTAAGCTGAAAATTCCCAGTGATAAGGTTTTTTTCAGAATATTTAATCATTTATTAGTATATTAGTATAGTACATAAAATGAAATAGTTTATGTAATCAGACCACTTAAAGAGAGGGCAGCACAATAATGATGCAAAATTACCTGATATAAGAAAAACACTAAATTATGCCAAACAAATTATACATTGTATTCCTTAGATCACGTTTGTTACCATCTTTTTATAATAATATCAATGATAAACATATTTGGCAGCTTTTACAAGATCATTTATCATTGTCTGTAGCTTCAAATTACCTTGTCAATAATGAGCATCGATACAATATGGCGGTTGTCAAGGTAAACTCTGGCGATACCATCAGCTCTGTCGGTGGATACTGGGATATTTCAATAGGTATTCTAGAACGTCGTTTGACAAGTTTTACCGCAAATGTTTCTTTTGACAGAATGAAAAATCATAATTTAAGGAGAAATAACGATTATTCCTATCCTTAGGGATGAAGTATGAATTGTGAAGAGTAATAATGAACGGAAAAATAAAAGTGTCCAGGGATGGGAATCGAACCTACAGTAATCTGCTTACCGGGCAGATGCCATGACCACTAGGCTACCCTATTTGAATAGGTAGATTTGTCTTTTTTCCTTACTCGTGGCAAACTGAGGTACACTCCTGACTTGGTCTTTGTATTTATCCGAACATTCTTCTACTTTTATCATATAAATAGGGAGTCGGTGGAAGGTTTGTCTAAACCGCTGGTATTCGGCCGCTACGACCCGGGATCGATTCCCGCATTGGGCACTTTTTTTCTAATAAAAAAAAAAATGCTCCAATGATTCCTATTCTTGCAAAATTCCAACCCTACCAGCGAGTGCAAGTAACCAGACGGGTCTCTGGCATATTTGTAAATGAAAAAGTCAAACTGATTTTCACATGTGTAGACATGTGATGCACTTAAAGTAAAAGTAGTGGCTTACTTCTACCCACTATGATTATCATGACTTGTACCACGTATATTAGGGATAATAATAAAACATAGTAATAATATGAACATGATACAATATAATATAATGCGGCTTGTGATTGTAAAATGAAATTTGAAAATTATCCCGCATGTGTTTCTTTTGAACAAAATATCAAAACTTATTTTAAGGAGAAATAACGATTATTTCTAACCTTAGGGATGAGGTATGATAGGATGAATTGTGACGAGTAATGATAAACGGAAAAATAAAAGTGTCCAGGGATGGGAATCGAACCCACAGTGTCGTTTATAGGGAGGTTGTACTGTATTATATATATATGTGTATGTTGTATATGATATCATAAAAATGTGTATTTATTTGTATATTTCACACCGTATAGGCACCTATACATCGATGTAATCAGAGTAGCTTCAATCCTCCCCGGCTTAGAGAACTTCCCGAATTTTGACTTTCCTCCCAAATAGAGATTTTTCTATTTGAAAAGTGGAGATTTAAAAATTGCTTGGAATTTACCGGTTTATAGAATTGAATTGGCAGATATTTATTTATTGAGGATGCGGTCCGAGGTGTTTATAAGTTAAATACAGACTCCAATGAATTATCTTGATACCTCAAAACCTCTCTGTTGCTGTAAGCTAATCATTTATATATGTTATATTAAAAAAAAAATAGATTTTTTGTTGATTTTGGAGATTGTTGAGATTATGCTATGGTAATACAGTCGTGGTTAAAATCTTGTGGATTATAATAATAAAAATGGTTTTGATCAGTAATTGCTTTAATTGACCTAAAATAATATATATAAAACATAATTTGATAAAAGTACTGCCTGGTTTATGGCGTAAGAATAAAAATATGAAAAACTTATTTACATAATGTACAAAAGATTTGAGCCGGCCATCGGGAAACAACAACAATGAGTTTTTATAGGGGAAGCGTGACCTCTGGCGGTCGATTTAACAGAGTATTTGTATCTATGAAATATATATATTTTTTAACTAAAGTAATATTTTAATATAACATATATATATATATACTAGCGGATGTGCCCGGCTTCGCCCGGGTTTTACCCGAGTGAATGTTTGTCTAACGAACATTTGTTAAAACAATTCTCTATAAACTTATAAAACGTACTCGGCTTCGCCCGGGGTTTTACCCGAGTAAAGGTTTGTCTAGCGAACATTTGTTGAAACAATTCTCTAAAAACTTATTTAAAAAAAAAAGATATATTTTGATAATTTGAAACTCGTAAATTTGAATCTCTCGATATATTGTTATCATCGTCACAATGGGGGCGCTGCTTGCGAGTTAAATCTACAAATCTGCAAATAACTCTAAGGATATTCAAGATATTCAGGAAATTATTTTTCAAAAACATTCCCGGTGATATACCTAATAATATCCCAAAATTTCACGGCGATTGGATGTATGGTTTTTGAATCTATAGAGTGCAGACAAACAGACAGACATTCAATTTTATATATATAGATAGATTCACTCTTCATTGTTGGCTTTTTATCTTACATTCATTCTTCATTGTTGGCTTTTTATATTACATTCACTCTTCATTGTTGGCTTTTTATCTTACATTCATTCTTCATTGTTGGCTTTTTATATTACATTCACTCTTCATTGTTGGCTTTTTATCTTACATTCACTCTGTTGGCTTTTTATATTACATTTACTCTTCATTGTTGGCTTTTTATCTTACATTCACTCTTCATTGTTGGCTTTTTATATTATATTTACTCTTCATTGTTGGCTTTTCATCTTACATTCATTCTTCATTGTTGGCTTTTTATATTATATTTACTCTTCATTGTTGGCTTTTCATCTTACATTCATTCTTCATTGTTGGCTTTTTATATTATATTTACTCTTCATTGTTGGATTTTTATCTTACATTCATTCTTCATTGTTGGCTTTTTATATTACATTTATCCGAGTGAAAGTTTGCCTAACGAATATTATATATTATGAAGTATAATAAACAATGTTAAAGATTAGTTTTAATTATTAATCAAGATTGTGTGTGAATATGTGAGAAAGATGTAATATCGTTGTTGTTTTCTCTGCCGACTGTTTTATATATGGTGTTATCTTAAAATTGCTTGTTTTGAATATTTTTTTAGATTGAGTTGAATGAATTGCTGAATTTTTTTTTGTATTTATATATAAATAAAATTAACTCTGTTGATTTTTTTGTATTTAATCGATAACAGCTAAGTTACGCATGTTAATGTTAGGGAAAAATATTTTGATGTTAAGCAAAACCTGCTCCATCTCGTTTTACATAAATGTTGAAAATTTGGTTGAAATTGATGCATTGTAACGAAAGTTTTTAGTGATGTCCTCTTATGAAATTTGCATTTTATTAATATAGATATTAGACAATTGACTATTTAAAATCTTTTATTGACGTTCAGTCAATGGTTAAATATAAATAAAAGTTGAAAAATGAATTAAAACGAAAAATTATAATATATAATAAGGTGAAGATACACTCATGGACAAATTTTAAAGAAATAGAACGTCTTTGATGTGGCCGATCGTTTCTTTTTGAAAAGAGACAGAGGCATAGGTTGTTTACACTTGGTTATCTTGTGTGTCTCAATAAAGGTCACCGTGAATCAAATATCATTCAGAGATTTTGTCTGAATCCTGATTTACATTATATAAGGAAATAGCTCGCTTCACCCCACCGCAGTTCTATGC
Organism: Cordylochernes scorpioides; assembly: GCA_030710605.1. Classification (NCBI taxonomy): domain Eukaryota; kingdom Metazoa; phylum Arthropoda; class Arachnida; order Pseudoscorpiones; family Chernetidae; genus Cordylochernes; species Cordylochernes scorpioides. The sequence goes on along the minus strand of CP092864.1, from coordinate 129,544,127 downwards.
CGAGGGAAAAATATATATTTGCGGGTCTTAGCAGACACCAGAATGGCCAGGGTGTCATCATCCAAGCTTCCTCTAAAGACCCAGCCCTGCAGGTCAGGGGGCCGCTGGAGAATGGTGAAAGCCTCACGGATGTCTGATGCAGCGGCAGGATCAGTACCGGTGGAGAGGTTGTTGGACTCACAGATGAAGCAGGACTGTCGGACAGAGGCCGGGTGGATGAAGCAAGTCGTGCACAGCGAGCCGCACAGTGGCTGTAAGTCTACGCTGTGGCCGGAGAAGGCGCAGCGCTGCAGCGATAACCAACCAATAGCGATGGAGAGGTCTGAATGTATCGTCCACCTTTGCAGGATCTGGTTGATGGACAGGGCAGTCTAACGTGGACGCTTCAATATGTGTTGGGTAATACGGGAGATGACTCGGCGTGGCAGTACCGCGAGCTACCACAACCTTCCTGATGGTGCTCCCTCGTGGGTTCTCTTCTGTAAGACGCTTACAAGGACAGACAAGGTGCAGCACGCTGGGTGAGTGATGAGAGCGGCAGGGATTGCGAAGTCTCCGACTCTCCTCGCAAGGACCAGAAGTTCGGGGTACTGGACAGCATTCGCTGATGATGGGAAGATCCATAGCTGGAGCGGATTCAGTGCGAGGATATTGGTGAGCGGCTTCCAGATGTTGGAAGCCCGAGATTGCCAGGGGAGCGTCGTTGAGGACACGTCATGTGCCGTACCATAGACCCTTGCTCTTTGTGAAATTTACTCCCATGTCCGAGGCGCGCATGTCCTCTCATCTCCGTTTTGTTCGCCCAGGTAGGATCGGCGCACACAAAGGGCGACACAAACCTCTCTATACTGAAACCAATTCTGACACAAAGCTCTTTAAAATCAACAATTTATCTTTTTGTAACATTTCCTCTTAAAGAGTTTCTACTGGGGATCTTACTTTAAACCATTTGAAAGGACTTCAAAATATTTAAACAAAACACTATTGGAGTTTCATCACACAATAATGAGGTATTCAAGGCATTCACAATCGTTAAGAAAAACTGTGGATTTGTCATAGATAAACAGAGTAGTAACTCCAGGTAAAAAACGTGTACCTAGCCCATTTAGGATCAACACAAAACATATTTGCGTAAGACAAGTTCCAGCGAACCATCTCCGCTGTTTGCCTCATCACTTGGGGAAGATTGCTCAATGAAGCTAGGGGGTCTGAGGTTCCTCACTACACAGAGGATGTCCTCTACACTCCCTAGGCGATAAATGTAAATCTCGGTAAACCTAAACACATTTTGTAAATGTTGTGTATTAACATATTTAACTATTTATATTTAAAAAATGACACTTCGGCCAGTTGGAGTTTTTTATTTTCTCAACGTTTCGACAAAAATATTCTGTCTTCGTCAGGAGAAGTAAATAAAAATAAAGCATTTGGCAAGGCGTTAAAAATTGTTCTGAAGTTTGCAAGGGCGTTCTAACGTGATTTTTCGAATTCAGTACAACATCTAAAGCGCGAGTCAAAAACAAATATTAAACTCGTCAAAAACTATGATCTAGGAAGTAAAAATATATAATAATAAAATTATATCAAAATAAATAAAGTAATATAACTCCAACTGGCCGAATTGTCTATTTTTCATATAAATATGAATGCCGCCGGCCAGGCAACCTCCATCTTTACGATATTATATTATATTTCTCTATCTGCACTATTTTGCATATGTAGATACAATAAAAGTAAATATGTTAATAGACCTATCCCCCGATTTACACGGTAGAAACGTTCATGAGAAAAACGTGTAAATCGGGGGATAGGTGTACACAGAAATAAAAATAAAATGCATTGACAGGTTAAAATATGTAGTCAGCACATAAGCTCGTGATTCCTCGTGAGATGTGTACACAGCGCATTTGTTCAATCAGAGTAGCATTTAGTATAGTGCGATAAAAACAAAAAAAAAAAACTTATTTGGAAAACCGTGTAAAAGCGAAACGTGTAAAACAAGTACCGTGTAAATCGGGGGATAGGTGTACACAACATTTACAAAATGTATCTGCACTATTTTGCATATACAGATTCAATATAAGTAAATATGTTAATAGACAACATTTACCAAATGTATCTGTACTATTTTGCATCCAAAGGAAAAACCAAATGTCAGTATTTGACGCCGATGCTTTGACAAAATACAAGATAATTCAACAAAAAATAGGAAAAAATCAAATATGCGAAATAAATTCTGAGAGAAGAATTACAAAAACTATAACAAGGCTCAACGAAACACTATAAAAGAATGAAAATAAAACATCCAGATAGCACAAGAACCTATAGGACACGCCATATAAATATAGAAACTGAAAACATTTAGACGTTAGGTTCCTTTTACACTAAATATCAAACTTCTACTGTCTTTACTGAGATAAGATTCCACCCTACAATGTTACATATATAAGCAGAATGATCCAATACAGTATTAGATCTCTAAAGAAGTGGTCTGTTAGATTAAATTGGCGAAACCGCTGGGAGAGTTCACCACTGATGAGCCAAGGTCTCCCAATATTTTTTCATCGCAGTAAAAACAGTAAAAGTTTGATATATGTGTAAAAGAAACATTAGCGCCTAAATGTTTTCATTTTCTATATAAACATATTGTCGCTGAGATAAATAAAGCAAGGGCAAATTTGGGAATGATTAATTTATTATAAAGGTGGGTATTTACCTTTGAGTTCTCCAATAAAATTATATACAAGAGGTATTTATAGGGAGAACAACTTATCCCAAGGTAATGAGAGTGGTCAGCCACTGTCCCGTTTCCTTATTTGCCGATAAGATTCCATCAAACTTGCCTTTAAAAAATAAAGGATTTATTGCCCGTCAAAGGATTCTATTGCTACTTTTCCGCGAGGATAACACGGGATTTTGGAACAGTGACCCTTTAAATTTCTACTTCTGCAATGCTGGCATCCAAGACAATTTGGTCCATTATTTATTCCATTGCCCATTTCTACATGTAAATATACTGGAAATTCGCGAACTATCTTGGCTAACTCACTACAATGAATAACATGTATATAAAATCTTTACAACTCTCCTGCTGGATAAAACATTTGTTTATAAATATTTTAAATTTCTCAAGGCGATTGATAAAAATGAGGGAAGAAGTGCTCAACTCCACAGACAACGGCTGATTGCTCCCCCTCCCCTCTAAATTGCTTTTCCTCCTCAATCATGTACATATATAACCTTTTAGGGGAATCCCCTTCTAAGACAATAGTGTCTTAATTAAGGTTTTAGTTGTTGTTGTTGTTGTTGATAAGATTCTGAGAACCCCTCACATCTGTCCCCCCGGAGTCCAGTGATGATTGACAGGTGTCCCAAGGAGCTTCCTGTGGTTGTAGAGCTACTTGACAATATGTAACCATTTCATTGATACTTTTAAAAAGAAATACCTCTAACTTGAGACGTGAAGAAGAAATAAAACATATTAACATATTTAAAAAAAGTCTGTGCCAACCAAAAGAAACAACAATAAATTTATATTGCCACGTAAAAAAATTAGGAAAGACAAACTTCAGGATGACACAGCAATTTATTTAAGACAAGAACAAACTATAAATGATAAAACAAAAGATAAGCAATGAGGGAAGTTTACAGAGTAACAAAATATAAACATAAAAAATGATTCTCTGTTAATAAAATAATAAATACTTTGCTACATAAATGTAAAGCGGCGCTATCTGGCGGCCGACTTCACTGAGTTGTTCTGAAAGTATATATTTTAAAATCAAATAATGAAAATTAAGTCGGGAGTTGGTTGTGGCTGTGATTTCCTCTGAAGTAGGTAACCAGTTCTGACAAGTTTACACAGTAGAGTATCAGGCCTACAAGATTCTCTCAAGGAACTGAAGATCCCACCTTCATCAACATTGAGTAAGAAAGAACACAAATAAACTTTCTAATTAACACAAAGCAATAAATACATATAAAAGAAAAGGATTTAAAATCACGAATGTTTCTTTAATACATACTACAAACTTCTACTGCCCTTACTGCAATTAAAAAATATATTGGGAGGGCTTGGCTCATCAGTGGTGAACCCTCCCAGCGGTTTCGCCAATTTAATCTACCAGACCGCTTCCCAGAGCTCTAATACTGTATTGGACGATTCTGCTTATATACGCAGCACTTAAGGATGGAATCTCAGAAATGAGGTTTCAAGAAAACTATGGACATAAGGTTATAGGACAGTAGAATTACAATCAAATACTTCTAATGTTGGACTATAGTCAAATAATTTGACAAATATAGCGATTTTAATCTTCTCAATTATGAATGAAGAATGTTGTTTATTTGTTAAGTAAACTGATCTCTCACGTCATTTTACGAATGTGACCATGTTTGTATATAAAAAAGGGTTGAAGCGGGATGTGAGGAGTCGTGATCGAGTGATGACGTTTAAAACGTTCTCTGTGTGCTTGTCTGGTGATCTCCTCACATACCCCGGTCCGCTCCTTATCAACGCTGCAAATAAAATATAATGTTTTTATATTATTTAACAAATTGTGAGTTTTTTATTTGCCTCCTTTTTGTTGTTGGTGTTGAACTCTTGAGTTTTTCTGTGTTTAATTTACTCTTACTGTAGGCCCTAGTTTATTCTTTTTGTGTGATAACCCATAATAGTAACTCTTTTGTCACTATGAGTAGACGGCGACCACGAGATCCTACAATTAGTGCTTGCTCAAGGAAACTCAAAGCGGATCTTCCTGAAAAATGAAAGAACTCTTCTCTGGCATCCGTGAGTAGAGTGGGCACAACCAGACCTAAACCCCACGTGATGGGAGAGAGTGAGTGAGAAGACACAGGTCACGTCACCTCGAGACGACCTACTTATCCCACAGCAGGACATTGTCACTCCCCTTTGTCACAGAGAACCGTCGACGACAATCACCCTACTGAGAGATACCTTGTGCTCAACCCTTTCTCTTTAGTTTCAGAATTAAAGACACTCCAGTCAGTAAATATTTTTGTTATTAAATTTAATTGCTATCTATCGTTAATATTTTACACAAATAAATTTACTGGCAATGCGTTTCTTTTAAATATCAACAAATATTATCTCTACAGACCTTACTGCAATGATATAAGTTATTGAATGAGAGGGCTTGGATCATCAGTAGTGAACCCTCTAAGCGGATTCGCCAAATTAATCTCTATTATCCCTAATTATCTCCTAATTAATCTTTAGCGATAACTTATATCATTGCAGTAAGGTCTGTAGAGATAATATTTAAAATAAAAACATAAGCCTCCAGGGAAAAGTTTCTTTTAAAAAGATTTTTTATTTAAAAAATCTCGAGCTTTCGGGCAAGTACGCCCTTCTACAGGAGAAAATGCTTTATATGATTAATACGCCAATTAAATATGATTTAAAATTAAATAAAGTCCATTTTCTGTTTAAATTTGCTTTAAAAGCACGATCAACGCGGGCTTCTGTTGCGCGTGCTTCACTTGGGGGTTATGGGCTGGGCTCAGGGAATATAATGTTATAAATTTCCGGAATATCTATTCTTCTGTTGATGCTATTGTGCTTTCTGGATATGATGGATTCTATTATAAGTCTCTGTAGTCTATTGGGAATGTTGGAGTAATGGGTCTTTGGTTCTGATAGGGAGAAGGAATGGCCTGTTTCTCTTATATGTTGGTATACTAAAGATCTACTGTCTTGATTATCGATATTTCGTTTATGTGTTCTGATACTCTTATATTTAAATGTCTGCCAGTTTCGCCGACATATTTGGTTTTGCATTCGTTGCATTCTATGGAGTATATGGCATTCTTAATATTGGAAGGATAATAAATGGTATTGTTCTTTGTTATGGGGTTTCTTAGTAACGAATTTAAATTAGGTGAGTTTCTGAAAAAGGTTTTGATTCCAAATTTCTTCAGATGACGGGCTATAGAAACAGATACTGGTGAATAAGGAATACTGCTAATAGATTTATAGATTGGTTGATCGTGCTTTTAAAGCAAATGTAAACAGAAAATGGACTTTATTTAATTTTAAATCATATTTCATTGGCGTATTAATCATATAAAGCATTTTCTCCTGTAGAAGGGCGTACTTGCCCGAAAGCTCGAGATTTTTAAAATAAAAAATATTTTAAAAAGAAACTTTTCCCTGGAGGCTTATGTTTTTATTTTAATATTAATTCAAGGGATTATTTGATCGAATAGAGATAATTTTTGATGATATTTAAAAGAAACGCATTGCCAGTAAATTTATTTGTGTAAAATATTTTTGTTATCTTGACGTTTCGACAAAAATATTCTATCCTCGTCAGGAACAAAAAAAAAAAAGAAGCATTTGGCAAAGCGTTAAAAATTATTCTGAGGTTAAAAGGATGTTCTTATGCGAATTTTCAAATTTTATACATATAAAGAATGTGTCAAAATAAATATTCAACTCACAAAAGACTATGATATTTTTCAATGGGTAGTTGGCGCTCTGCGATACAGGAATCTGGGTTATAAATATCCCTTCTATGATATTTGAAATGAATATATAATAATGGTGGTGTCTTGTCGACTCCATAGAAAGGCCATTGCCCCGTTAGTCAGCCACATTACAGAGTTCCCTGTTCACAGTTACCGTAGCGGCTCACGACACCGTACTACAGGGTAGTCTCTTACTTGTGCTGCTTCTCCCTCCCTCCCTACACAAATATAATGATAAAATCATATATTCTACTTCAAGTATCCACCTGGGGTATATACTAGAATATAGAACCTCAAGAATAGTGACATTGAAGAAGGGAGGTGAAAGGATGAGTCCAACCGTGCAACAGCGCAAATGTTTACTCAAGCGACAATGTATGAAATATAGTTTAAAGTCTGAGTTCGAAACTATTATAGACACACGTATGATTCTTTTAAAAATTAAACAATTTATACTGTCCTTACTGTAATGAAAAATTAATGGTAGGATCTGTCTCATCAGTTTCACCACTGATGAGACAGGCCCTACCATTAATTTTTAGTTGCACTAAAGGCAGTAGAAATTTGTTCATTTTTAAAAAGAATCATACGTGTCTATAATAGTTTCGAATTGTCATAACAGATGTCGCACTAATGTATCATATTAGTTCAAAGTAAGTTCTTAAATCATTTCCTTTTTTTTTCATTGAGCAAACATTACTTTTATTTTTCATTTTATAATTTTATATAGAAAACATTGAGCTATTTATTTCCACCACACAGTAATTCTTTTTATATAAAGATTAAAAAAAAAACATTTTAAAATCAATTTTAGGTATCCTTGTGTTAATAGAAGAAATAAGCTTATAGAATAAGTTGCACTTCTGGATCTCCGTGTTAAAGGCATGTTAGCCCGAAAGCTTGAGAAAGTAATGAGAAAAGAAGCTCTTGATTCCTTAATAATTGTGTCAAAAAGAAGAAATAATCAAAGACATTTAATATTTGACAACAACAACAAACAAACAACAAAGCCTTTATTTAGGACCTCTCGCCCTATACAGGATTCGCCAGTTCACAAGGGATGGGGAGAACACTGTGTTCCGGGATATAATCCTGTGGAATATCGCCACCGCTATATACCTATTCTTTGATATTTCATTAATTAGAGCTTGAAATGAAGGACAAATATTCAATGTTTGACTAGAACACCAATAATACCAATCTCTAACTTCCATGCCCGAAAGTAGTACATAAAAAAAAAGAAACATATCCCATGATGCCTCATGTTTTCACCTTAATATTGTAACAACATTTTATTGAAGAATTTACATATGTCGGAATATGTTAAATATGCTAATAGATGTATTGTCGCAAAGTGTGTATTATTTTATTAACAGAGTATCATTTTTTATGTTTATATTTTGCTACTCTGTAAACTTCCCTCTTTGTTTATCTTTTGTTTTATCATTCATATTGGTTTTTGCCCTAAATAAATTGCTGTGTCATCCTGAAGTTTTTCTTTCCTAATTTTTCACGTACACCTATCCCCCGATTTACACGGTAGATACGTTCCTGAGAAAAACGTGTGATTCGAAAAAAAAAAGAATGTCTTATTTTAAATCTTTCAAACCAGCCACGACTTGCCAAGAAATTCGGCTTCTTTTCAGTTGAAGAGGAAGATGGCAATTGCTCTACAATTTTTTCGTATAGTATCTCGTTGTTATAGTGCGATAAAAACAAAAAAAAAACTTATTTGGAAAACCGTGTAAAAGCGAAAACGTGTAAAACAAGTACCGTGTAAATCGGGGGATAGGTGTATTATACAATTTTCATTATAAATAATTTAAAATTTCAAGAGAAAAATAAATTAATCGTTGTTTAATTTTCAGAAAATAAACGATGTCGGCGACAAGTTAGCGGTAAAATGATGATATTTAATGACAACTTGTGGAATTCCTGTATTATCAACACGCCCCGAACTTCCTGTCACAGATGTCGCTGCGGGGAGGTTCAGCTGTCATCGACTTTAACATGACACTCATATAAGCCGCCATTCTTGAACAAGTCTAACTGTCCTAAAGCAGGTCCTTTCTCCTTAGCCGTGTCTCCCGCAATCAAAATCGATTCTACAAGTATGTAGTTGTTAAAAAAAAAGAATAGCAGGAACTCCAGACTACATATATGTGCTAAATAGATGGAAATTTTGCCGGGAGAATATTGATCTAAAGAGACAAAGGTCGCCTCTCCCGTCAAAATAGACGTCATAACCAAACGCCATCTATTTTGACGAGAAAGGCGACACTTGTCTCTTTAGAACAATATCCTCCCGGCAAAATTTCCATCTATATTTTAGCCATAGATTTGGCCCAGCCACTTAGCCAGCTAAACACAGCTTTGGCAGATTGTCAAGATTCCATTAGATCCCGTGTGGATCTCATGGAATAAAGTCTGCCCTAGGCTGACGAGGGCCATTAGCTCGAAACCATTGTCTTTAGGTGGACGTTTTTCAGTTTTCCAAAGCTGGTGTTGTGGCTTTGTTACCGACCCGAGGCCGCTAGTTTGCGGCGATGGTCAATAGATGGCGTCTGGTTTTGACGTCTATTTTGACGGGAGAGGCGACCCTTGTCTCTTTAGATATATGTAGTAGTATATGTAAAGATACACTCGTATACCATAATTATAGATAGTGTACCAGCTCCAATATGTAGATACAATTCAACGCGCCAGCTTGACCATCATGTAATCACAACAAGATATTACATTTTAATTGAGAGAGCCACACCCAAGACAGAAAGAGGTCTAATTTCGTCATGATTATTTCATTTCCTCCCAGGAAACACTCATAAGTCGTTAGTGAGTTTTGTGACTCCCGCTGGGGACCGACAAACAAGCCTGACAGCAACAGATAATTTCTTCCTCTCGTACAGATCATATTCTACAGGACCTTGCCGCCTCTTCTGCGCTGGCGTCTCCTAGGTACCATTCAACCTGATCTGTTCTTTGAATTACTCATTGACGCTTGAACATGGTGCCCATGACTGCAAGTGCTTGTGATATGACATAAATATATATATATATGAAATGTAAATAATAAAATTTATTTAATATAAATTAAAATCTTGAATATAACTTAAATTAAGTTGATATTATAGAGTAAGCTCACATAGATTTATATAGTGACAAAACTATATTTGAAACTTGTAATAATAGTAATATTTTATATATAAATAGGGAATTGTATTAGATTAGCAAACTAAATCTAAATTAAACTTAGGAGATAAAAGTTAATAATTTTTTTTTGTGTTTAAGTTAAATCATTAAATAGTTGTTTATATGTATTATATTTATATCTTATTAAGGAGAGAAAAAGGCAATAAGATATATATATTATAGTTATTAGGATTCATTTATTATTATTAATCAATTTTTATAAATGCACATATATAGTCTAAACATATTTATATCTGTGTGTATATAAATTAAATTTTAGTCCATTAGTGCGTTTTGTAAATATTTTATATATCGTCGCGTGAAGGCATCGTGTGATCAATTAAAACAGTTTAAAAACAAGAAAAGCCATGATGAAGTTAGGCGTACAGCCTATTGAAATATTGGCATTTTGTAATAAATAAAATGTTACAAGAGAAGGAATCGTCTGATATCATATTGAAGAAGGAACAAAAGTTAACGGCGACGTGTTTATTTGATTAATGCTGTAAATTCAGCAAGTTTTCGGACTTTGACGTCCTTCGACAGACAACTTTCCAAGAAACTGAAAGATAATATTTATATACAGGTAATTATTTACATAATTAGAACTTTTCTTAGCGAAATTAATGATTATATTATATAAAATTCTTTCCTCTTTATCTATGTAAACAAATTTGTTCTAAAAAAAAGGATGACCACTTTAGGATGCAGGAAAAGACAAAAAACCATCTTAAATACCTCAGACAAAAAGGTGTTAGAAATTTGGGAGGTTTGATTTTTTTTTTAAGGTGAGGGAACAGATTGGGTATTATTGTTATTAAATTTGTGTAGGTATTGAGGAAGGTCAATTTTTCTGTTAGAACTGTTAAGTTGGATGGATGTAATTGCTTCCAATTAATTTTATATCTAAAATATGCCTTTTATTTAATATATATATGTCGTCCCTCTAGAACCTGCAGTCATGGGGCCGCGTGTTCAGGCGTCAAATATATATAAAGAAGCTTCATATTCTCCAAAATTTTTACAAGATGCTCGCTACGACACACATATTGTGTCACCTGGCCTGTTGCTATAACAAACCTGCTGGTCTTCTCTTTATGGCATCCATTGAGAAAACAGACGTCATCATTACAATTCCAATTAGGGTTAAATATATTATAGCCATTAAAACATGTTTATTACTTCATTTGTTCGGGTAACAACAGATTGAGAAATATGTTTCCATTCTGGATGTTAGAATTTCGAATCAATATAAGGAAGCTTAGATGAATAAAATATAACGTTTGTTAAAATTACAAATATATTCTCACAATGAGTATTTTTTTATTTAAAAAAAAACGCTAGCTTTCAAGCGTTATTCGCTCTTCAACGGGCTTACTATAATATCGACTTGATACCACCAGAAATATTTACAAAAACAAACAGCGTGGATATTTATAACTGAAAATATTTCTGGTGGGATCAAGTCGATATTATAGTAAGCCCGTTGAAGAGCGATTAACGCTTGAAAGCTAGCGTTTTTTTAAATAAAAAAGATACTCATTGTGAGAATATATTTGCAATTTTAATACTTTTTTCACAATTTTATCATGAATAAAAATATAACATTGTTAAGCATCAAGGACCATTTTTATATGAACAATTGTTACCCAGAAATTATTTGTAAAAAGAACAATAAAATTAAGGTTAAAAAGTTTCGTTTAATTTAGGTTTTGCAAGCTTTCAAGCAAATATTCTGCTCTTCAATGGGTAAATACTTTATGTACAATCTATATATGATTTTATACAAAAATGTTGTGTCTTTGCATATTTGATCTTTTCATATTTTAATTCAAAAGGCGATCCATTAATTAAGATTATATAAAAGGGCATACCTGGATCTGTAAAGAAAAAAAACAATTTTTTTTCTCAAAATATTTCGAGAGATTACTCCCTCTATCACTGTGCAATAAATTGATAAAGAGCGAATATCTCTCGAATATATTTTGAGAAAAAAAAAATGTTTTTGCTTTCTTTACAGATCCAGGTACGCCCTTTTATATAATCTTTTCGTAGCAAAATTTACATAGTTTTAATTTAACGTATTTATGCTATAAATAGGAGGGATAAATAAAGTTAAGAAGTCCAGTCCAGCCATAGGAATAGAGCAGTCTTGTTGCCTTAAACTCTTTTTGCCACCGTAGCTTTTAGATTGACAAATAAACAACATCGGTTTAAAGTATAGGAGTGGTTTCGTGGCCCAGAGTAACACGACAAAAAAAAAAATTCTTTTGTATAAAGGTCATTTAGAGATTGTACATAGAAGTACTGGCGAAACCGCTGGGAGGGTTCACTACTGATGAGCCAGGCCATCCTTTTAATTTTTCCATTGCAGTAAGGGCAATAGAAATTGTTTTATTTTAAAAAAGAATATTACGCGTCTAAAATAGTTTCGTAATTTGATAACAGATGGCGCGCTAGTGTATCGTAATAGAAGTATTTGCCCATTTAAGAGCAGTATATTTGCTTGAAAGCTTTCAAAACCGATATATATATATATATCAAAAGAAACTTTTTACCTGAATTTTATTGTTCATTATCAAATAATTTCTGTGTAACTATTTCTCACATAGTTTTGTGTGTAGATAAAGTTTTGTAGTTAAGAATAAAATACATATTTTTCATTTTTGTTGAAAAAGTTTACTTTTTGTATATAAAATTCCCGTTTATTTTATTTATTTATTTATTTCAATTCAAAACGCTATGTCCCCCTAGGGACACTTGCGCTAAATGTACATACAAATATAACAAAGAAAATATTCAACATGGAAAGATACACAGAAAGTAACTTAGAGAGATTCAAAAATATTATTTACATATAGAGATATTCTTTGAATTTTATTTACAGTTACATCATTAAATTTAAAAATATATACATATATACACACATATACACGCATACACCTATATATTGTTTACAACCATAATATATGTACCACCGTAATGTCTTGAGTTTTTCAAGGTTAATTGTTGAAGGTATAAGCTTCATTGTAGATTATTACAATTTTTGCGTGAATAATCATTGTTTTCGTTTTGAAAATAAATTACATTGTTGTGAATAAAAAGCTTGCAAAACCTAAATTAAAAAGAAACTTTTTACCTGCATTTTATTTTTTTTTTTTCAAAATAGAAAATATTGAAATGCCTTTTTCTTAATTTCTACTGATCCTGTAGCAAACAAATAGAATAAAAAAATATTTTTGGCGACAATCCAATTTAAAAAAACTCTTTCCTAATTTAAAATAGAAATTGTTGGAAATATTATTTGATATAATTTAAAATTGCCTGTTTTTTCAAGTGTAACAGCTTAATTAAAATAGAAAAAAAATATCTTGAATATTTATTGAAATGTATAATTTGAAATAAATTTATTTGAAGGTTTATATATATATTACAAATAAATAACATTGTTATTTTTGAAAATTTGGTATTAATTTTCTTCCTTTTTTGGGGCCTATCAGGATATAGATAAACTTACCTTAACCATTATGTGTATAAAAAAGAATAAAATATTCCATAAGACATGAATTCTAAGAAGGGAGGGGGGTCGGTGGAAGGATGGACTAAACCGTTGGTTTTCAACCGCTACGACCCGGGCTCGATTCCCGCATTGGGCACTTTTTTATATATATATATATTATATATTAATTTTAAAAAAAGTTGAGTGAGTTTCTGCTTGATATTTGATCATATTGATGATTATGCTATGGTGGTGCAGTCGTGGCTAAATTCTTAATTGAATAATAATAAAAATATTGGTTTTGATCAGTAATGGTTTTTATTGTGCTAAATGAATATATAAAAACATAATTTGGTAAAAAGTAATATTTTTATTATTAAAAAAATACCACTTTTAATTATTATTGTTGTAAATATGTATATTTAACCCTACCTATCTTTTATCCACGATTATAAAGCAATTTCGCCAAAAAGGAAATACTGCCAAAATTTCAAAATTGATAAATACACGAAGGGGTACAATATTAAAATCACCCAACGAACAAGACATAGATCAACTGATTGAGAGTTTCAGGAAAATCGACGAATTGAACCAAACATGTAAAATCTATAAGCCTAATCAAAGAGATCCAACTATTGTTATAAAAAATGTAAATAAATCAACAGACATATCTGATCTAACAAACACAATTTGTGAAATGAACCCAGAACTTAACAACTTTAAAAACGAACTAAAGGTACTTTTCCCAATTAAGTCCAATAAACCTGATCATGATGTGGTGCTGAGGGTTTCGCCTCGGGCCTACCAAGCTATAATGAAAGCCAACAAAATTTATACTGATGTACAAAGATGTGAAGTTCAAGACAAAGTCCTGGTTAACCAATGTCAGAACTGTTTTTTATTCAACCCTAACCACAAGAAAAACGACTGCCCAAACTTGAAAAAATGCGTGAACTGCGGTACAGAGGGTCAACATCAATGTTCTAATATAATAAAGTGTTGCAACTGCGTCAAACACCCATATTTTAAAAATAACAATCTTGATCACAAACCAAATTCTAAGGATTGTCCAATTTACAATAAACAAATCAGCCTGATGATTCAGCGAACAGATTACACAACAGGCTCATAAGCGCTTCGCATAAATCTTCATTATGAAAGAAGCAAAAATTTTAACCAGAGGAAAAATTAAATGTATACAACAGAACATTAGGAAAAGTATAATTGCAACTACCGAACTCAGAAGCTCAATTAGAGACAATCCTCCAGATATTCTCCTTCTTCAAGAGCCTTATGTTTTAAATAGAAAGGTCGTGTTCGATATGGACTCTCACATAGTACATTGTTCCTCAACAGAAAACACTTATACTGCAACGGTTATATATAATAAAAATATAAAATATAGGAAGTTGGAGGGTTTCACAAATCAGTTTTGTACATCAATCTCTATAAATACACCTAAATCTAGGACGATAATAGCAAACTTTTATATTCCTCCAAACAAATGCGATGACGAACATTTGAACTTTTAAAAGAATTTGATAGCTACCTTCGAGAGTACTCCCCTAATCCTCTGTGGAGATTTTAATTCCCGTCACCCGGTTTGGTTCGATAGAATTACAAACTCTAACGGATATAAAATGCAACCTATTATCAATGAATATAATCTTTTTATTCACAATAACAAAACTCCTACCTGTCGTAATAAAAGCATAATAGATCTCACTATTTCAAATAGACATTCATTGAAACTGGTAAACAATTGGCAAACTTCTGAATTGACCAATATTTCCGACCATGTGACAGTTTCATTTGATATCAATGTTAACTTAGATATTACAAACAATCAACAAAAATCTACATGGAAATTTAGCGAAAAGAAAGCAGACTGGTCACTGTTTTCAAATACAATTTCTAAACAGGAAGTAAGAAGATTGGAAAACGATGTAAAAAAGGTCGAAAAGGAAACTGATATTGACATGGTAGTTGACAGGCTATCGGATATAATTCTGGAAGCTGCATATCAATCACTGGAGGTGAAATCTTCCAACTTCACTTTCGATACCGGGATCAAGTGGTGGAACAAAGAATTAGAACAAAAGAAAAAGTATTTTCATTATGTGAGAAATCGATACTTTCATCATAAAGCAATTAGTGTTAATGAATATAAGTCTGTCAGAAATAAATATAAAAATAGTATTAGAAAAGCTAAGAGGAATAGTTGGCGAGATTTTATAGAAGAAAATGGATCTAATAATCCGTTTGGAAACGCCTATAGAACCTTAAAAAAACTGTGCTCCTCTAATCAACAAAAGGGATTACCAATAATTGAACAGGCACCAGTAGATTCTAAAGAAACTCTAATAAAAGATCTGATTAATGAACTAATTCCTGATGATACAACTATATCGGATACTGCTCACCATACATCAATAAGGAACTATACACCGAATTTTACAAACTCCAACTCATGCAAAATTCATAAGAAAGAAATAGAAGAGATAATCGACAAAATTAATGTAAATAAAGCTCCTGGTCCAGACAATATTAGTAATAATATGATAAAGAATGCTTTTCAACTAATACTTCCGATTTTACACTCAATATTTAATAAATGTATTCAAATAGGATACTTCCCTAAAAAATGGAAAACAGCAGCACTCAAAATAATAGCCAAACCCCGCAAAACCAATTATGAATCAGCTAAAAGCTACCGTCCGATATCTTTATTATCAAATTTTTCAAAGATTCTAGAAAAAATTCTCAAAAATAAAATCTATGAATTTTATATTCAAAACAATCTGTTAAGCTCGAGGCAGCACGGATTTATCAAGTCTAAGTCAACCATCACTGCTTTGAATACTATAATCGATGTATTAATGGAGCATAAGCAAAAAGAACTGTCTGCACTAATTACAATAGATATCTCGGGGGCTTTTGATAATGCCTGGTGGCCAGCGATCATCAAAAGAATAGACTCAGATAATTTACCGGAAAAACTGATCAAAATTCTACAATCATATTTAAATTCCAGGTTCATTTCTTTCAGTTACGACAATCTAACAACTTCAAAGCCAATTACCAAGGGGTGTCCTCAGGGCGGTCCGCTTTCTCCACTTCTATGGACAATTTTGTTGAATGATTTGCTGATGAATTTGCAGGTGCCCAATTGTGAGTTGATTTGTTATGCGGATGATATTTCGATCATATGCTGGAATAAAGATCTAGCATCACTAAAAATAGTTATAGAGGAAGCATTAAATACTATCGAATTGTGGTGTATTAAGAACAAGTTAGAAATCAGTTCCGAAAAAACAAACATTTTATATTTGCATAATAAAGAGAAGATCCCAGTTAAATTTAAGAGTGGATTAATTTCACCAGTACAAAAAATAAAAATTTTAGGAATAACAATTGCAAATCATAGAAGAAAAAACAAATTAAATTTTGCTTTTCATATAGAGGAAATAGTGAGCAGAACTCTAAGAATAAAAAAAATTCTATTCTCTCTGTGCAGCAAATCATGGGGTTTGAGCTCCCATAAAAGAATTACATTGTACAAATCTTTATTCAGATCAACTTTAACATATGGATCAGAAATATGGTTCAAATTTTTAAATAAAAAATCGATACAAAAATTAAACTCAATGCAATATCAGATATTATTATGGAGCATTCAAGCTTACAAGACAACTTCGTACAACTGTGTTCACAGTTTGGCTAAGACTCCATTGATTGCAGATTACATTGAAGCAAAAAATATGAAATATGACTTAAATAACTTATCGTTCGAGGACAAGCAAAAATACAACATCGATATTCCCTTTATAATTAAATCCTATATAGACGAAAGAATGTTGCTCTTACTGAATAATACAAACGAGACATTTACAAGTTTTTTCAACCGGGGTATTCCTAATTATTTTCGCCCTAATTTCCACAACACACAATTTGTAACCAACCATGGTAATTTCGGAAGTTTTCTGGAAAGAATACGCGCATCGGAGGATCCGGGCTGTTTTTGTGGATGCCGCATTCAAGATTCCACTCACCTTTTACTTAAGTGCCCAGCATTTCAAGACTACAGACTCAATAACTGTATCCTCTGTACCGATCCAAGAGAACTGATATCCATCAGGGATTCATACATTGTTTTCAATAGATTTTGTAAATTTATATCAAAGTTTTTAATTAATATCAAGTGTTAGGTATAATTAACTATGTGCTGTATATATGATTCTTTTTTTTTCCTTTTTCCTTTATCTTGAGGTGTGTTTAAATTAAATTACCTATGTATATAGTATGCTTGTTTGAAATCAATTTCAAAAATATGTAAATGCCTTGAGCATATGTTTTTTTTTTCTTTTTATGTAAATAGATTCTCCCTCTCTCTCTCTCTCTTGTATTGCTTTCCTTTGGGCGCCAGTGTCCTTGGCGGGACATCGCGCTTTGTATTTACAGTTGAATAAATAAAGTTGAATAAATTATAGAATTCATTATATAAATTCTATATTCCTGTGATATAAATAATTTTATGTATATTTTTACTTCAAGAGATTCAAAATAAAAATCTGCTTGAAAGGTAAATAATTATTTTTATTTTTCCACGACTGCACCTCTTTTCAACAATCAAACACACAAAAAATTTCTAATCTATAACATATACATAAAAAAAATGCTCCAATGGCCTCCAAATCTTGCAAAAGTCCAACCCCACTAACAAGTGCACGTAGCCAAACGGGGCTCTGGTACATTTGTAAGTGCAAATTCGAACTGCTTTTTACATGTATAGAAATGTGGTGCACTTACTGTATAAACAGTCGCCTACTTCTACCCACCATGATTATAATGATCTGTACCACGTGTACTATGTATAAGCAAAAAGAATCTGAGAAGGATTGGTTATATATTGCATATAAATAGATATGAAAAAAATAGTACAAATGTGATATTGTATACTGGGATAAGGTGCATAAATTAGGAAAGAAAAAAAAAGGCATCTCCTTATCGTGAAACTGAGAGTTGCTGATGGCTTGCACCATCTATCAGAATAAATATCAATTATTCATTGATTTTTAATTATTCCAGAATTGGCCAAATACCTGAAACGCATACATGTTTAGCTTTTCTTGATTAACGAAGAATTGTGTATCTGGCCAATTCTGAAATAATAAAAAAAATCAATGCATTGTTGATGTTTATTCCGATAGATGGCACAAGCCATCAGCAACTCTCAGTTGCACGATAAGGAGATGCCTTTTCTTTTCATAAATAGATATGTGCATTTTTAGATTTAATATTATCTATTAGTCAAAGGAAACGATAAAATTGTAAAGTGATAATTTATTCCAATATATATTTGTATGTAATGGTCGGCACTCCCGTCAAAATGGACGCTAAAACCTAAGCCCCATGACTGCAAACTAACGGACTTAGGTCGTTGACAAAGCCACAGCATCAGCTTTAGCAAAATGAGAAGCGTCCACCTGGAGGGTTTCGGGCTGATAACGCTTATTTTTAGCCTTAATTTTTATAAATCGATTTCTCCCCGGCAAAATATCCTATATTTTGGAAATTAATTTGGCCTAGCCACTTCGCCAGCTAATCACCTCTTTGGGAGATTGTAAATATATCATTTTATTCTTTGTGGATCTCATGGAATAAAGTCCGTCCTGAACTCAAGAGGGCTTTAGGCTGTAACCATGGTCTCTAGGCGCAAACATCTCAGTTTGCCAAAGATAATTTTGTGGCTTTGTCACCGACTAGTTTGCGAAGACAGTCAATAGATTGTGCTTAGTATTTAGCGTCTATTTTGACGGGAGAGGTGACCTTTATGGTGGTTGTTGAGGTCGGCTAGTGTCAGTTGGTTCAAAGATTTTTGGCCTGAAACTCTCCGAACAGAATCTAATGAATGAACCCGTCACTTTAAACCAGAGTATTGTAAATCGGAGTTTAGATTAGTATTTAAAGGGAACGGTATTTTAAAAATGGTCGCTAATGTAGCGTGGTCGCTAAAGAGGTATAGTTTCAATGATTGGTTAAGATACATTTTTTCCTGAGTTAGAATGTGAGCCGAAACTGTATATATACATACTAGTAAGTGTTGGCATAGCTGGCCGGACAGTAATCTCAAGTTTCTGGATAGTGAAGACATCCCTCGGCTCGATCAATATTCCAAAATGACACACACTCTATTTATATGGAGATTTTCTATCCCTTCTCTTGAGAGCATTCTGAAAGAAAACTAATAGAAAACATGAGCTTATATACAAGGTTGTCCCAAAAGTTTGTAAACACTTGCAAAAAATTGAAATACCAATATTATTCGCCGTTATGTATAATGTCTTTGTATTATGTATAAAGTAATTGTTGTTGTTTATCCCTAGTACACGTGGTACAGGCCGTGGTAATCATGGTGGGGAGAAGTAGGCGACTGCTTTTACTGTAAGTGCACCACATGGCTACACATTTGAAAAGCAGTTCGACTTTGCACTTACAAATGTGACAGAGTCCCGTTTGGTTACTTGCACTCGCTGGTGAGGTTGGACCTTTGCAAGAATTGGGGGGCCATTGGAGAATTTTTTTTTATCAGAAAAAAAGTGCCCAATGTGGGAATCGAACCCGGGTCGTAGCGGTCGAAAGCCAACGGTTTAGACCATCCTTCCACCGAGCCCCTAAAGTAATTGTATTATGTATTATAATGTATTCTTCCTAATCATTTTATTCGCCAAGTAATAAGAAAAACAACGTCTTTAAGAAAAACACGAACTTCTGGGAAAATCTTATAAGTAATCATTCTTCAATCAATATCAATCACGAAGGTTGAGCATTGCCACTGAAAGTATTATCGAGTTTTCAACATTCCTATAGCACTATATGCAAACTAGGCACAACCTAGCTTTGATTGATGCAAATGTCAATCTTCAGTCCTCAGCGAGAGGAGTTCTCTCTATCCACTTTAAAACAATAGTTTTGGCGGCCCAGTGATTGTTAGCTATTTTAAATATTGAATTTTGTCCCATGAGGAAGGCTATACCTGGGCTCAGCTGGCCTGGCTGATAAAACCCTGTAAGGGCTCCTGATCCAGGGATACAGGATGAACAGCGTTTGTACTCCATGTTAGGAGCGGCTGCACATGGCGTCTGTTCCTCATGTCAGAGGCGGCCATTTCTTTGGAGCTAAATCGGCCTTCCACTGAGTAGTGCTCCCAGTCTTAATGACAAAGGCAGACGCATTCTACTTCACACAGTCATGATGTTTGTCAAGTCTCAAGCTCTACAAGCTTGATGCCCTGATATGATTGAGTGGAGATAAGAAAGAAGAAGAAGAGGAAAGCTATTGGCAATTTAATGAAGTTATGAATACTAAAACCTTTCGGAGAAAAACAAAGTCAGATCAACCAATAGTTCAACTCCCGACATTCCAGTAACTTCCTGTCACCCTCTTCAGGGAAGTGTTTACTTTGAATCCCAGTTCTACTTATATACAAGGTGCGTCCAATAAATAATGAGACCGGTCAAAAACAAAGAACATTCCGAAAGATGCCTTTTCTAAATGTTTTAAATCATGGGAGAAGCGATGGAAATTATGTATAGATGCGGGAGGGGACTATTTTGAAAAATACTAATATATATATTTTTAATCATTCTATTTTTTCTTTATTTTTGACCAGTCTCATTATTTATTGGACACACCTTGTACATATATGATGTTCTGAAATAAACTATAGCTTTATGTGGCTGTGGTTTTTCCGAATCAACGCACTTTTAACCAACAAATCATCTTCAAAACTAAAATCTTTGAACTAAATTTGTGGGTTCGATTGAAATGATAATGTAGTCGGTGAAAGGATTGTCTAAACCCGTGGTTTTCGACCGCTACGACCCTGGTTCTATTCCTGCATTGGGCACTTTTTCTGATAAAAAAACTCCAATGGCCCCCGATTCTTGCCAAAGTCCAACCCTACCAGCGAGTGCAAGTAACCAAACGGGCACATTTCTAAGTGCAAAGTCGAACTGCTTTTCACAAGTATAGACATGTGGTGCACTTACAGTAAAAGCAGTCGCTTACTTCTACCCACCATGATTATCATCGCCTGTACCACTGAGTATCTATTACGTAGATAATAAATTCTTATCCAATTGCTTCATTCGTCATGAATTTGAAATTCGTTCAACCAGTATAATGAATGAAGATTTCTTGAAAGGATCTCCATATACCTCATTTTTCAAATATCATTCTAGTATTAATGTTGGTATTCATACTAATTGGCGGTTTTTGTTGAGAAAGTAGAAATAATTTGGATGACAGAGAGAGAGAGAGAGTAGTCTACAATAACTTCCATTCCTACTACCTGGATAGCTCCACATTACCTTCCTAGGTCACCACTTTACCACACTGGTAAATTCAACAATTAAGCGATTTACCAGGTGCTAGATTGTCCAAACATGGCTTCTCCTGGGGATGGTCCCTCCTCATTATTGGATGTAGAGGGTTGTCAGATCAACTCGGTATCCCCAAGACAGTAATAGGGTTGATCCTTATTTGGCTTGTTGTAGGAGGTTTGACTGTAGAACTTAATCCCATTAAAACATCTAGTGTTTTTATCGTGTCCAATGAATACCCTCAGATGTCTCCATACATCTCTATCACAGCAATGTCCTCTATCTTGGGTGTGTAAAGCTGCTGTATAGAGGTAAACTGTGTTGTTGTTGTCGTGTCCAATGAAGAACCTCAGATATCTCCGTACATCTCTATCACAGCAATGTCCTCTATCTTGGGTGTGTAAAGCTGCTGTATAGAGGTAAACTGTGTTGTTGTTGTCGTGTCCAATGAAGAGCCTCAGATGTTCCCATACATCTCTATCACAGCAATGTCCTCTATCTTGGGTGTGTAAAGCTGCTGAATAGAGGTAAACTGTGTTGTTATTGTCGTGTCCAATGAAGAGCCTCAGATGTTCCCATACATCTCTATCACAGCAATGTCCTCTATCTTGGGTGTGTAAAGCTGCTGAATAGAGGTAAACTGTGTTGTTATTGTCGTGTCCAATGAAGAGCGTCAGATGTTCCCATACATCTCAATCACAGCAATGTTCTCTATCTTGGGTGTGTAAAGCTGCTGTATAGAGGTAAAATGTGTTGTTGTGGTCGTGTCCAATGAAGAGCCTCAGATGTCTTCATACATCTCAATCACAGCAATGATCTCTATCTTGGATGTGTAAAGATGCTGTTCTAGGTCTATGTCAATTTTGTTAGGTGTTAGTTCCATACCAGGACAATTGTTGTATGTTCTGTACGTTCTTGTGCCATCTGGATGTATTTTCTTTCTTTATAATGTTCCATTCTGAGTCTTGTATATGTTTTTTATGTCTATTTCAGTGTCTATGTCTCATATTTGACCTTTCCTTTTCTTTTGTTGTATTATCTTGGATTTTTCCAAAGCATCAACATCAAATATTAAAATTTGTTTTTTGGCTCCACTTCCTGATTTCTTTAGCTAGTTCATCCACCATCTCATTACCCCCGATCCCAACATAGGCAGGTATACATTGCAGGATACCAGGCGTGTCCAGGCTATGTTCTCCAAGGAGGTTCATGTGTGGAATACACTAAAAAATTGATTAAAATATGTTCAAGGAGTTCGGGGTTGTTTCACCACCCACTTCAGTGACGTCCTTCATCACCTTCCTGCTTCACCACAATGGTCCCACCTCCTTGAGATGTTATCTCTTTCACTACAGCCAGGGTGTGGGACACGCCTAAGTGGATCCCCCCTTTCAAATAGACACGGCGAGTCGGCTTGAAGGTCAATCTTGCCAATGAGGGACCAACGCTGTCATATCCGATTCCATAAGATTCTATAATTAGTTAAATACATTGTTTTACAAGTATTTATTTGATACATTAGCGTGCCATCTGTGATGAGGATTCCAAACTATTATAGACGCGTATGCTTATTTTAAAAATTACACAATTTTCTACTGCTCTTACTGCAATGAAAAACTAATGGGAGGGCCTGGCTCATCAGTGGTAAATCCTACCAGCCGTTTCGCCAGTTTAATCTACTATTAATCAGTTGATTAGATTGAACTAGCGAAACCGCTGGGAGGGTTTACCACTGAT
Source organism: Cordylochernes scorpioides (assembly GCA_030710605.1). NCBI lineage: Eukaryota > Metazoa > Arthropoda > Arachnida > Pseudoscorpiones > Chernetidae > Cordylochernes > Cordylochernes scorpioides. The sequence goes on along the minus strand of CP092864.1, from coordinate 129,520,826 downwards.
GAGCCAGGTTCTCCTATTAATTTTTCACTGCAGTAAGGGCAGTAGAAAATTGTTTAATTTTTAAAAGAATCATACGCGTCTATAATAGTTTGAAGTATTTATTTATATCAATTTGAAGCGCTATTTCCCCCTCATACATGTATGCCTTTACACTTGTCTATACATATTTATTTACAATAATTTTAGGCCGTGAATAAAATACTCATATGATATTAACAAGAAGAAAGAGAGAATAAACGAGAACAGAAAATTGTGTACAAAAGAAAGAAATGTCTGGAAATATCTACAATCAACATAATATACTTTTATTGTTCTGTATACTTGTAGCTTATGACTTGTCGGTTAGAGATTTCTTGATTTTCTTTTCAAAATCTTTCACTTTAGAACCCCTCCACTGATAGAAATAATGGAGGGAACTAAAGAGACCAATAGCTTGACAAAGTTGGTGACAACAGTTCCTGTGATGTCATACGCTAGTTTAGAATAACCTGACAAGTTAGATTGACAAAAAGGTGAGCTTAGCTATAGTAATGTGAAAAAACAAAGCGCGATAGAGAAATCACGATAACAAGGGAAAGGCTCAGCTCTCATTGGAATCACTTCACACCCCGCTGTTCTCCTTTCAGGACTAGAAGACCATTTCTAATGGCCAATTAGTCTAAGAATGTCGAGTCGTCCCCGCTGTTCTCCTATCTTAGTGGTCGTCAGGTGGCTTGCCTGGTATCATGTCAGTACATTTTTTCTAACTGCCTGTTATTAAATAATCTTTTTTTTGCTTATCCCTAGTACACATGGTACAGTCCATGATAATCATGGTGGGTAGTTAGCGACTGCTCTTACTGTAAGTGCACCACATGTCTACACATGTGAAAAGCAGTTCGACTTTGCACTTACAAATGTGCCAGAGCCCCGTTTGGTTACTTGCACTCGCTGGTGGGGTTGGATTTTTGCAAGAATCGGGAGTAATTGGAGCATTTTAATTTTTAAATCAGAAAAAAGTGTCCAATGCGGGAATCGAACCCGGGTCGTAGCGGTCGAAAACCAACGGTTTAGACTTCCACCCACCCCCATTAAATAACCTAGTGACATCCAGATCTTTCTGCATTCTCTGTTTTCTAATTTCTGCTAAGATACTGCTTGTAATATCCTTCCAAGATAGTAGATCTGTGGTTTGTGTATAGATATTTTTGTCCATGCAGTAGACTCTCCTATAACGCGAGTTTTTACAACGCGATAAAAAAATTGCGACAAATTTATTTATACAACGCGAATTTTCGTATAAAACGCGTTATAAAATAAAATACATGATATTTGTCACTAACAATTTACCCTAACAACATTCGCGTTATACAAGTTTTATTTCGTACAACTCGAATTCCTATAACGCGATTTCATACAACATGGAACACATTAATCGCGTTATAGGAGAGTTTACTGTATTTGATTTGAGTCTAAAATTTGGTTTTCTATAATCGAAGTAGGCTTTCGATCTTTCTCAGGTTCTAACAACGAATAGTTTAATTTAGAAGTTATCCGTAGAACTGTATGTGTGAAAATAAACCAGAAATTGAAGATGTTTGAGTATACTACAGCTCTCTAGTGTTTAAATATCATCAGAAGAGAGGAATTCCATATTAAATAAATTCTGAAACAAATACATATTTAAGAGAGAAAAAGGCATCTTATAATACAATATATTATATATATAATTTCCCATCCCTGGACATTTTTATTTTTATTTTTCCGTTCATCATTACTCTTCATAATTCACCCTTTCATACCTCATCCAAAAAGGTTAGAAATAGTCAATATTTCACCTTGAAATAAATTTTGATTTTTCGTTGAAAAGAAACTCATGCGGTGTAACTTCAAGTGTCGTTTTACAAAAAGGCATCTCCTTATCGTGAAACTGAAAGTAACTGATGTCTTGTGCCATTTATCGGAATAAATATCAACTATTCGTTGATTTTCTTAATTAATCAAAAATTGGTGTTTGCCCAATTCTGGAATAAATCAAAAATTGGTGTTTGCCCAATTCTGGAATAATTTGAAATCAACGAATAGTTTACATTCATATCGACAGATGGCGCAAGCCACCAGAAACTTTCAGTTGCATGATAAGTAGATGCAATTTTGTAAAATTTATCCATCTTTTTGCAGTACAATTTCACATTTGTACTATTTTTCAAATACATATATCCTGTTACAAAGATTTTGAATATAAATTGAGTTAAAAGATATTGCTACTTGTATTACCAATACTTTAGAAAACTTGAAAAAAATCTTCTTCTTTCTTATCTACACTCAATCATATCTGGGTGAAGTAGAATGCCTTTGTCATTAAGATTGGGAGCACTACTCAGTAGCAGACCGACTTAGCTTCAAAAGAAATGGCCGCCTCTGACAGGAGGAACAGACGTCATGTGCAGCCGCTCCTAACATGGAGTACAGACTCATCCTGTATCCCTGGATTAGGAGCCCTTACAGGGTACTATCAGCCGGGCCAGCTGAGCCCAGTTTTTAGTGAGCTTGTTACTGCTCCCCTCCTCTTTTTTCATCCGGGCTTGAGACCGGCAAAGGCGGAGTTTTGAAAAAAAAAACTGATTATTTCGGGAGTCAAGACGATGGGCACACACTTCACATAACATACACACAACACACACATACTTCACATACACATCCTAGAAGCAAATGACCTCCCAGACCTTTAGGGCTATAAGCCGGGCACAAACACAGAAAAGAAATTTGGCAATGTCAGAGACAAAGCGGGGACGATATAGGCATAAAAAGCCCTTGCATTTCAAACATACATCCTAGAAGCAGATGGCTTACCAGACCTTTCTTTCCATAAGCCGGATCCCAAAGACAACACAGACGCAACAAACACACTCACACCACTATGGTCCATCTACTCTAAGCTAACCTCAAGTGACATGGATAATAGCAGCACTTCCCGCCGTGCGCCAGGTCAACTTCTCTGATGGATGTTCCCATTAAATGTTTGATTGAGTAATTGCTCTCTATGTTAAACATAAATAAAAAAAAGTATTAAAATAACACCTGTCATCAAAATATATATTTTTAATTACCCTCAAGTACACGTGCTACAAGCCATGATAATCATGGTGGGTAGAAGTTAGCGACTGCTTTTATTGTAAGTGCATCACATGTCTACACATGTGAAACCTTGTACTTACAAATGTGTCAGAGCCCGGTTTGGTTACTTGCATTCTATGGTGGGGTTGAACTTTTGCAAGAATCGAAGACCATTGGAGCCTTTTTTTAATTAGAAAAAAAAGTGCCAAATGCAGGATTTGATCCCGGATCGTAGCGGTCGAAAACTAAAGGTTTAGATTACCCTTCCATCGATCCCCATAGAAATAATGGAAGAAATTTAAGCCACCAATAGCTTGACAGAGTTGGCGATAACAGTTCCCGTGTTGTCATACGCTAGTGTAGAGGAACCTGACAAGTTGGTTTAACAAAAAGGTCGACTTAGCTATAGTAATGTGAAATAACAAAGCGCGATAAAGAAATCACGATAACAAGGGAAAGGTTCAGCTGTCATTAGAGTGGAACAGCAAAAGAACCAGCTGTGAGGAACCCGACCGACTTAAAAGTCTAAATCCCCTCCTTAATCCCCATTACCTGGCCGAATGCGCCCAATACCAGGTCAACCTCTCTGATGGACATCCGCATTAAACTTTGATTGGAAATATCTTTATTTACGGGGCTGCTAACCAAATTAGATGATTTTTGAGCCCCAATGGCCGCGTAAAGCGGAATAAATACAAAGCACTATGACCAGGCTGGGGACAGGATCTCTGTCAGGGAAGAGGCAGGTTAGGCCAGATTGGGTCCGCGGAGGTCAGGAGGCAGGAATATCATAACTATTGAGGAATTTGATAACTGATTAAAATTAGTGAAATAAGGGATCTCCTTATCGTGCAACTGAAAGTTGCTGATGGCTTGCGTCATATATCGGAATAAATATCAACTATTTTCGTTGATTTTTAATTATTCCAGAATTGGCCAAATACCCATTCTTGATTAATCAAGAAAAGCTAGCCACGTACACATTTCGGGCTGCTGGCCCTCATCAGCGTGGTGCAAGCTGTACCTCAACGACCAAAAAGGCTGGTCTCTGGGGCATCCAGAAAATGTATTTGGTGGTATCCCGGTATTTGGCCAATTCTGGAATAATTAAAAATCAACGATTAGTTGATATTTATTCCGATAGATGGCGCAAGCCATCTGCAACTTTCAGTTGCACGATTAAGAAATGCCTTTTTTCTTAATTTATCTACCTGATCCAAGTACAAATTCACTTTTGTACTGTTTTCCATATGTAAATATGTGTCTCTCTCTCTCTTACTTTAAATAGTGTACTTGATTCAAGATAAAGTCTGTGTGAGCTAGTTAGTGTTGTCTTTGGTGCTAGATCGAACATCAATCAGCCTACCATTCAGGAGTAGAAAGACGCCATTAGAGAAAGGCCCCAGTACCAGAAGAAGTTTAGGACTTTAGGTGAAGCCTGGGCATAGACGCGCTTCACGCGACACTATGTTTAACATTATACAATTTTTTAGAAGATTAAACTTTAATCAGAAATCAAAAAATAATTTTAAAAAAATTATATATTTTGTAATATATTCCAATATATACCTATGTCCCCATGTGTTGTATAGCTATAGTGTAATTACCAAAACGACAAAAATAAAATTTCGAGTGAGTGACAGCCGTCGCCAGGATAGGAAAAGGTCCGAAAAACATGTCGGGGTACCAGGTGTGCCCCCTTCTTTATCAAACAGATTAGTCCACTTTGAGACATGATGATTGACAGACCCCTCTCTACAGATCTCCCATGACCGGTGTCGGCTTCACTTACTCTCTCGCCATCTCTGACATCCAACATGCCTCGTCCTTTTGTGTGTATACATTTTAAACTTTAGCCATCGAAGTGAAGGCATCGCGTGATCAATCAGAACAGTTTAAAAATTAGGAAAGACCCTGACGTAGTTAGGCGTACAGCCTATTAAAATATTGGCATTTTATATAAAATAGTTTTTTCTTTAAATTATAGATACAAAAATATGCCTTTTAATATATATAGGAACAAGATTTTGTTCCCCAAAGAAGCTTGGCGAGTTGCCATACGAAATATTGAAAAATAAAAATATATGATCCAAAATAAGCATTTTTAAATAATTGAATAAAAGGATTGCTCTATTTTTAAACACATATATTTTGTAAATATTTTTATATATTTTTTGCCATTTTATTTTCTATATAAATGATATTTTTATTAATAATACTTTTTTCCATAGATAAACTCTGATGATGCCGCCTTCGAGAAGTCCAGATGGCGCTTATGTAAATAAAAAATCAAATGTTGCTTTTATTAAGAGAGAGAAAGTAAGGCTTATTTTTTTGTAATTATGTAAATTAATCATCTTTTGTTTAATTAGGTATTTCTCTGAAAATTGAGATAATCAAAATTTTAGGATTCCTCAAATATTTATTTAATTTGTAAAACCTTTTGACTATAGGTTATCCTAATGAACCGTCAATAGTAAAATTTCTTTGATCTCATCTTATTAAAAAGGCCTCGACTGCTCAATAGTCACCAACACGTTTTTTATTTTTAAAAGAAATTAATAAATAAATCTTTAATAAAAAATACATATATTGGATCAAAATATCATTTGTTTTACCAATATTTCAGTTGGCTGAACGCCAACCTTTATTAAGGTGTAATAACATATTTTATAACACCTTGATAAAGGTTGGTGTTCAACCAACTGAAATATTGGTAAAATAAATGATATTTTGATCCAATATATGTATTTTTTATTAAAAATTTATTTATGGATTGCCTTATTTAAAAAAAAAAATATATATATATATATATTTTTTTTTTGAAGATTGAGCAATCCATAATTAAAATATATTTTAAAAAGATGCATAAATTGGATTTATAATGAATTTATTGTTCCAATATTTCGAGAGGCAACTCGCCTCTCTTTACCGAGGATGTTTGTGTTTTTCACTAAAGCATGCGCGCACGCGTACACCACTCTCGTTCTATAAGGCCAATGAAAGAATTGTATCTTTGATTTAAACATTACATACAGTATATATATACAGCTAACAATTATATATAATATTACAGATAAATACCATTATTATTATTTTGTCTACACATTGTGCTTGAAATAGAGATTTATATACAACAGTGTAACCGTAAATAATTGTGTGCATACATATTAATTCTAAATTAATGGTAAAATTTTAAGGGAAATAAATGAGTAAATTAAAAGTATATACATAGTTATTTACAAACAATTAGGATATGAATTCTTTAGAAAATTTCTGGAAAATCAATTTTCAAACAAGCATCAATTATATACAAAAATATTACAGAAAAGCATTGTAGACTGTTTTTAGAAAGTTGGGCTTCTGCCGAAGATAAACACAGTATAAACAGAAAAATTGATTTTCCAGAAATTTCTAAAGAATTCATATCCTAATTGTTTGTAAATAACTATGTATATACTTTTAATTTACTCATTTATTTTTCCTTCAAAATTTTACCATTAATTTAGAATTAATATGTATGCACACAATTATTTACGGTTACACTGTTGTATATAAATCTCTATTTCAAGCACAATGTGTAGACAAAATAATAATAATGGTATTTATCTGTAATATTATATATAATTGTTAGCTGTATATATATACTGTATGTAATGTTTAAATCAAAGATACAATTCTTTCATTGGCCTTGTAGAACGAGAGTGGTGTACGTGTGCGCGCATGCTTTAGTGAAAAACACAAACATCCTCGGTAAAGAGAGGCGAGTTGCCCCTCGAAATATTGGAACAATAAATTCATTATAAATCCAATTTATGCATCTTTAAAAAAAAAATATATATATATATATATATATATATATATATATATATATATATATATATATATATATATATATATTATTTGACAGATTGTAGATAATCTCGTAAAATGTTCTACTTCTCTGAATACAATTGGACAGACGGAATATTTCTCTTCCCTCTCAGAGCTGGTTCAAACCACATGGAGCCAATGCTATATCAGCAACACGTGGAATGCCTTGATTAAGAAAGGAAACGAGGAAAAACTTTTAATCCGGTTCTGCGACCTCTTTAATTCCGTTATTTTTTAAGAAAGCGTTTGTGAGGTGCAATCTGAGACAATTAAGCCCTGATAGCTCGCTTGGTCCTGACACCGTTCGACATCTCATTGTGCTGTCTGGCTGGGACATTGTCCTTCTATACATGTAAGACGTCATATTCTCAATTTTTAACATTTCAAAGTCATTGTGGCCTTTCTCTATACCTGGCAGATAGAGGACCATATCGATCAGTAGATGGCACACTTTGTACCGACGCTAGATTACAACTTGTCGGGAAAGGAGTATGTTAATCTTCTGTATAGATTTGAAACTATGTGAATTTGATTCATTCATTTTAGTTTTATGTAAATACTTATGTATATATATGTTTATTCGCGGCTAGAAATAAAACCAGTTGTAATTCGTTGGCTGGACTCGTGTTGTTGCTTGGCCGATCATTGCCAGATATCTGCCCTAGAGACAACAACGGAATTCCGCAGTTTTCTTTTTCTTGGAGTCACTCTTCCCCTACATAGAGATAGGTTGGTGTTCTCCTCCGGGGACCTGAAATAGAGACTTAGGGCGTCTGGGCAAAATAGAGTCTGGGCATTGCGCCGCTGAACGGGACACAAATATTGACATTCAATTCATTCCATTTTTTCTAATCATCGGTAAAAGTGTTTCAAACCACAATGGCTATAGTAGCTGGATAGTGACTGCCATTTTTATAAGTGCACTATGTACTTATGTAAGATGTAGTAGTGGAACATTATCAGGAACACAACAACTCCGCCTTTGCCGGTCCCAAGCCCGGATGAAAAAGGAGGAGGGGGAGCAGTAACAAGTTCACTAATAAACCTGGGCTCAGCTGGCCATGCTGATAGTACCCTGTAAAGGCTCCTAATCCAGGGATACAGGATGAGCAGCGTTTGTACTCCATGTTAGGAGCGGCTGTACATGGCGTCTGTTCCTCATGTCAGAGGCGGCCATTTCTTTTAGAGCTAAGTCGGCCTGCCACTGAGTAGTGCTCCCAGTTTTAATGACAAAGGCAGACGCATTCTACTTCAGAGATAAGAAAGAAGAGAAGAGGAACACAGCAATAAACATTGAGATTCACGGTGAGATGCCTACTGACAAGTTGAAGTCTGTTTTTCGAAGCAAACGCCGAGGACTGCTATATGTTGTGCTATTGAAATCTGTATTATTTACTGTATTTATCTTTATCTGATATTTGTGTGTGTGTATTTTATATACTTTATTATTTAACATTTTAATTTCATATCCATCGTGTGTCTTCAATAAAGGTCACTGTAATATCTTCCAGAGTTATTGTCTGAATCCCGATATACATGATAAAATGTACAACCTACTTAAGTTTTGTCCATGAGTGTATATTGGTCATCTCATGTATCTTCAATGAAGGTATCTGTGTATCAAATATTTTACAGAGTTATTGTTTAAATACCGATATACATGATAAAATGTACAACTTCCTAAAGTTTTGTCCATTAATGTATCTTTCAGAGTTATTATCTGAATACCTAGATACATGCTAAAATGTACAACTTCTTCAAGTATTGTCCATGAGTGTATATTGGATACCCCGTGTGTCTTCAATGAAGGTACGTGTGTATCAAATATCTTACAGAGTTATTGTCTGAATCCTGATATACATGCTGGAAGGTACAACTTCCTTAAGTTAAGTCCATGAGTGTATATATTTGTGTTCGTCCCTCTGTAACGTCTGTTAGAACAACGCCAGGTGTGAAACATAACAATAAACACCACAGGACGGTCGGGACGGTCACACCTCTAGGTTCACCAATTAAGAGAACATGTAGGTGACAACTTCCTGACGAAACCAATAGCGTTAATTTTTACACCACACAACATGAACGGATAAGGAAACATTATATTTAAATATATTATCTTTACACTCCATTATCATCCCACCAGCGTGTGTAAGTAAAACCAAACGGGGCTCTGGCACATTTGTAAATGCAAAAGGCAGTTCGCCTTGCACCTATGTAGACATGTGGTGCACTTACAATAAAATCAGTCGTCAACTTCTACCCACCATGATTATCATGGCCTGTACCACCATGACTTCTTCACTATTCTAAAGAAAAATAACTTCAAAATACTAACATAAAATATCGAAATATTATATATATTTGTACAGAAATATATATTTCAACTTTCTCCTATTTCAATCCGGTTGTTTGATCGTAAAAGACTTGATTAATCAATAAAATTTGTATGAAAGTATTTTTAAGGTACACCTAAATATATAAAATATATGATTCCGTGTTATATATATATTATATGAATAATGTATATTGCAGCATATTCTCACACACAGTGTTATGAATATTCAATTTTAATTCACTTAGAGTATTAAAGCTATTTAATAAATTTCCACATAAAATATTAAAATATAAAAAGGCATCAAATCAAAGAAGGGGGTCGGTGGAAGGATGGTCTAAACCGTTGGTTTTCAATCACTACGACCCGCATTGGGCACTTTTTTTCTGAATAATAATATAAAAAATGCTCCAATGGCTCCCGATTTTCACAAAAGTCCAACCCCACCAGCGAGTGCAAGTAACCAAACAGGGCTCTGGCACATTTGTAAATGTAAAGTCGAACTGCTTTTCACATATGTAGACATGTGGTGTACTTAAAGTAAAAGCAGTCGCCTACTTCTACCCACCATGATGATCATGGCCTGTACCATGTGTACTAGGGATAAGCTAAAAAAAAGAAGGCCTATCCTGACCACCAGCTCTTGATCTTTTTAGATGGCAGAGCGCCATCTAGTGGAACAGAAATCAACTAAACATTGATTCAGCCTATTACTTGATATTTGGCCAACCCATTTTCTTGATAAATAAAGAAAAGCCATCCACGAACGCGTTTCGGGCTGTTGGCCCTCGTCAGTGTAGTGTAGACTGTATCTCAACGACCAAATTATTTTTGGTCCCAGAGGCTTCTTGAGAAAAATCAAGAACTAGGTATTTAAGGCCAAACTTTGTTGAATATGTGAAAACATAATTTTTCAAAAATACTAAAAGATGTCAGGTGTTGGCATTAAAATCAGAGAAGACATATCCTGACCACAAGCACATGAGCTTTTCATTGGATTTTTTTCTAATACTGTAGCGTTTCCTTTGTCTCACTGCTTTGTTCTTATGCATACCTCTGGTGAATCCTGTAAAGGGTCAGTGACCCTGAATAAAGGCTTTTTGTTGTTATTGTTGTTGTAATATTGCAGCATAGAAATCAAGTCTTGGAATATCTTAAGATGTAAGCGTATTTATTGATGACGTCAGTATAACTAGTCGACAATTGTCAGCCAAACTATCTACAGCTAGAGAATCTTGAACAAGCAAGCAAAGAAATATTTTAAGATGATTTTACAAATACAGATTAATAAATATTTTTATAATCTGTTGAATAATTTTATTGAATAATATTAAATTAAATAATAAAATATTTCTTCGCCACAATATATTATAAAATTATAATTTCAAAAAGGCAAAAAAGTTAAAAGTGAACTTCCCTATTTTAATTCCAACCGATATCCTGTCTGATTCCACTGTAATTAAATCGAATGTCAAGGAGATCGTCTGGTTGGGAAATGCCACGGTCGCTTGGCAATCTAGATGTCGTTAACTCCACCAACTGGGAAATTGTACAAAAGTGTAATTCTATTGATATCAAGTGGATAAATTAAGAAAAAGGCATCTCTTCGTCGTGAAATGAAGTTTCTGATGGCTTAAATCATCTGTATGAATTTTTATCATTATAGATTATAGATATATACATTAGATAATAAAAGGCATATATTGGATTTAATAAAAGATTTATTTTGCCAATATTTCGGCTGGCTGAACGCCAACCTTCATCGAGGCATTACATTTTTGTACATTATATATATTATTGTTTCTCTCTTTTTATTTTTACTTATTTTTTTCATGTATAATATGTGTATAACTGTTTATGTTTAAAAATGTAAATCGACGTAATTATCCCTAGCCGGGATATCGCGTTTTGTGTGTTGAAATAAAAAATTAAACCATGATTATCCTAACCTGTACCATGTGTACTAGAAATAAAAGGAAGAAGAATAGTATGAAAATTTCACCAAATGTTTACACCAAAATTTGTACAGAAGAAGCTGCTGGTTGGTGCTTAGTATCCACTTCAGTGTTAAGTGAACAACACTAAGTTGGTTTCTACTCTTTTTTAAAGTTTAATTTGAATGTTTGCAGTTATGGCTTCATTAGGTTGTGCTAACCTAAACCTAAATTAACTAAGTAATAAAGCAAATCACTAAGGATTAAATTGTACAACTGCCAACAATCATCAACGTAGGGAGATAGGTTTTACCACCAAAGCTTTAGCCTTAGTAAAGACATTTTCAAATAATTTCAAATTTGATTTTAGAAAGGTGGGAGACACTTGTATGCTCCGTTTAAAAGCTTGCATAATTGCATTCAAGTGTATAGTACTAGTGATATTAGTATTCAAAATGATACTCTTGCAGTTTGAGATTCAGAAAGATTGGAGCTCCGGTGTTTTGTTTTCCTGGGTCAGCCAAGATTTGATGTCATGGACGTGTCTCCAGAGCTGCAACTGTCTGTGCCTCGTTTGGCCCGTAAGCAACATTACCCATGTAAGAACAAATTATATTTTCTAAAGAGACAAGGGTCGCCTCTCCCGTCAAAATAGACATCAAAACCAGACGCCATCTATTGACCGCCGCAGCAAACTAACGGCCTCGGGCCGGTGACAAAGCCACAACACCAGCATTGGCAAACTGAAAGGCGTCCTCCTAGAGACCATGGTTTCGGGCTAATTGCCCTCGTCAGTCTAGGGCGGACTTTATTCCATGAGATCCACACGGGATCTAATGGAATCTTGACAATCTGCCAAAGAGGTGTTTAGCTGGCAAAGTGGCTGGGCCATATCTATGGCTAAAATATAGATAGATATTTTGCCGGGAGCATATTGATCTAAAGAGACAAGGGTCGACTCTCCCGTCAAAATAGACGTCAAAACCAGACGGCATGGTCTCTAGGTGGACGCTTTTCCGTTTGCCAAAGCTGGTGTTGTGGCTTTGTCACCGACCCGAGGCCGCTAGTTTGAGGCGACAGTCAATAGATGGCGCTGGTTTGAACGTCTATTTTGACGGGAGAGGCGACTCTTGTCTCTTTAGATCAATATCCCCCCGGCAAAATTTCCATCTATATTTGATATTATGACTGCTGAGTCAATAGATAGTGTTGTCTGTTGATACATAACTGAGACGACTTCCAATTTCAATAATCTCTCTCTCTACGGAATATGAATGTGACAAAATGAAAACAAAACCTTAAATACACTTCATGGACAACATTTAAGGAAGTTGTACCTTTTAGCATGTATATCAGGATTCAGACAATAACTCTGAAAGATATTACAGTGACCTTTATTGAAGACACACGAGATAACTAAATGTGAACAAAATTGACTCTGTCTCCTTATATATATATGTTGTAAAGGTTTAGAGATATTATACGCGGGTGAAATGTTTTAATCTATCTTCTAGCGGGAAGAGCTACCAGCAACAAACGTCTAGCGAGAACATAAAGATGGATGACACAAGAGACAAGGTCATTCCATCTTCCTTATTTCTTCTCCTTCAACAAGCTCTCTGTGTAATTAGTTAATTGACTTTAGCAATTATCTTGAAAACTATTTCGTGTTGTTAAAGGACGCACAAACTTTGTACTGGGCGATCCACACCAGCCAGGATTGTATAGGCAATGTTAAGTGGCTATTGATAAGCACATGTGCTCGTGGTCAGGATATGCCTTTTTTATTTTTAATATATTTATATATTATATATCCTGACCAGGAGCACATGTGCTTTTTAGAAGGCAGAGCGCCATCTGGGGGAACAGAAATCAACTATTCATTGATTTAACCATCCACGAACGCGTTTCACGCTGTTGGCGCTCGTCAACGTGGAGTAGGCTGTACAACTGCGACCAAAAAGATTTTTTGATCCCAGTGGCTTTCTGAAAAACCAGGAAATGAGTATTTAAGGCCAAACTTGCGTAAATACGCTTAACACATGAAGAAAACAATAGAAAAAAGTGGGTCAGGTGTTGATATATATATAAATATAAATTTGTTATCGTGATACTCCTGTGGAAGGACTGACGGGTCCGAAAGCCGCGGAATAAAAGATTTGGGCAAGAAACTTAGCCCTGGGGACTTAATTTTCTTTATCTATATATATAAAAATAAATGTATGTGTGTGTGTGTCCTTTATTCCTGACCAAACCACTCATTGGAACGCCATGAAACTTTGGGAAGTTATTTAGTATAGTACTGGGAAGGTTTCTAGCAAATAAAATTTTTGAAATAACTTTTCGCCTAAAATAATCAAGATAAATATTCTATTTGAAAAAGTAAAAAATTAAAACAGGTAAATAGTTTCTTTTTATTTATATTTGCTAGCTTTCGAGCAATTATACTGCTCTTCAACGGGCGGATATTCTGTGTACAAACTCTAAATAATATATATACAGTAAATTTGAAAACTTTTGTTATTAGCATGTGCTCTCGCGGTACAGGTTAGGATAATCATGGTTTATTTTTTTATTTCAACACACAAAACGCGATATCCCGGCTAGGGATAATTGCGTCGATTTACATTTTTAAACAGAAACAGTTATAAACATATTAATAAATGAAAAAATAAATAAAAATAAAAAGATAGAAACAATAATATATATGATGTACAAAAATGTAATGCCTCGATGAAGGTTGGCGTTCAGCCAGCTGAAATATTGGCAAAATAAATATTTTATTAAATCCAATATATGCCTTTTATTATCTAATGACAAAAGTTTTCAATTTTACTGTATATATATTATTTAGAGTTTGTACACAGAATATCCGCCCGTTGAAGAGCAGTATAATTGCTCGAAAGCTAGCAAATATAAATAAAAAGAAACTATTTACCTGTTTTAATTTTTTACTTTTTCAAATAATTTCTGGGTAACTATTGCTCACATAAATATTCTAATTTATCTGTTATAATTCAACAATCTGCTCTAAATATTATCATGATGATACGATGATTTTGTAATGTAGAAAATTAGGAAAGACAAAATTCAGGATGACACGGCAATTTATTTGAGACAAGAATAATGATACAATCCATAGGCAAGATACTATTCCTTTAACTTCCAATTACCGAGGGAACCAATTAATATTGATTTTATCCAACTTATCGAGTATTTTTCAAGGGACCGGGAAAAAATGTTCACTTTATCGAGAGATTCGTTAGACAAACCTTTACTCGGGTAAAACCCGGGCGAAGCCGGGTACATCCGCTAGTTCTTAATAATTAAGAGTGCACATGCCAATACTGTCCTATCACTCAGGACCCCATTCTCCAACACCCAGGATGCATATGTCAGAAGTCCTTCCACCCGTCTTATAAACAATAAAGTTGCAAAATTAGCTATTTTCGCTATCAACGGCTGTTTTTCCTCCACCGAGCGTGTGTGAAGAATGCAAGTTGTTCAGCACGAAGGAGGCCGGAGCGGAATCAAGATCAGTTTCACTATAATCTTATCCAGAGATAAGCCCACGATGGAACTTTGCTTTCGTTTACGCACCTGCAGCACCGCATTCGTGTATCGGGGATACAATCAGGGATTAGACACTCTTGGAAAATTTCAAACGATGTCTAGCGACTAATCGAATTTCTTTTGCTTGCAAATTTGAATTCTGTGTAAAAGAAGACCAATATAATTCAAATTATTGAATTTGTTGAATTAAATAGCGATTTATCAAATTGGAAAATTGAGATAAAAAACCATACGTGAAGAGAAATTATAGTTTTTTTTTATATATTTAAAAATGTTTCCAACTCTTCCTGAACATGAAGCATTATTGCCCAGATTTCTGGCATCTCTGCCCTTCTACAGGAGATGTCGCGTAGAAAATAACACTGAGGCCTTGTAAAGTTTCAAGAAACTTAACTTTCCAAAAATAGAATTAGACGTTGAGTTTTAAATGAATTCCAAGGAAGATATGTTTATTCTCTCTCTGCCCGTGGCGTGGTCTCCACGAGCCACGAGTCACAAGCTCTTCTACCCTTTTAATGCTGAGTTTTCTTAACTTCTTGAAATAGAGGAGAGCTTCAGATCATATATAAAAGTAAATGTTGCAATACAATGAATAAAACACCGCCTGATGTCTCTAACTATTTGTCATCAGGCGACGTTTTATCCATTATATAAGTTCTCCTGTAGAAGGACAGAGATGTCTGAAACCTTGAGATGGTTTTAAAATAAAAAGAAACTCATTTCTGGAAACCTCTTTGTTTGTTTGACAAATATATTGTTGCACCAGGTTGTGGCTTGGCAGACTCTTCAACCTTGGTTCTCTCCTGTGCCGTCCTTGTATCTTACCAGAGCGTGTTTCAACCATCCTACAAATGTATATAAGTGGAGATAACTCTACTTTAAGTAGCCTCCAGAATTATTTATTTATTTCTCACATCAAAGAGAGCAGTGAAGTCACACAGTGTACCTAAATACAAATGATGATTCTATAATACATATATTCTGTTTATGATACATATATTCTGTTTAATAAATTAAAAAAATATATAAAATATAAATTTGAATTTAATATATATGAAAAATAATATTACAAATTAAATTAAAATAGGTTCATTAACCATGATGCAACAATAATGTTTCCCCAATGGCAACTCTACGTATAACGGTCATGTCAGGTAGAATAACCACGTCACTAGTGGCCTTGCGTTCTTCACAGCCGGTAGAGTATATCACATTAGATTCAGGTGGAGTTTGAGAGTTCTATTTCGGGTTCCTGGGTAGTGTTCCATGGTTGGATTCAACGATGAAGTAACTGTCTATGTCATATTTATGGAACTTATGAGTTATTGCGGTATTGGCTATGGGATAAGGGATGATGCAGTTTGTCCGGTATGCCAGTGTCTGTCGAGATAAGTTTGGATTAAAGAAATGTCTATGGATAAATGATATCGGACAACCTAACGCTGATAAATGGTTGATGATTTTTTAAAATATAATTTATTAATCAACCAGGCGCGATATTGAAATATTTGCCCCTATTACAGAGGAAACAAACAATTAGAACTTAGAATTAAATATTTACAAATTTACATGTATTATTCTACAGATTTCATAAAACATATATAGACAAAGTGGCTGATGTAAGAGAGTTAAGTGATTTAGTTCAGGGAACAAACGATGTCTTACTTCTGTAAAGTTCGGACAGTCATAGATAAGGTGAAGAGCAGTTTGTTCAGTTTCTCCACAGGAACATAATGGTTGATGATGATGGTCCATTCTTTTGTCTTCAACAAGGTGAAGAGAAATGAGAATGAATTCGCTTTTTTGCTTATCCCTAGTACACGTGGTACAGGCCATGATAATCATGGTGGGTAGAATTTGGTGACTGCTTTTACTGTAAGTACACCCATGTCTACACAAGTGAAATCATTTCGACCATTGCAATTGCAAATGTGCCAGAATCCCATTTGGTTACTTGCACTAGCTTGTGAGGTTGGACTTTTTCAAGAATCTGGGGCCATTTGAGCATTTTTTAAATTCGAAAAAAGTGCAAATGCGGGATTCGATCCCGGGTCGTAGCGGTCGTAAACCACCGACCACTAGATATTTATACTGTCCTCGATATCTATAATTTTTATTAACCACTCACAATAGGAATTATTCTAAATATAATACCGAGCAGCTCAAATTACTTGCCGAAACCGCTAGGAAGATTCCCATTTGATAAGCCAGACTTTTCCAATATTGTTCTCATATAGTTGAGAATCGTTTTTATTTGAAAAAGAATGGGAAAATTGTTTGGATTTTCACTTTGACAGATGGGTGGCACTAATAGCCTATATTCAAAGTTTTTCCAGACAGGAGAATCAGGTTAAAGATGGTATGGAGTAAGACGGAAGGAAGGATGGTTTGCTGCGGCAGAGTTCCAAATAATGAGGGAGGGAGGGGGCAGAAAGGAGGCCAAGCCAACATACCTGAAGAACAATACCGGCAGGTTCTGTACACATAGGAAGTAACCTGCGCCATCCCATTGGTTCGATATTTATTCAGAAAGTTTCACCCTAATTGTGGGTTAGTGGGTAAACTTCTCTCTCTTAATATCTCAACTATCAATTTCGGAAGATGACCGACGGCGTGTACAACGGAATTGTTTGAGATTCTTCGGTCACATCGCGCGACGCAGGGGAATGGAGTACACCATACTGACTGGAAAGACGTCTAGTCGACACATACCTGGACGTCCGCCGATACGCTTCGTGGACCAATTAAAGGAACTCACTGGCTTAACGGTCGCCGAGATGGTACATCGAGCTCAAGACATAGATGGCTGGTGTCGTGTTTGGGATGTAATAGTGGGCTACAACGTTCTATCGCGAATGAAATGATTTATATTGTTGCATCAAGTTGCACCTTCTTCTCAAAAGAATCCAATTTTTTGCACACGACAAGAAGTTCATCGGTCGTTTTAGGAGGGTTTAGGTAGAGCGCGAATGAGTATTCTTTTTTCATTCCTCCAATGACATGTTCGATTTTCGTTTCTTCTTCCATTGCGGGGTCAACTTGTTGCACAACACCAGGATGTCTTCCGCGAACCTGATTGCTGGTTCATTCCAGTGTTGCATTCTGTTGAGCTTCATTCTAAGTTCTTCTTTATTCGCGTCCAGAGAAAAATCCTGAATGAGTCGGATTTTAATATTTTCCCAACTCGTGAAACTAGCTTTGTGCAAGTTCAACCAGGTTTTAGCGCTTCCCGTCATGTTAATTGCGGCATAACGGGCAATTATGTAGTCTGCCCAATGGTAGAGGAAACCAATCTATTCGAGGGATTCTATCCATGGGTGAGAGCCTTCTGTCCCTTCATATTTAGGAATTTCTATATTGAGGTTTAAAGCAACTGGTTCGGAACCAGCATCTCTACCAATTGTTGCACCAAATTGCAGCTTTGCAGGGTCGTCGACCTTGGTTTCTTCCTTCTTGGTGTTATACACGTTTCCCGAGCGAGTTTCCATATTCAAAGAAAATAAACAAAAGTAAATAAATTGAAGTAAATAAAAATAAATTACCTTTCAACGTTATTGTGTTTATTTATTCGTGGTCTTCCTCGTAGGCGGCCGTGATCCGCCGTCTTCGTCTAGGTCCTCTCTCACTCCAATAACCAATCAATATATATGTACAATAAATATTACAAAAGGAATGAAACTATAAAAAGGAATGATGATAATCTAAATATTCCGTTTTAAATAAATATTAAATATCATAGAATATTTTGAATAAATGTAAGGCGCATTAAAATTGATGTAACAATATATAATGTATGGGCTCAAGACAGAGATGGCTGGTGTCGTGTTTGGGATGTAATATGTACAGTGGGCCACAACGTTTGATCGCGAATAAAATGATTTATATATAATGTATGGGCTCAAGACAGAGATGGCTGGCGTCATGTTTGGGATGTAATACGTACAGTGGGCCACAACGTTTGATCGCGAATAAAATGATTTATATATAATGTATGGACTCAAGACAGAGATGGCTGGTGTCGTGTTTGGGATGTAATACGTACAGTGGGCCACAACGTTCGATCGCGAATAAAATGATTTATATATAATGTATGGACTCAAGACAGAGATGGCTGGTGTCGTGTTTGGGATGTAATACGTACAGTGGGCCACAACGTTCGATCGCGAATAAAATGATTTATATATAATGTATGGACTCAAGACAGAGATGGCTGGTGTCGTGTTTGGGATGTAATACGTACAGTGGGCCACAACGTTCGATCGATGATACGCAGTACTCTCTTTCCAACATATATCCTGAGATCTCTGAGAGAAGGAGGTATTCCTGAACAATATAATATATTGGTATAAATAAGGTATCTGGAATGATGAATCCTTTCAACTGGACCTCCCGCAAGCAAAGGTCTGCTATTAGCAAATTCCTCGGAAGTGTTAATGTGCACATCGAGGACAAAACCTGTACACTTTACAAGAAGCTATCCATCTTTAGGATGCCCCTTGTGTTCAAAAAGTATCGCGACTTTTGAATTTTCGCGGGTTACGTATATTCGAATTTCGATCTTTTTGTGGCTCTATGTTGGTACTCATGTCTCTCACTTATGCCGACAAGCTCGGCCAATTTGAATGTTAACTTATTGTTGACAGCTGCTTTGCTTGCAGGTGTTTTGGATCGTCTTCGATTTTTACCTATTAAAAAAAAATGGATCAATGAACCTGTATCAAATTTTGTGTGAAAAACGAAATTAAGTGCGCGGATGCATTCCGAATGTTGACTGTGGCATACGGAGAAGCTACCTTGGACCGAAGCAACGTTTATCGGTGGTACAAAATGTTCTCAGAAGGCCGAGAAGATGTGAACGACGAAGAGCGTGCCGGACGCCCGAGCAATTCAACAACAGACGAAAAAATTAATGAAGTGGAGAAAATGATATTGGCCAATCGTCGAATCACCGTTAGAGAAGTTGCTGAGGACCTAAACATATCGATTGGCACGTGCCATTCGAATTTTATGAATGATTTGGGCATGAGACGGGTCGCCGCGAAATTCGTACCAAAATTGCTCAATTGCGACCAAAAACAGCATCGCATGAACATTGCTAATGAGATGTTGGACTCTGTCCGCGATGACCCAAATTTGCTCCAGAGGGTCATAACTGGTGACGAAGCGTGGGTTTATGGTTATGACGTGGAAACCAAAGCTCAATCATCTCAATGGAATCTGCCGCACGAACCAAGACCGGAAAAAAGCGCGCCAAGTTCGGTCGAATGTGAAAGTTTTGCTGACAGTTTTCTTCGATTGCAGGGGCGTGGTGCATCATGAGTTTTTGCCACAGGGTAGAACGGTCAATAAGGAATTTTAGCTGCAAGTTATGCGCAATTTGCGCGAAGCAATCCGCCAGAAACGCCCGGATTTGTGGAAGAACAAAAATTGGCTTTTGCACCACGATAACGCCCCTGCTCACACATCGTTGCTTGTGCGCGACTTTTTGGACAAAAACAACACACTAATGATGCCGCAGCCACCGTATTCCCCAGATTTGGCCCCTTGTGACTTTTTTTTGTTCCCTAAACTGAAGAGGCCCATGAAAGGACGACGTTACATTACGCTTGACGAGATAAAGACGGCATCGAAGGAGGAGCTGAAAAGATTTTTTTTAAATGATTTTTTGAAGTGCTTCTAAGATTGGAAAAACCGTTGGCACAAGTGTATAATATCTCATGGGGATTACTTTGAAGGGGACAAAATAGGTATTCATGAATAAATGAATAATTTTTGAAAAACACAAAAGTCGCGATACTTTTTGAACACACCTCGTACGTGGAAATGTTTCAGACCATCATTAAGGACTCGTTTGATATACATATATATTGCCACGTAGAAATATAGAAAGACAAACCTCAGGATTACACGCCAAATGTGTACATGGTTAGCTTTTCTTCATAATCAAGAATGGGTATTTGGCCAATTCTGGAACAATTAAAAATCAACAAGAATAGTTGCTATTTATTCCAATAGATGGCGCGCAAGCCATCAGCAACTTTCAGTTTCACGATAAGGAGATTCCCGTTTTTCTTTCTTTTCTTAATTTACAATTGAAGAAGTAAGAATTGAAATTCTCGCATGTTCTTTCAACCGAAGACAACCTCTCTTGTCCCTACTGCACTGAGGAAGGTACTGTGATTGACCATCGCAGTAAAGATTGGTTTTTGATCTTAAAACGGCGCTAAAAATTGATTCAATCAATTAGCGTGTAATGTATAAGTATGTGTGTGTTGATTTTTACTTTTATTTACATATAATAAAAAGAAGAAATTTCTGAAGAGAATTTCCCCATTAGCCAGATATAAGGTTAAATCAGTTTAGATCAAGTGATTTAGATCTCCTGGACAATAATTAAACAATTAAAACGCTTAACGAGATGATTTTTTTCTTTTATTTTAAAACCATCTCAAGCTTTTGGGTATCTCTGCCCTTCTTCAGGAGAACTTATATAATGAAGACATCAGGCAGCCTTTTATTCATTATATATGTTCTCCTGGGGGTAGGTGGAAGGCTTGTTAAACCGTTTGGTTTTCGACCACTACAACCCGGGTTCGATTCCCGCATTGGACACTTTTTTCTGTTTTGAAAATAAATTTAAAAAATGCTCCAATGGCCCCCGATTCTTGTAAAAGTCCAACCCCACCAGCGAGTGCAAGTAACCAAATGGGGCTCTGGCACATTTGTAAGTGCAAAGTCGAACTGCTTTTCACATGTGTAGACATGTGCTGCGCTTACAGTAAAATCAGTCGCTAACTACCCACCATGATTATCATGGCTTTGAGATAAGAAAGAAGAAGATATAAGTTCTCCTGTAGAAGGACTGAGATGCCTGAAATCTTGAGATGGTTTTAATATAAAAAGAAACTCATCTCTGGAAACCTCTTCAATTGTGTAATGGAATCAGTTTAGTTGATGTGTTATAGATAGTGTTTTGCCTTCTAAAATTTGTCATTTGAGCGGTATGGAGACATGGCCTGTTGGATCTTTGTCTCTTCTTTAAACTGCTCTTTTTACTACCCAGATATCACATATTGGATAATAATATATATATATATATTATATATAAAATAATTAGATTTTTCTGTTGTATTTTGATCATTAGAGTTATATAGAATTAATACTTGATGCTGATTATTTTGAGAATATTTGTTGAGCAGTCGTGGCATAAATATTGAAAGATTAATAATAAATATGGTTTTGATCAGAGATTTCTTTATTTGAGCTATGGAATATATATAAAACAACATAATTTGGTTAAAGCACTGCCTGTCTTAAGGCGAGTAGAACAAGGAAAAACAAAATATTTATTTACATAATTTACAAAAAGTTTGAGCCGGCCAACGGGAAACAACAACAATCGGTTTTATATAGGGAAAGTCCCGACATCTGGTGGTAGATATAAACAGAATATTTGAATCTACGAAATATAATTTTAAATAAAATAATATTTTTATATAACATATTATATATTTATAATTGTATTTATTTCTACTGTCCTCAAACTTTATATCTATAGTTCATCTAAAATACCCATTCAAAGAGTCTAACATCAGTATCAGTATTAAAGGAAAACCGAAAAATGTAATAAAACAGCGGAATGGCAGATTAAACTGGCGAAACCGCTGGGAGGGTTCACCACTGATGAGCCAGGCCCTCCCATTAATTTTTCCATTGCATTAAGGGTAGTAGAAAATTGTTTAATTTGAAAAAAAAAAGCATACGCATCTATCATAGTTGCGATTTCAAATAATATCTAAACTTAGAATATTGAAATATTATTATAAAATAATTCAGCAAATTTGTGCTAGAGATACACGAAAGACGTGTTAATAAATGTTTTATTTTTAAACAGGCATTCAAGGTCGCTATAAAAACAAACAAAAACTCGAACATGGCCGACCGCACGTGGGCAAGAAAGGTCGAACTTGTGGTGTACTTGATCGCACTTTTCAACACAATCTGTTTTGGAACATGCATCGTCGGTTGGATGCAGATGGCACTAAGAGAAAACCATACTTAATCATATACCAACGATTTATATGCAAGCATTATCCAACATATAAGAAACATTTTAACTAAATCAATAAGGAATCAAAGGCTTGTTTTATTTTCGTATTATCGGCTATCTCGTGTTTATTCAATAAAGATCACTGTAATATCTTACAGCGTTATTGTCTGTATCCCGATACACATGCTAAAAGATTCCTTAAGTTTTGTCCATGAGTGTATATTGGTTATCTCGTGTTTATTCAATAAAGATCACTGTAATATCTTACAGCGTTATTGTCTGTATCCCGATACACATGCTAAAAGATTCCTTAAGTTTTGTCCATGAGTGTATATTGGTTATCTCGTGTTTATTCAATAAAGATCACTGTAATATCTTACAGCGTTATTGTCTGTATCCCGATACACATGCTTAAAGATTCCTTAAGTTTTGTCCATGAGTGTATATTGGTTATCTCGTGTTTATTCAATAAAGATCACTGTAATATCTTACAGCGTTATTGTCTGTATCCCGATACACATGCTTAAAGATTCCTTAAGTTTTGTCCATGAGTGTATATTGATTATCTCGTGTGTCTTCAATAAAGGTCACTGTAATATCTTACAGAGTTATTGTCTGTATCCCGATATACATGGTAAAAGGTACAACTTCCTTAAGTTTTGTTCATGAATGTATTTATGGTTGGTACTAAGTAAGTCACAAGGGAATGTGTTTGATAAATAGACTCTCAGCAGGACCTCCATCTCCCATCAATATTGTCAAAGTTGGACCACTACCAACTAAAATTGGCAGAGCTCTGGAAACATCTCACGGAATTCATTCGGAGCCAATTTGTTTGGACTAATTCAGAAATCCTTAATCGATGCAATATTTCTTTTCTTTATATAAAATATGATATAGTAAATATAATCTTTGAAACCTTTAACAAAAAAAAAATGTCTCTTTTTGTGGGGATTATTTGACAGTTGAAGAAGTCCGTTAGCGAGTGTGTAGCCGCGACTTACCTGGACCATGGCTGGACACTGACTGGCCTTGCTGACCCACCCAGATAGCTGTGGGCGCCACCGCTCCATTCTGCCATCGCCTGAATGGACGAATAATCCAAGTAGACAATAAGAACGAAACCAGTTAGCCATAAATTAATATAAAGCGAATTTAACTCGCCGTCCATATATAATAAATCTTTAATTAAAAAGGCATATATTGGATCAAAATATCATTTATTTTACCAATATAATATATAAATATATAATAAATGAAAATATTTAAAGAAGGATGTTTCTTTTTTCGCGCAAAAAAATTAAATAATAATTTATGCCTAAATGGCTTTGTCTCTATTGTTTGTTTGCGTAAGAGCATTGCTCGATGCATTTTTTTTATATGTAATTCTACAGTCCTAAAAGCTTATGTCCGTATTTTTCCTGAATACAATTTCTGAAATTCCATCCTTTAGTGTAGCATATATAAACAGAATCATCCACAATACAGTATTAGAGCTCTAAGAGACGGTCTGGTAGATTAAATTAGAGAAACTACTGGGAGGTTCACCACTGATGTTCCAAGCCCTCCCAATATTTAATTGTAGTAAGGACAGTAGACGTTTGATTTTTGTGAAGAAGCATTCGTGCTTTGAATATTTCCACTTATAATATATAGACGGGGTGTTATTGCTTTATATTAATTCTCCTGTATATAGATGGGAATTTTGCCGGTAGGAAATTGATATAAGAAAGCATAGAAAACTCCTCTCCCGTCAAATTAAACGTCAAAACTAGACGCCATCTATTGACCATCGCCGCAACTAGCGGCCTCGGGTCGGTGACAAAGCCACAACACCAGCTTTGTGTATATTTCATTAGATCCCGTGTGGTTCTCATGGAATAAAGTCCACCTTGGGCTGAAGAGGGCCATTAGCCCGAAACCATGGTCTCTAGGTGGACGCTTTTCAGTTTGCCAAAGCTGGTGTTGTGGCTTTGTCACCGACCCCAGGCCGCTAGTTCCGGCGACGGTCAATAGATGGCGTCTGGTTTTGACGTCTATTTTGACGGGAGAGAAGTCCTATGATTTCTTATATCTCTTGCATATATGCTATCTTCTGCTTATAGTTCAACCAAGAATACCTCGAAGTCAAGTTTTAATATATTAAAATTTGTACTGGTCTCGTAGATTCAAGGACCTCAAAATTAGAGTGGGATTTTCGAAATTCACCTTGAGAGGTAGAGCAGTAACAGAAAGCTACCAGTCAGACTTGGGCAATAGACAATTGAAATAATTTTATTGACATCTTTTCAATACATCCTAAGTAAGCAGCCTGAACTATTTTAAAAATATAATTATATTTATTAAAAATAAAGAAGGCATCTCCTGACCACGAGCACATGTGCTTTTTAGATGGCAGAGCGCCATCTAGTTGAGCAAAAATAAACTAAACGTTAATTTAGCTTGCTCCGTGATATTTGGCCAACCCAATTTATCAAACTATGTTTTTATATATAGTCCTAAAGCTCAATTAAAGAAATCACTAATCAAAACTCTTTTAATTTTCCAACGACTGCAGAACAATATCGTAATGATACTCATTTATCAAAAAAAAAAATAATAATTAGAAAATAATATTCCAAAGTCAACAACAAATCTTTTTTTATATAAAACATATATATATATATGCATGATACTATGTACAATCAATATGGCGCCTCTGCCGTCTGTGTCAAACTTAGAGGATCCAGTTAACTCTTCATCACACCTTTGCACGCCCGCTAAATCGGTGTTGGTTGGTATTTGAATTCTTATTTGATCACAATCTGAGGGTCTATTTAATCAAATATTGCATATCTTTACACATTCCTTTTTGCCTCTCTCTAGTACACGTGTTATAGGCCATAATAATCAACGTGGGTAAAGGTTGACGACTATTTTTACTCTAAGTGCACCACATGTCTACACATGTGAGAAGCAGTCCGACTTTGCACTTATAAATGTGCCAGAAGCCGTTTGCTCACTTGCACTCGCTGGTAGGGTTGGACTTTTGCAAGAATCGGAGGCCATTGGAGCATATTTTTTTTAAATCAGAAAAAATTGCCCAATGTGGGAATCGAACCCGGGTGGTAGCAGTCGAAAACCAACGGTTCAGACCATCCTTCCACCGACCCCCTACCCATTCTATTTTATCAGATAGTATGTGGGGCTCTTTTGCGACATTTGACTATACCAAAGTGATCTTCATAGATTCTACTCATCTTTGACTTTCCCAGAATTTCTGGTAGTACCAGTCTATGACGTCATTAACATTTTAATCATTAAAAAGAAGTTAGGAATTCTATGAGTTCAGTTGAGTTTCCTACAGATATTAGCAGGAACCAGGAGTTTATTGATGTGTTTGCCTTTCTGTAATTTTATAAAGAACTTCTATCCTATATGCACATGTTACACGTGTACAAGTTCAGCACATATAGGGATTACTGCTAGGTGTTTGTTCCTCACCATTCAGTTAACCCGTTCAATCCTTCCTAGGTTTTACTTCCTCTTTAAAGTTCCTCTCCTTAAAGTGAAGAGAATGCTCCTGGGGGTGATGAAGGCAAATGGATCACTTCCTTCCTTTATTTTAATATCATAACTCCACCTTTGCCGGTCCCAAGCCCGGATAAAAAAGGAGGAGGGGGAGCAGTAACAAGCTCACTAAAAAACCTGGGCTAAGCTGGCCCGGCTGATAGTACCCTGTAAGGGCTCCTATTTCAGGGATACAGGATGAGCAGCATTTGTACTCCATGTTAGGAGCGGCTGCACATGGCGTATGTTCCTCATGTCAGAGGCAGCCATTTCTTTTGGAGCTAGGTCGGCCTGCCACTGAGTAGTGCTCACAGTCTTAATGACAAAGGCAGACGCAATCTACTTCATTCAGTGTGGAGATAAGAAAGAAGAAGAAGGAAGACGAAGTTAAGAGAATGCTCCTGGGGGTGATAGGGGCAAATGGATCACTTCCTTACTTTATTTCAATCTCATGTTTCTCAGAGAGCCACATTCCCTCAAAGAGATTAGAATAATCTCTACATATGGATTTCTATGTATCTTGGGATTAGTTTCAAACTGGCTTAGTTAATCCTGTGGATAAACTTTAACGCCTGGCCCATCAATAAAGGTCGCCCTTGAGAATATATTACGTAATTTTATTCATGATACTGTTGCGTGTTGGTTGACAAAGAATAACTTCCGTGGGTACAAAATATCTTAAAGACTTTATTTAAGGCTAATCGATAAAGTAATTACAGAAGAGTGCAAAAATAAAACAGTAAACAGATAACCAGAACCGTTTCTGTACGTGGCTCCAAAATGTAATATCAAAATTCGAAACTATTTTAAAGGCGTAAGATTCTTTTTGATATTAAACAATTTCTACTGCCCTTACTGCAATGGAAAAATTAATGAGAGGGCCTGGCTCATCAGTGGTTTCCATTGCAGTAAGGGCAGTAGAAATTGTTTAATATCAAAAATAATCTTACTCCTTTAAAATAATTTCGAATTTTGATAACAGATGGCGCGCTAGTGCATCATATTAAAAATGTAATATGTAAATAAAATTCTCTCTTCTGTATGTTGCCACGCTATCTGGCGCCTTGAGTTGATCATTCTACATGGCTGCTTGTGTCTTTAAACATATATGTAAATAATAGTGTATATATCCTTATTCTCTCAACTTACAGCCATGCCTGTAGGATTATAGAGATCCGAAAGCTTGTACTTTTCACAAATAAAGAAAGGCATTGCTACTGTTTATATTCTTGTTTTATACTTGCCACATCTAGCCCATCCTGCCTCGGCTCAACAGTCCTGCGTCACCTGTGGGTTGTAGGACCTGACGTTGGCTCACCGGTACTGGTCCTGGCCTCTCATCTGGGAGACCTTCGCCATCATTCACCTGCAGGGCCGAGTCTTCGGGCGAGGTCTGGATGATGAAACCATCCTGGTGTCTGCCCCTGCGGTTCCTTAGATCGCTCCCTTGACCATCGCTACTGGAGCTGCAGTCGTATCAGGCCCCTCATCATCGAAGCCTTCAGTGTCCTTGGGCGACCCCCTGACTTACGGGCCTGGATTTTCGGGTCTGGCCTCGAAGATGACGACCTGGCCATCCTGGCGTCGGCCAAATCCATCATCTACCGGTACTTGGTACAGGTTGGGCTGACCGGAGGACCCGCTCATCGCCTGGGAAAGAAGGCTCAATCGCCGGGGCACATCCCCCACATGATTATCTATCTTTTAGTTTTATTTCCATTTTTAATGTAAATTATTGACAAGAAGTCAATAAAATTTGTTTCAATTGTCAATTGTCTGGTGTCTGCTAAGACCTATCTCTATAAGTATCAACATAGAACTGAGAGTCCTTGTCTGGAGGAGGACAAGATGGAACCTTCCTGAGAACAGCTGTTTATATTTTATCACCAAATTGTAAATAATCACATTTCTCTTTGTTTAATTTATCTTTGATTTTTGTAACAATTAACTAAGTGAAAATATAGTACAGATGTGATATTGTACTGGGATAAGGTGTATAAATTTGAAAAAAGGCATCTCCTTATCGTGTAACTGAAAGTTACTGATGGCTTGCGCCATCTATCGGAATAAATATAAACTATTCTCGTTGATTTTTAATTATTCCAGAATTGGCCAAATACCCATTCTTGATTTATCATATATTCACGATAAGGAGATGCCATAATTCACTAAGAGTTTTAATAAAATATTTTGAATTGTTTTTATACTTTATAGAAATGTTCTATTCTACTGCTGCAAATCGGAACCCTGCTGTTGTGGAAGTTTATCTCGACAGAAGGTAAATCACAGAGACGTCCTTATTCAGATATTTCTACATAATTTAATTTTGTTTGTTGTTGACACACTTTAAAAATGTTATAACACCTTGATAAAGGTTAGCGTTCAGCCAACTGAAATATTGGTAAAATAAATGATTTTTTGATCCAATATATGTATTTTTAATTTAAAACATAATTTAATGTGTTTGAGATATTATATTTGATTTTATCATCATTTGTGTGATTTTTATTTAGTATTTCTTTCAAAATTAGACACTTCGGCCAGTTAAAGGTTTATTTTCTCAACCTTTCAACAAAAATCTTTTTTCTTCATCAGAAGAAGTAAAAAAAAAAAGCGTTTGACAAGGCGTTAAAAAAGAAAAATTTTAAAACTTGCCAAATGATTTATGGTTATTTCTCCTGACGAGGACAAGAAAAAAAAAAAAAAAACAACGTCCAGGGTAGGCTAGTGGACATGGCATCTGCCCGGTAAGCGGAACATTGTGGGTTCGATTCCCATCCCTGGACACTTTTATTTTTCCGTTTATCATTACTCTTCATAATTCACCTTTTCATACCTCATCCAAAAAGGTTAGAAATAGTCAATATTTCACCTTGAAATAAATTTTGATTTATCATTGAAAAGAAACTCATGCGGTGTAACTTCAAGTGTTGTTTTACAAAGGATATTTTTGAAAAGTTGAGAAAATAAACCTTTAACTTGCCGAAGTGTCAATTTCTTAAAGAAATATGGCTGGTCAGGTAACCTCTATTTTCATGATTATTTACGAGGGCCATCCAATAAATAAGTTTCCTTTTTTTTTTCTGCAAACGAAACGTTGTAAAAATTAGTTAGTATGGAAGAAATGGTCACTAGGATGCGTTGGAAGCTGGTGACCTTCAAAATTACGCTACTCGTACGCGCAAGTCCGTAGCGCTTCAGTTTCCATGGAGCTACCACTGGTGAACGTGTCCACTTGCGAACTCTGTTCTGTAATTCGTTTTTTCACGGCGAAAAATGAAACTGCGGTCAATATTCATCGCAATTTAGTGTCAGTGTATGGTGAAGAATGTATGAGCATCCAAATGGCTCGCCGATGGCGTTCATGGTTCTTAGAAGGACGGCAAAACGTGCATGATGACGAGCGAAGCGGCAGGCCCGTTACTGCTACGGACAATGCAGCCGATGCTGCTGTTCGGAATGTGGTGGAAGCAGATCGCCGCGTCACCATTGACGAAATAATGATTCGACTGCCTCCTGGAATCGAAATTGGACGTTCTTCGATTGGAACAATCATGTCAGATATTTTGAATTTTCGCAAAGTCTGCGCAAGATGGGTCCCACGTTTGCTCTTGGAAAATCACAAGCAACAACGGATGGAGGCAGCCCGAGCTTTCCTGGAAATGCATCAAAGAGATGGAGATCAACTGTTTCCCCGTATTGTCACTGAAGATAAAAGCTGGGTGCATCATCCAACTCCAGAAACAAAACGACAAAGCATGGTGTGGAAGAAGCCTGAGGAAAGTGCACCAAAAAAGGCGAAGGTCACAATCTCTGCAGGCAAAGTTATGGCTATGGAAAACTTCAAATGAGAAATATTCACACATCCACCTTATTCTCCGGAACTTGCCCCAAGCGACTTCCATCTTTTTCCAGCACTCAAGTGGCACCTTGGAGGCAAGCACTTTGCGAATGATGACGAAGTGCAAGCTGAGGAGAACCGCTGGCTACGAAGACAGGACACGGCTTGGTACAACAGTGGTATCAAAAAATTGCTACAACGGTACCAAAAATGTTTGGACAGAAATGGTGATTATTTAGAGAAGTAGTCTATGAGTTGTATAATGAAAATAAAATAACTGCATAATTGTAAATAATGTCGTTTATTTGTTAAAAAATAGGGAAACTTATTTATTGGATGGCCTTCGTAGTTTGTTCATGTTTCGTAAAAAGATTCAAATTTGAGTTTTTTCTTTTTGAATAAATATTCGATCACAAGTTCTATAAATAATAACAATTTTTTGCCAACCTATTTTTTCCAATATTATTTTTCAAATTCAGAAATTGGGAACATAACGAGGTATCTTATAGGTAATTAGAAAGGCACCTATATTTTCTCTTTCAAAATTCACATGATTAAAAAGAAAAAAACATTAGATGAGAAAAATATTCAATTAGGGAACTCCCCCCCCCCCCCACCCCCTAGGGAATTTCGCCAAGTTTGCTTCATGAATATAAATTTTAAAGTTGCTACCCAGGCAAAAATATCATTATTGGGACATGGGGAGAAAATTGCCCTAAAGGTTTGATAAAACATTAGTTTCAGATATTTCAAGCTGACGTATTCGGATTAGAATTTCAGAATGGTCGTGTTCATAGGTTAACCTTCGACATCAAATATCTGAAGGCAATTATTGAATCCAATAATGCTGAAACAGTTCATGAAGGAAGTGTCAATCAACTATTGCTAAAAATCTTAAACGATTTGACAAAGTAATAAAATCGTAATTAGAAACGTAATTCTAGTACCTTACAATAGTTGTAAGATTGTTTAAAAAGTTAATTATTTAAATTATTTTTTTATAAAGTTTCATCGACAAAATTATACATAGACATTGTGATGTGGAATTTAATTTAATACATATTATAAGATTATCCCAAAATTTCGTGTTTTTCTTAAAAGGTTGTTTTTCTTATTACTTTGCGAATAATATGATAACGTCGAATACATAATAACACATAATACAATATAATATGGCTTATGATTGTAAAACGATATTTGACTAGTTTTACCGCAAATGTTTCTTTTGAACGAAAAATCGTAATTAATTTTAAGGATAAATAAACGACTATTTCTATCCTTAGGGATGAAGTATGAAAGGATGAATTGTCAAGATTCATCATTACTCTTCACAATTCATCCTTTCATACTTCATCCCTACCTAAGGATAGAAATAGTAATTTATTTATCCTTAAAATTAATTACGATTTTTCGTTCAAAAGAAACATTTGCGGTAAAACTTGTCAAATATCGTTTTACATAATACAATTACTTTATACATAATACAAAGACATTATACATAACGGCGAATAATATTATGGCAAATAATATTGGTGTTTCAATTTTTTTTGCAAGTGTTACGAACTTTTGGGACAGCCTTGTAATACATATGGTAATAATTAATTAACAAAGAATCCATATGGTCAAATATTATTGAAGTTTCACAACCATCATCTTCACTGAGGAGAGGAAACATTTCAACAATTACGTAAAAAATAACTGAAGAAGATATAAGGGGATCAACAACTTCCAGAATTCGTGCTACACCAAAGAGATCACAAAGAATGAAGAAATGTCACAAAACGGTTTTAGCAGTAACAAGCTCACTAAAAAACCTGGGCTCAGCTGGCCTGGCTGATAGTACCCTGTAAGGGCTCCTGATCCAGGGACATTGGATGAGCAACGTTTGTACTCCATGTTAGGAGCGGCTGCACATGGCGTCTGTTCCTCATGTCAGAGGCGGCCATTTATTTTGGAGATAAGTCGGCCTGCCACTGAGTAGTGCTCTCAGTCTTAATGACAAAGGCAGACGCATTCTACTTCACCCAATCATGATGGTTGTCAAATCTCCCTTCATCCATTGATGTGCTCCACTCAATACCGACAGACACCATCAAAAGTCTCAAGCTTTACAAGCTTGAAACCTTAATATGATTGAGTGTATATAAGAAAGAAGAAGAAGAAGACAAAACGATTTTTATTAAAAAGAATTAGTTAAATGATCCTCAAGCAAGACAAGATACGGAGAGTTTTCCATGTCATGGAAGACTTCTTGGTTAAAGGCATTACTTGAAGAAATGGAGTTTTTGTCGATGCTGGAAGGTGGATATACACTAGCTTACTTGGATATACTCAGTACTATTCGAATATCATAATCATTGTTATTCCTCATTCAGTAGATAGTGTTTCATAATAGTATGAATATTCTTGTAAAACTCCAACCCCACCAGCGAGTGAAAGTACACAAACGGGGCTCTGGCACATTTGTAAGTGCAAAAGTCAAACTGCTTTTCACATGTGTAGACATGTGGTGCACTTACAGTAAAAGCAGTCGCATTCTTCTACACACTATGATTATTATGGCCTGTACCACGTGTACTAGGGATAAGCAAAAAAAAAAGGTAAAACCAAAAACCAACAAACTCCTCTTCAATCTCCATTTTTATATTTTAACTCGAAGAGTTTATTTTAGTTGATTAGAACCAACTGTCCATAGCTGTATGCTTTAACTTCTTTCACAAATTGGAAAACCGAATCCACAAATGAAACTTCTAAATTCCATTAAAGCAAAGCTATCAGCAGAAATAATGGATTATCCGTTTGTCTCAACATAATTACTTGGAACTCAGAATTGATTTCTGTAAGATCGTTTGTCTTGTAGAGATTCCATATTGATCCTGGCTGTACGTGTGGGGCTTCAAGTGTCCACGACCTGGCCACGTCTTGGGATGTAGTGCTGGGAAATCTTTTCTTTTTTTGCTGAGTACAGATTTATTTAGCAGTTGCATAGACACACCATATCCACAATTAGGATAAAATTGCGTGTAAATATGAAATTATATACAAATCATCGTGAAATTTACATAATTAAACATTGGGAAGCACGCAAATTACACATTCGATGTCAAATTTTGCATGTATTAATTATAAATAGTAGCTTGAAGTATGTACACCGTGAAGTGTGTACACAAAATTGCCATTTACAACAGTTAGAACAACATGTAGACCAAGTAAATTAATCACATCCAATGGTTACATCAGAACGAGTCAGTGGCCAACAGTCAATATCACAGTATAGCTAATAAAACATTTTCTAGTGTATTCATTACTTCATTTTTAAAGGATAATCTCATTTCTTAGTATTTCACAAACATTCTTCAATTTTAGACTACAAAATGGCATCCATTATACTATTGCTCCATCCCACACACTGCGAAACATTTCAGAGATAAACAGAATCTATACTATGTTTTTAAAATTATATTTCAATTTAAAGTTCTATGTCCCCCTAAGGGACACTATCGCTGTCATACATGTATGTCTTTACATTTGTCTATACATATATATTTACAATAATTTTAGGCCGTGAATAGAATAGTCATATGATATTAACAATGAGAAAGAGAGGAAAACGAGAACAGAGAACTGTGAACAAAAGAAAGAAGTGTCTGGGAATATGTACAATCAACATAATATAAATTATCAGTTTCTTATAAGATATTTGTTGCTATATAATTTAAAATTTATCTACAAAAGGTATTGATATGTGATGTTAGAATTTTAAAATAATTATATTGGAACACACACACATTGACTTTAGGTGGTGGTGATGCTTATTCCCCGTAGGTCTATTCTTTGAAGGCTGTCAAAGCCCATTTCAACGAATCAATTCTTCACCAATAAATCAGATCCTTCTACAAAAGTTTTTTTTTCAACTAGGTGATAGTTGGCACAAGATCAGCAAACAAAATGGAACACATATTGTTATAATTATATATTTGTATCTTTCTCAGAATGTTATCTTGAATTTGTTATTTGAAATAATTCGTAAACCTTCTCAGATGACAACTATACTCCATTTTATCCAACAAGTAACATTTCACAAATGTAAAAATAATATATTCATAAAAATATAACACAAAGCAATAACGCACCATCTATACATATAAAATGGAAGGATTTAAAAGCGCGAATGTTCTTTTAAATCCTTTTATTTTATATGTATAGATGGCGCGTTATTGCTTTGTGTTAATCTATGCCCAACTGGCCTTATCTTTATAGTTTGCGGAAGAGCATTGCTCGATGCCAATATTTGATTGTAATTCTACTGTCCCCTATAACCTTATGTCCATAGTTTTCTTGAAAACCATTTCTGAGATTCCATCCTTCAGTGCTGCGTATATAAGCAGAATCGTCCAATACAGTATTAGAGCTCTGAGAAGCGGTCTGGTGGATTAAATTGGCGAAACCGCTGGGAGGGTTCACCACTGATGAGCCAAGCCCTCCCAATATATATTTTTTTCATCGCAGTAAGGGCAGTAGAAGTTCGTATTATGTATGAAGGAAACATTCATGCTTTTAAATTCTTCCATTCTATATTCAATATATGCAAATAAAATGTATTAAAGTATTTTATCATATCAATTTGAAAGTTATTTCAATTTGAACTGTTATAGATTCTAAAATATTCATTTGACCTTTTGACAAATTAAGAATATTTTAATATGAGAAAGACATTGTGTATGATTGAATGTGATATCTCGACCTTGAAATAGAATGTCATTGAGGTCATGTTCTATTGGAGGGTCATGGTGTGCGATTGTGTTGAACCCTCTCATCCCTGGGGCGACCTTCCAGTACCTACTTCAATTGGCTTTGTCTCTTTCACTTTTGGAAGATCGTTTACGATAACAGCCATCTTGGTGAACAGCCCTCTCAACCAGACCTCTCAAATATGATCGGCCTATTATCAAATGAAGCTTCCAGGGCTAAGTTTCTTGTGTTATTCTTTGTTTTCAAGCTTTAGGACTAGTCAGTCCTTCAACAAGAGTATCACGTTAATAAATTAATGATAAATACTATTTTATATACAAATTATCGACCTATTGTTGGCAGCAGTTGTCCTTCCTGTATGTACTCAAATGTGATAGTACGAGGGCCTTCAATACTTCCTTTCATTCTTACTACTCCACCATACACCGCACATGGTCTATCCAATCCTGTTGCCTTAGTATCTCAATGAATCATCTGTTCCTGATTACTAGTGCTCACCGGTTCTGTCCTCCCAAGAGAACAACAGTCTTTGATTTCCAGACCTAAGTCTGGTTATCTACGGACAACGACTTTCCAGAATGGTTGCAAGGTTTTCCCACTATGTACTAAGTGTCAACCTGCAACCCCAAGACATATTATTGACTGTATTAACTCATCCATTGATGAGCTCTACTCTTCCCCGGCAGACACCATCAAAAGTTTCCAACTTTACAAGCTTGATACCTTAATAGGATTGAGTGAAGATAAGAAAGAAGAAGAAGAAAGACTAGTGCTCTATCACCATAGATATTTAGAGATAGGTATCTGATAGGCCATAGGAAGCAATTCTAAAATTAATTTCTCAAATGCAAACAGACAAAACCCTTTAATAGCGATCAAGCCCCATACAGGATTCTCCCAGTATAGCAATGGTCTTGATTGAACATAAATCCAAAAACCACGTTCTGACATTTGAGGCCAAAAACTTAATATGTACACTGTGTGACAGGGATATTACTGAAGAACTCCCCCATTACCTGCCTAATTGTACAGCCCTTGATGCAGAGAGGAAGGCCCTATATCAACAAATTAAATGTACCAACACTTCACCCTACGTATTGCTTTCAAAAATATCAGAAAACAAATCTAAGGAAATAGCTTACTATAATTTTTTGAGATCATCATTATGTAAGGACCAGTCAGAAAGTGAATGACTTTGAGATGAAGAGTAAAGCCAGTTCAATTTCTATGTAAATAACACAAGATGATTATTACCTTACCCAATTGGGAGAATCTGTATGGGGCAAGTGTCTAATATAGGATTTTGTGTTTTTGTGTGTGATTGAACATAAATCAAGTCCTACATACAATTCAACATGAGTCTAAAAAAAAGGAAAACTATTTACACATGTATCTCATCCTTCTCGCAAAATGTGTATAAATCTATTGTTTCTACTTTTCACCGTTTCTGACAGCAGAATAATAAATGATTAGCGCTCGTATTATTAAATTTCCTTTCTTCAAACAAATGATTGCAGGTGAATTTCTCTAATCAAATATGTTGACTTTGCTTAGAATTATTAATGAAACTGATTCCAATAATTATTAATTAAACATTATATTTATTGATTAACAAGAGAGATAACAAAATATAAAAAGGAAACTTATATTGAAAACAAAGGAACTCTTTCTTCTTGTTTTTTAGCGCCTATTTACCCGTGAGCTTACACACACTCTGTGGTAACAAATAATTAAAATATGTACAACACACGCTCCCCTGTGTGTAAGCCCTAATCAGCAAGTCCAAGGCTATCTGCACATTTCCGTAGTTGGTCATTAGGTAGACTCTTCGTTAGTATATCCGCCTCCATGTCTTCACTTTTAGTGTATTCCAGCTTGATTCCATTTTGAATTTCCTCTTTCACAAAATATTACTTTCGGTTTAGGTGCTTTGTTCGTGAAGTAATCTTGTCAGATTGTATCCAGTTTATTGCAGCCTGGCTGTCACTTTTCAAGGTAATTGGGAAAGTTAAATTTTCACAAAGTTCTTCTAGTAATCCCTTTAACCATAATACTTCTGAAATGCCTTCACATATTGAAATAAGTTCTGCTTCACATGTAGACAAGGCTACTAAATTTTGCTTTCTACTTCTCCAGTTTATTAAGTTGTTGCCAAGTTTGACTGTATAGCCTGAATAGGATTTTGCGTCTCGGGTTGTGCACCAGCTCGCATCAGTACTTATTGTGATATTGTTGTCTTTTGACTTATATGCCAACATGTTATCTCTTGTTCCCTTCAGATATCTATAAATCCTTTTAACTCCAGTTAAGTGTATTTCTCTTGGATCATTACTATACTGTGATAAATTGCTGACGTTGAATGATATGTCCGGTCGAGTACCCGTAGAGAGGTACATTAGTGATCCAATCATTTCCTGGTATACAGTTTTATCTACTGGCTTAGAGTCCAAATATTCATCCAAATTTTGATTTTGATCTCCAGGTGTCTGCACACTGTTGCATTCTTCCAGTCCAAATCTGTGAAGAATTGTATCAATATAATGAGTCTGAGATAGATAAAATCCATCTTCTTCCCTTTTTATTTCAATTCCAATAAATGGTTCGCTATCTTTCTTTTCTGTTAGAGTAACATATTTTCCTATTTCTAAGGCTAGGTTGTCATTAATTTCCTTACTAGTTCCAGCAATGATGAGATCATCTACAAATAGACCCAGTATTGCATACTCTTCTCCTCTCTGGAGTTTATAGACACATGGATCACATTTGGTTCTAATCATTCCCAACTGGTATAAAATTTCATTGATCTTTTTGTTCCAACATTTTCCTGATTGTGGTAGACCATACAGGCTTTTTTCCAATTTACACACTTTGTTTTCTTCTCCTTTTTGTATAAAACCATCTGGTTGTCTCATGTATACTGTCTCTTTTAACTCACCATAGAGATAAGCTGTCTTCACATCATAAGTCTTTATGGTTAAATTCTGTTGTGTTGCAAGAGCTACTATTGTTCGCAAGCTTTCCTTTTTGAGTACAGGTGAAAAAGATTCCTTATAGTCCACACCATATCTTTGATTGCATCCAACAGCAACCAGTCTGGCCTTTCGTTTATATATGCCGTCACTTGGTGTTTTCTTCGTACTGTAGACCCATTTACTATTGATGACTTTCATACCATTTTCCCTTGGTACTAGTGTCCATACTTTATGTTTCTCTATCTCACTGAGCTCATCTTCCATTGCTTTGTGCCATTCATTTCTTTCTCCACTATCCATTGCTTCTTTAAAGTTCTCCGGAATAAAATGATCAATTTCCATAATTAAGTTTGCATCATTCCTATCCTTTATTCTTTGTGAGCGTCGAACTCCTTCTCCAATCAATTTTCTTTCTTGTTCTTCAAGTCTTGCTTTGTGCCGTTCTTCTAAGATGTTCTTTGTTTCTCCTTTCTTTCTTCCTCCTTTTACACATCTTTCCTGTATCGGTTCAGTTTGTGATGAGTCATTTTCACAGTCACCACCTAGTTTTACTGAAGTATCCTCCTGAGACTTCATTTTACTCTCTGTGACAGGATTGTCTTCTTTCAAGATAAGAAAGCCTTCAGCAACTATTTCTTCACAATTTCCTTTATAGGTCAAATTATCACAAGTAGTATCTTCCTGAATATCATTTGCATAATCAATTCCTCTCTTATCTTCACTAAATTTTACTGATCTGACTTCATGGATTCTCTTTGTCATTATATCATATATTCTGTAGGCTTTTCTTTTAATGGAATAACCAATAAATATTCCCTTTCTACCCTTTGGTGAAAACTTGTTTCTTCTTGGTTTGCTCTCAAGCCAATGTGTCAAACATCCAAATATTCGAATGTGTTTGACCGATGGTTTCCTGCCATTCCATCTCTGCATAGGGGTATTTTGCTTGATAGACCTGTGGGGTGTACAATTCTTAATGTATGCAGCTGTAGCAATAGCCTCTGCCCAAAACATCATGGGTAATTTTGAGTCAATTAGTAAGGTTCTCGCTGTATCTATAAGAGTCCTATTCACTCTCTCTGCGACTCCATTACTTTGTGGTGAGTATGTGGTGGTAAGTTGGTGATGGATCCCACTTCTCTTGAAAAGTCCTTCAAATCTAGAGTTACAAAATTCAGTTCCATTGTCCGTTCTTACATCTTTTATTCTAAGACTTAATTCGTTTTCAGCTCTTGCTTTAAATTCTTCAAATCTTTCAAAGGTCTCATCTTTTGATCTCAGGAAATATACAAAGATTCTTCTACTGTAATCATCTACTATAACAAGGAAATACTTAGATCCTCCTAAAGATTGACATGGCATTGGTCCACATAAATCCATATGAATCAACTGCAGGGGCTTAACTGTATAATCTTCTGTAATATTATATGGCTTCTGCACCAGTTTTCCCATTATGCATGCTTCGCACTCTGGTAACCTTTCGAATTTTAGATCCAATCCTCTTACAATATGTCCTTGAATCATTTTTTTCATGTATTCTTCATTTATATGGTTTAATCTCTTATGCCATAAACTTATATTGCTATTTTTATTTGATAAATGTGTATTTATAACCATGACATTTTCATTTTTTGCTATTGGTACATTTCTTTGTTTTGTTTCCATCATAAACATTCTATCTTTAATATATGCTTCAGCAACTAAATCATTCCCTTCATTATAAATTTTTGCTCCATCCTTATTGAAAATAACTGAATTTCCCTTGTTGACTAATTCGTATACTGACAAGAAATTATTCCTTAAACTTGGTACATGTAAGATATCTTTGATGCGAATATTTTCTTGGCCTTCACTTGTGCATGTAGTAAGTCTCATATCTCCTTTGGCTATGGCTTGGGTAGTTTTGCCCTTTTCAGCTAGGTTGATTTCACTTTCATAATCTACCACATTTTCCATCAAAGTTAGGTTTGGGGTTAAATGTGCGGTGCATCCTGAATCTATACACCATATTTGTCTATCATTTCTCTCATCTGGTGAATCTTCAAATTCTTTTACATATGTTTCAAATGCTTGCTCATTAATTCCACCTTTCATAGTATCCACTAGGTTATTTGAATGTTCCCTACTGTATTTGTGATTTCTATAACCAGGATTCCATTTATTTTGGTATCCTTGTTTCTGTTTATCTCGAAACCAGCAATCATTAGCTAGATGTCCCTTTTTATTACAAACAAAACATCTTTTTGGCTGAGATTGTTGAACTTTTCTATCTTTAATTCTGTATGCTTGTTCATGCCCATTCTCAACCGATTGATTTAATCTCATATTTCTTCTTGACTCCTCTTCTCTTAGAGTTTGTTGAATCTCTTCAATTGTTGTTTCTCTCTTTGATCGTAAGACAATAGCAATATTTTCATACCTTGCATGTATGCCTCTGACAATATGAAATGAAAGTTCTCTTGAGGAAAATTGATGCCCTAATGATGAACTTCTAGCAGCAATATTTTTTGCCCTTGTTATATATTCATCTACAGTTTCATTATCTTTCATTCTAATGTTCTTTAATTCTAAGCCTATATCAATAATTTTATCTTCCAAATTGCCTGTGTATGTTTTTCTCAGTGAGTCCCATACTTTCTTAGCATTTGTTTCTCCTATGAACATTCCAGCTTGTTCATTTGTCAAAGTAGTGATGATTATCCCAAAAGCTTCATCATTTTTATCACTCCAAATCTCCCAAGAACTTTTGTCTTCCATATCAGGTTCTGGATCTGAAATTACACATTTAAATAATTTTCTTCCTCTCAGAACTGCGCCGATTTTCAACGCCCATATTTGATAATTATTTCCTGTTAATGGTTCAATTTTTGTTTGGGATAAAACATTATATTCAGCCATTTTCGTCTTTTGAGCTAATATAAACAAACCAATATATAAATTAAAACAAATATATATTTTAAATTTATTTAAATATTGGGTAGCTTTTAAACATGCAATATATAGATATAATTTAACTTAATCTATATAAATACCTTTAATCTTCTTATAAGTGCTTCAGTTTACCGATCAGAATAAACTTCTTGCTTAATCTTCAGATTGAATATTTTCGTTTTTGAGCTTTATATCAATAAACCACGCTCTGCTACCAATTGTTGACTTTGCTTAGAATTATTAATGAAACTGATTCCAATAATTATTAATTAAACATTATATTTATTGAATAACAAGAGAGATAACAAAATATAAAAAGGAAACTTATATTGAAAACAAAGGAACTCTTTCTTCTTGTTTTTTAGCGCCTATTTACCCGTGAGCTTACACACACTCTGTGGTAACAAATAATTAAAATATGTACAACAAAATATCGAGTAAAATTTTCTATTTTGTTGAAATATAAACAAAACCATAAAAACAAAACTCTACACAATTCATCCTTCCATACTTCATCCCTAAGGTTAGAAATAATCGTTATTTCTCCTTAAAATAAATTTAGATTTTTCGTTCAAAAGAGACACACGCGGGATAATTTTCAAATGTCCTTTTACAATCATAAGCCGTATTATATTGTATTATGAAACCATAGATGTAGCCAGTCTTCTATACACCAAAATAGTTCACGAATTTATTAAATTTAGTTTGAAGTCTCGAGATATAATCCAACCAACGCAAATCTAAGATGTATATATTTTTAAAAATTATTTCTTTAAATGTGTTGTAATATATTTCTGTCTTAATATCATATGTATTTAAAATATGTAAACAATAATTTGAATTAAAATATTTGTAAATTAAATTTAATTGCCATCTATCGTTAAAAATATTTACACAAATAAATTTACTGGCAATGCGTTTCTTTTTAAATATCATCAAATATTATCTCTAAAGACCTTACTGCAATGATATATGTTATTGAATGAGAGGGCTTGGCTCATCAGTAGTGAACCCTCTCAGCGGTTTCGCCAAATTAATCTCTAAGCTTATGTCCATAGTTCACTAAACACCCCTAAGCTGTCTTCCATAGGAAATACAGGGTATACTCCAAACCAATCCAATACAATAGTAGAGCGGTCTAGAGATTAATTTGGCGAAACCGCTGAGAGGGTTCACTACTGATGAGCCAAGCCCTCTCATTCAATAACTCATATCATTGCAGTAAGGTCTGTAGAGATAAAATTTGATGATATTTAAAAGAAACGCATTGCCAGTAAATTTATTTGTGTAAAAAAACTAAAATATTTATAATTAATTTGTTAATGTGATACTCCTCTTGAAGGGCTGATAAGCCTGAAAGCTTGAAAATGTAAAGTTACACAAGAAACTTGGTCTGGAAGCTTTGTTTATTCTATTATAAACAAAATAATTGACTACACGGTCCAAGGTTATGTAATATGTAAATAAGAAGTGGTGCGTATTTTAATACGGAATAATTGGATGTTCCCTGCTGATGGGAGCAGCTAAGGTACTCAGAGGTTTGCCTGTTAACATTTAGCTGGGCTTAGTAGGACAGCCTAGGGTGGCCCTACCAGAAGACAAGACATACTGTACTGCCCAGGGTCACCTCCCCACCAGGCAGTTAACAGAACTTGGTGAGGAAAATGTAAGATAAATACAAAGTGCAATTAATTGTCATGTATAAACCTAGTTGCCATGGTAACAGAAGAGGTAGGTACTCTTTCCTTGGTATAATTATTGTCCCTATATATAGGTTGTGGTCAGATTCTTGGAAATTGTTTTTATGTTTGGGATTTATACCAAGTTGATTTTGAATATTTATATAATGGTAGATTATGATAGAGAGCTTATCAATATTTGTTTTTGTTGGGCTATAAGTTGAAGCTGGACTAGATGATATAATAATGGAAGGAAGTAGTCAATTATCCCACTACATCTGTCGATTCAAATGGATAGATTAGAAGCACGCGGAGTCGACGCGAACAGCAGGTAAGTGTTAAGCTCCTTTATTTTAGACTAATGGGGGAGGGAGGATGGGCTGCCCCCTGGGCAGCACTGTGATTGGCTGGCCGTGACGTAGTGGTGAGTAAGTCCTCCCCGGCAGAAGTAGGCTTATCCAACGTCTTCATTTTTCATGTTTTGGGAAGAAATCAAGTCTGTTTGTGAATGCTTCTAACTTTTCCTAGCTTACCTTGATATATATAAAGCTTCTTATCATATGTTCAATGAATTTCATTTGAAATAATTGATGAGGTTTATTGAAACATTTCATATGTTAAAAAAGGTCTTTTTGGCCACTAAATTCAAGAGAGAGATTGACTTATTTAAGGCTAAAAATTGCTTTCTACATTTTCATGTAGTTAAAATGTTTACTTTCCATATAGTGTTATTTTAAAATAAAAGGATCTAAAATCACGAATGTTTCTTTTATATACAAAACAAACTTCTACTGTCCTTACTGCGATGAAAAAATATATTGGGAGGGCTTGACTCATCAGTGATTAACCCTCCCAGCGGTTTCGCCAATTTAATCCACCAGACCGCTTCTCAGAGCTCTAATACTGTATTGGATCATTCTGCTTTTATACGCAGCACTGAAGGATGGAACTTGCCATACTCTGCCATATTCATATATACGTGTATAATAAAATTACAATATACTTCATAAAAATATCAAATTAATTAAAGAAACGTATTGCTTAATATGAAAAAAATAGTACAAATGTAATATTGTACTGGGATAAGGTGCATAAATTATGAAAAAGGCATCTCCTTATCGTGCAATCTCCTTGCGCCATCAATCGGGATAAATATCAACTATTCTCGTTGATTTCTAATTATTCCA
The DNA here is from genome assembly GCA_030710605.1 of Cordylochernes scorpioides. Classification (NCBI taxonomy): domain Eukaryota; kingdom Metazoa; phylum Arthropoda; class Arachnida; order Pseudoscorpiones; family Chernetidae; genus Cordylochernes; species Cordylochernes scorpioides. The sequence continues at coordinate 129,477,057 of CP092864.1, read as the reverse complement.
GAATTGGTCTAATACTCATTCTTGATTAATCAAGAAAACTAACCGCGTACGCGTTTCGGGCTGTTGGCCCTCATCAGCGTGGTGCAAGCTGTACCTCAACGACCAAAATATCTGGTCCTTCGGGCATCCTGAAAAATCATGAAACGGGTAGTTAAGGCCAGAATTTCGTGAGACCGCGACACAATGTGAAAAAAATAATATAAATGTGATATTCTACTGGGATAAGGTGCGTGGTTAGATTTTTTTGATTAATCAAGAATGGGTAATTGGCCAATTCTGGAATAATTAAAAATCAACGAGAATAGTTGATATTTATTCCGATAGATGGCGCAAGCCATCAGAAACTTTCAGTTGCAGATAAGGATAGGCCTTTTTCATAAATTATTGCGTAAGGTTATTTATTTTTATACCCTGTCATGCTGTGAAAAAAGCTATGTTATAGGAAAATATACCACATTTTTCAATTATTTCTGTATAAATATCATCTTGATATTGTACATGGAAGTATTTTCTTTTCAAAGTGGAGAAAATCTGCTCGAAAATTTTCAAAACCAAAATTGTAAGAAATTCTTTGCCAGAATTTTATTGTTTCTTTTTTCAAATAATTTCATCTATTTACAATTGTTTGCTGGAATAGAGAAATGCTGTTGTTGTTGTGTCCAATGAAGAGCCTCAGATGTCTCCATACATCTCCATCACAGCCATGTTCTCTATCTTGGGTGTGTAAAGTTGCTGTATAGAGGTAAACTGTGTTGTTGCTGTCGTGTCCAATGAAGAGCCTCAGATGTCTCCATACATCTCTATCACAGCAATTTTCTCTATCTTGGGTGTGTAAAGCTGCTGTATAGAGGTAAACTGTGTTGTTGTTGTCGTGTCCAATGAAGAGCCTCAGATGTCTCCATACATCTCTATCACAGCAATGTACTCTATCTTGGGTGTGTAAAGCTGCTGTATAGAGGTAACCTGTGTTGTTGTTGTTGTGTCCAATGAAGAGCCTCAGATGTCTCCCTACATCTCTATCACAGCAATGTACTCTATCTTGGGTGTGTAAAGCTGCTGTATAGAGGTAAACTGTGTTGTTGTTGTCGTGTCCAATGAAGAGCCTCAGATGTCTCCATACATCTCTATCACAGCAATGTACTCTATCTTGGGTGTGTAAATCTGCTGTATAGAGGTAACCTGTGTTGTTGTTGTTGTGTCCAATGAAGAGCCTCAGATGTCTCCATACATCTCTATCACAGCAATGTCCTCTATCTTGGGTGTGTAAAGCTGCTGTATAGAGGTAACCTGTGTTGTTGTTGTTGTGTCCAATGAAGAGCCTCAGATGTCTCCATACATCTCTATCACAGCAATGTCCTCTATCTTGGGTGTGTAAAGCTGCTGTATAGAGGTAAACTGTGTTGTTGTTGTCGTGTCCAATGAAGAGCCTCAGATGTCTCCCTACATCTCTATCACAGCAATGTACTCTATCTTGGGTGTGTAAATCTGCTGTATAGAGGTAACCTGTGTTGTTGTTGTTGTGTCCAATGAAGAGCCTCAGATGTCTCCATACATCTCTATCACAGCAATGTACTCTATCTTGGGTGTGTAAAGCTGCTGTATAGAGGTAAACTGTGTTGTTGTTGTCGTGTCCAATGAAGAGCCTCAGATGTCTCCATACATCTCTATCACAGCAATGTTCTCTATCTTGGGTGTGTAAAGCTGCTGTATAGAGGTACACTGTGTTGTTGTTGTCGTGTCCAATGAAGAGTCTCAGATGTCTCCATACATCTTCATCACAGCAGCAGCAATGTCCACTATCTTGGGTGTGTAAAGCTGCTGCCCTAGGTCCATGTCAATTTTCTGCAAGGCTGCGGCCATTGCTGGGCATGAGAATATGTGGGTAGGTTTTAGTTCCACACCAGGACAGTTATTCCATGTCCTGTGGGTTCTTGTACCATCTGGATGTATTGTCATTCCTCTATAGTCCTTTATATTTTTTTCTATAAATATCGAGATAAAATAAATATAAATTTAAGGATAAAAAAAGGATACCAAAATTATTTTCAAATTTGGAATTTCTTTAGTGTGATGAAAAATATGAAGTTTTTAATAATGTCAGCTAATAACTATTTCACATACGTAGTGAGTGTGAGAGAGAGAATAAAAAAATAAAAACAAACAAGATAAAAGAGGAAAAGTGGATAGAGTGAAAATAGTTTTAAAAGTTTAAATGGACTCTTTCCTTTCTGGAGTAACTTTGAGTCGAACAAGACAGGTCAGTTTGGACGTTTGGCTCGAACTGTCTCCATACCTGCCTTTCTCGTGGATTGTCAAAGTTTATTACTTCGTATATTCATCTTTTTATCTGTATTCAAAATTAAAAACTAATTTAAACGCGTAAGATTCTTTTTGAAATTAAACAATTTCTACTGCCCTTACTGCAATGGAAAAATTAATGGGAGGGCCTGGCTCATCAGTATGACAGAATATAAAAATATCATAAAACCTTACGCAATAAAGTGAAAAAATAGTACAAATATGACATTGTACTGGGATAAGGTGCATAAATTATGAAAAAGGCATCTTCCTATACGGCAACTGAAATTCCAAAAATAATCTTACGCGTTTAAAATAGTTTCGAATTTTGATATTCCTCTTCATCCATGTTCTTCTTATTCTACGTCATCCTGTCTGTCTTGATTGTGAGAGTTGAGAAGTTTATTCCTTTGAAGGGGGGTCAGTGGAAGGATGGTATAAACCCTTGGTTTTCGACCGCTACGACCCGGGTTCGATTCCCGCATTGGTCACTTTTTTTCTGATTAAAAAAAAAAAAGCTCCAGTGATACCCGATTCGCAAAAGTTCAACCCCACCAGAGAGTACATATAACTAAACGGGGCTCTGGCACATTTTTAAGTACAAAGTCGAACTGCTTTTCACATGTGTAGACATTTGGTGCGCTTACAGTAAAAGCACTCGCCTACTTCTACCCACCATGATTATCATGGCCTGTACCACATGTACTAGGGATTATCAAAGAGAAATTTTCTTTTAAATCAGAAGGAATCTGGTTATTCTATACCAAAGAGAATAAATTGGTTAAATGCGCAGTGTATAGTGAGCAAAAGCATTTTGAGATGTGACGGTGGATGAAGGAAATGGCTGCGTGTACACCAGAAGACAATGCTTGTATTGGAAACTTTGAAGAGAAAGGATGAAGCCGTGGCAGAGAAAGCAGTAAAAAGATCCTCAAGATATCAATTCTGAGCCATTTTGGTCTGTTTCCTACAATCGACCAATTGATGGTATGCTAGTTGAAATGACGGCCCTCTTACAGTAGAACCTCCCTGTAAAGGACAACACCTAATTGCAGAGTCAAAGTGTCCTTTAGGGAGAGGTGTCCTCTTACCAGAGATTTGCTAAATAATAAAAAACAATAATTTTGCAAATGAAAACTGTCCTTTGTAGAGAGGTGTCCTCTAGCGGGAGTGTCCTCTCATGGAGGTTCTACTGTATCTATTTTTGACAAATCTTTAGATTTTGTTAATGCCCTCAGAGACATAAAATTCCTCTTTCAGCAGTTACAACCAAAAATATAGTGTGTCGTTATGCGAACACATTTCGTGAGAAGGTTATTCGTGAGCTTCAAATGGAGAAAGAAAAATAGGAATGATTTATGTATGGACAAACAAGCGAATCATAAACATTATTATTCATTACCGTACCAAGGTATGGAATCTTTGCTTAGATCGTATAGCTGGACCTCTGAGCAATGAAAGTATGTCATTGGAGATTAGATGTTGAGGTTTGGAGTGGACTTCGATATTGTATGTGACAACCGAAGAAAGTGAAATGATGGTGAATACGGTCTTATCATCGGTCCATCGGAACATCTCCATCTTACTGTAAAGGATCTCCGCTATGCTGAGAAGAACGTTCCTGACAGTGTAACCACAGCAGTAAATGAGACAGAATAAGACCATTACAGAATACCGACCAGAACATATCTCCCTTTAACTAAGCAACGATGTATCCTAGCGGTGAATGGCCCAGGCTATCCCGGGATTTACAAAATACACTCATAGACCAAACTTAAGGAAGTGAAAGATATTTTATGTCACGGGTCGTTTGTTTTTTAAGAACACAGAGGTAATATTTTCACACTTGGTTATCTCGTGTGTTTTCAATAAAGATCGCTCTGTATCAAATATATTTCAGCGTTATTGTCTGAATACCGATACCGATATAAAGGTTGAAAGGTTTGCCCATGAATGTATGAACGCCACGTGTTTGAATACTCTATAGTCTGTATATTGACTTTAAAAAAAACTATTTAGTTTTGTATGGGTATGTACATATATGTAATTTTGTATTTTAATTATTTTCATAATTGATTAATGATGTCTCAGCCAAAAAATAAAAAGGGTAATCAATATTTGGGATAATTGGAATGTGTTATCTGCAGATGTCAATGACTGGAAAGTTTAATATATTTCACCAAACTTTGATCATTTATTTTGGCCTCTTTGTTTGGCATATGCCCATATATTTGAGTAGGGTATATTTGGGGACTTGGCCAGGACAGACTTTCAATGCCAATAGTATGGATTGAGAGTCCGTACAACAGCGACGCCAAAAATAATTTACAAGAGCTACTTGCAAATGGAGAAAGACAAATATTTAACATAACTATTTATATCGGAACTCTTATCAACCAAGATAGAAAACATTGCTGTGATAGAGATGTATGGAGATATCTGAGGTTCTTCATTGGACACGACAACAACAACACAGTTTACCTCTATACATCAGCTTTACACACCCAAGATAGAGGACATTGCTGTGATAGAGATGTATGGAGACATCTGAGGTTCTTCATTGGACACGACAACAACAACACAGTTTACCTCTATACAGCAGCTTTACACACCCAAGATAAAGGACATTGCTGTGATAGAGATGTATGGAGATATCTGAGGTTCTTCATTGGACACGACAACAACAACACAGTTTACCTCTATACAGCAGCTTTACACACCCAAGATAGAGGACATTGCTGTGATAGAGATGTATGGAGACATCTGAGGTTCTTCATTGGACACGACAACAACACAGTTTACCTCTATACAGCAGCTTTACACACCCAAGATAGAGAACATTGCTGTGATAGAGATGTATGGAGACATCTGAGGTTCTTCATTGGACACGACAACAACAACACAGTTTACCTCTATACAGCAGCTTTACACACCCAAGATAGAGGACATTGCTGTGATAGAGATGTATGGCGATATCTGAGGCTCTTCATTGGACACGACAACAACAACATCGGAACTTGTCATTTTCCGAAACTCTGAACACACCGGAGTAGTGTTTAGGTTATTCCAAACTATAATCAAAGTGGAGGTAAGCATAATCAAATCTGGAGTTCAAACCTTATTCGTGAAACATTTTTCTCAAAATTTTCAAATTCGTTCAAGTATTAAGTAGGGAGGTAAACTTTCTCTCCAATTATAATTACCTTCCAGGACAATACTCGTTTATTATTCTCACTTTAGAAATAATGTTTAGAGAAATCTCACACTAAATTCTAAGATTTGAAAATCTGTTTATTTGAATCCCTGCAATATTTGACTATTGGCATTTGTTAATTTACTTTTTCTCATTTGGAAGTAATTGGACTTGTGAAAGAGGTCATGAACTTTCAGAAGGTTGGTGTTTGCACAATAAACGACAAGAAATGAAGGCTTAAATCGAATGTGTCCCAATATATGATCAATAAAGTGATGTAATGTCATGAGAGGAAAAATTGCTCTGACCTCATGTATGTTTGTATGTATGTATGTATGGAGGATCACGGGCTCTCAGAGGTACAATCCATTTACGATCGTAATGCTCTCTTTGGAAGGTGTACTGATATTTTCTCTCAATTTTCTGTTTATGTAAAGAAATATCTATGATTAAAGCTAATCTAATTTGACACTGTTTTGAAACAAATTTGACTCTTCGTAAATCGCGAAATGCATGGTATCGCTGGAGACCTGCTGGTGATTCTCCACCCAACTCTGAAGCGGTGGCAGAGGCGCCATATACATTGTACATAGTATCATGCGTATAATCATATATACGAGGGCCATCCAATAAATAAGTCTCCCTATTTTTTTTTCTGCGAAAGAAACGTTGTAAAAATTAGTAGTGTAAGAAATGGTCACTAGGATGCGTTGGAAGCGCGTGACCTTCAAAATCACGCTACTCATACGCGCAAGTCCGTAGCGCTTAAGTTTCCATGGAGCTACCACTGGTGAACGCGTCCACTTGCGAACTCCGTTCTGTAATTCGTTTTTTTCACGGCGAGAAAATTAAACTGCGGTCAATATTCATCGCAATTTAGTGTCAGTGTATGGTGAAGGACGTATGAGTATCCAAATGGTTCGCCGATGGCGTTCATGGTTCTTGGAAGGACGGCAAAACGCGCATGATGACGAGCGAAGCGGCAGGCAAGTTACTGCTACGGACAATGCAGCCGTTGCTGCTGTTCGGAATGTGCTGGAAGCAGATCGCCGCGTCACCATTGACGAAATAATGATTCGACTGCCTCCTGGAATCGAAATTGGACACTCTTCGATTGGAACAATCATGTCAGATGTTTTGAATTTTCGCAAAGTCTGCGCAAGATGGGTCCCGCGTTTGCTCTCGGAAAATCACAAGCAACAACGGATGGAGGCTGCCCGAGCTTTCCTGGAAATGCATCGAAGAGATGGAGATCAATTGTTTTCCCCTGTTGTCACTAGAGATGAAAGCTGGGTGCATCAATCAACTCCAGAAACAAATCGACAAAGCATGGTGTGGAAGAAGCCTGGGGAAGGTGTACCAAAAAAGGCGAAGTTCACAATCTCTGCAGGCAAAGTTATGGCTATCGTCTTTTTGGACTCTAAGGGTGTTTTCTTGGTTGACTACCTGTCCCCAAACACTACGGTTAACGCTGCGAGGTACTGCGAAGTCCTCACTAAACTCAAATCTGCAATAAAACGGAAACATCCTGGACCTTAGTCTCGGAAAGTGTTACTCGTCCATGACAATGCTCGCCCTCACGCAGCTCGAACGACCCAAACGTTGCTGGAAAACTTCAAATGGGAAATTTTCACACATACACCTTATTCTCCGGAACTTGCCCCAAGCGACTTTCATCTTTTTCCAGCACTCAAGTTGCACCTTGGAGGCAAGCACTTTGCGAATGATGACGAAGTGCAGGCGGAGGCGAACCACTGGCTACGAAGACAGGACACGGCTTGGTACAACAGTGGTATCAAAAAATTGCTACAACGGTACCAGAAATGTTTGGACAGAAATAGTGATTTAAGACGAATAATCCTTTCAATAATTATAATAACAAAAAGATTCAAAAAGGATAAGTTTAAACTTATCCTTTTTGAATCTTTTTGTTATTATAGAAATAGTGATTATGTAGAGAAGTAGTCTATGAGTTGTATAATGAAAATAAAATAACTGCATAATTGTAAATAATGTTGTTTATTTGTTAAAAAATAGGGAAACTTATTTATTGGATGGCCCTCGTATAATATTTTCAAAATAGTGCCGACTGCGCATGTATTGACAAGATGTCGATTAAATAATTTAAATTGTCAATTGTCTAATTTCACATCTTAATTCTTATCACTATTCCCTTGAGGGTCGGTGGAAGGATGATCTAAACCGTTGCTTTTCGACTGCTAAAACCCGGGATCGAATCCCGCTTTGGACACATTTTTTCTAATTGGAAAAAAATGCTTCAATGGCCTCAATTCTTGCAGAGGTCCAACCCCACTAGCGAGTGCAAGTAACAAACAAGGCTCTGACACAATTTTAAGTGCAAAAGTCAAATTATTTTCACGTGTGTAGACATGTGGTGCACTTACAGTAAAAGTAATCGCTAACTTCTACTCACCATGATTATCATGGCCTGTACCATGTGTACATATCATTATTATGCAGATTGAAAGATATCATCTGTGATGTGAACAACATTTCAATAAAATTATGAACTATTGAGGGGTATAAGATATATGGGATAGTAAAACAACACTTGAAGTCACACCGCATGAGTTTCTTTTCAATGAAAAATCAAAATTTATTTCAAGGTGAAATATTGACTATTTCTAACCTTTTTGAATGAGGTATGGAAGGGTGAATTATGAAGAATAATGATGAACGAAAAAATAAAAGTGTCCAGGGATGGGAATCGAACCCACAATGTTCCGCTTACCGGGCAGATGCCATGTCCACTAGGCTACCCTGGACGTATTTTTCCGTTCATCATTACTCTTCATAATTCACCCTTTCATACCTCATCCAAAAAGGTTAGAAATAGTCAATATTTCACCTTGAAATAAATTTTGATTTTTCGTTGAAAAGAAACTCATGCGGTGTAACTTTAAGTGTTGTTTTACAATCACAAGCCGCAGTGTATTATATTGTATATATATGGGATAGTATTTTTTATACATTTCTACTGTGTGTTGAGAAAGTCGCCAAAGTATGAAATAAATGTTAAACCTTTCAGAGATGGAACAAGTCAGAAGATATCCTTTCTATCTCATAAGTACCAACATTGTTGGAGCGCAGAAATTATGTATGTTATTAGAGACTCATTTTGCCAAATATTGAATTAGGTTCTAATAAGTCTCTTTTTAAGTCATTTAATGGATAAATAGATTTAAATCTCCTGGACATTAATTAAAAAATTTAAAAGTTTCCAGAGATGTGTTTGTTTTCATTTTAAAACCATCTCAAGCTTTCAAACATCTCTGTCCTTCCACAGGAGAACTTATATAATGGATAAAACGCCGCCGATTCTTAGAAAAAGACACTCATCTCTGGAAACCTTTTTTAATTGTTTATTTAATGGATTTTCGAATTCCTTTCTGATATGATATTGTAACAACGTATTTATTAATTTTATTATTTTATTAACAGAGTGGTCATTTTTATGTTTATATTTTGCTATACTCTGTACACTTACCTCTTTTGCTTATCTTTCGTTTATCATTCATAGTTTGTCCTTCCCTGAAATAAATTGTTGTCTCCTCCTGAAGTTTTTGTCTTCCCTAATTTTCTACCCAGCATCTCCACCAAAATGCCACGTGGAAAATTAGGGAAGACAAAAACTTCAGGAGGAGACAACAATTTATTTCAGGCAAGGACAAACTATGAATGGTAAACAAAAGATAAGCCACGAGGGAAATTTACAGAGTAGCAAGATATAAACATAAAAATGACCACTCTGTTAATAAAATAATAAATACTTTGTTACAATATTTTCATTTTTCTATGACAAAATATTTAAATTAATTAGTGGTTTCAATAAGATTTGTATAGACTATATTTTAATATGCAGTTTCATATAACATCAACCTATTAAAATTATGAAATTTTATTAGAGTTTAAACAAAAAAGAGTTGAAACATAAAGCCATGTGGAAGATATGAATAGGGTTGTGTATATGTTAATGATATAAACAATGAATCCATACAATAGAGTTTAAAAGAGACATTTATTCGAAATGTGCAAAAATATGTATATTCATATATTGGGAGATAAAAGGTTAACTTAAACATATTGAAATTTACCATATTAAACATGTGAAGAGTTTTAAGATATACAATGGGAACAATACAAGTTCACGTGAACAGCTTGTTGTTGAAATACATGAGAGCCGTGTCTTCCCATAATGGAAAAAAAAAACGCAGAAGTTTTTATTTAAGACATTACAATTATGAAAATAAGAATACAATAAACTTCTATTATATTTTTCAATGTAATCCACAATTATAAATATAAGTATATTTAGAAAATAATCCTTTGACAGCAATTTTAGACAATGAAGTAAATTTCTAAGGATGAGTATATTTTTATTAAACGTTTTTCGATCTTTCGGGATAACGCCCTTTGGAATTCCAACATTTTTCCGTTCGAATTTTTATAATGCCCAGTTTACAACGAACCATGGAAATTTTAAGGGATTTTTATCAAAAATTGGAGCGGTTGAAGACTCTAGCTGTCATTGTGGCAACGAATTCCAGGACTCGAAACACCTACTGCTAGAATGCCCACCCTTCTTTAGCGCTAGACAATAGACAATAAATAATGTTGTAAATATATATCAATTTGTAAATAGCAGAGTGAATTATCATAGATTTAACTTTTTTGGAAATATATTTATGATTATCTTTCTAACCTGAAAGGTTCAGGTTCCTAATATATATTATTGTTTCTCTTTTTATTTTTTATTACTTTTCTTGTATAAAATGTTTATAACTGTTTGTGTTTTTTTTTAAATGTAAATCGACGCAATTATCCCTGGCCGGGATATCGCGTTTTGTGTGTTGAAATAAATGAAATGGGATAACGCCCTTCTACAAAAAATTGAAACAAAATGAAACTTAACTATGTTATGAAATATATGTACATTATAAATTTAAAAACACAGCTGATATTGTTGCACCAAGTTGCAGCTTTGCAGGGTCATCGACCTTGGTTTATTCCTTCTTGGTGTTATACACCGAGCGGGTTTCCATACTTAAATCAAATAAATAAAAATATATTACCATTTAAAGTTATTGTGTTTATTTATTTTCCTCGTAGTTCGTGATCCGCAGTCTAGGTCCTCTCTCTCTCCAATAACCAATCAAGATATATGTACAATAACAATATTACAAAAGGAACGAAACTATAAAAAAGAATGATGATAATCTAAAAAAAATAATCTGTTTGAAATAAATATTAAATGTCATAGAATATTTTGAATAAATGTAGGACGCATTGATGCAACAATATTATGCAAATTTTATAATGTACATATGACTTGCCATAGAATAGTTAAGTTTCATTTTGTATCAATTTTGCTGTAGAAGGGCGTTATCCCGAAAGCTCGAAAAACGTTTTATTAACGATACTCATCCTTAGTCGTTTCCTCTATTATATGAAATTAAAAGGATAATTTAGTTGTTAAAATACCAGATGTTTTGAATTTAGAGCAAAACATACTTAAATAATTAGATAATAAAAAGGCAGATATTGGATTGAATAAATGGATAATTTGGTAAATGCACCTATCCCCCGATTTACACGGTAGATACGTTCCTGAGAAAAACGTGTAAATCGAAAATTATTTTTTTAAATTAGAAATACAGACACAGTGTGCGTGTGCAGCAAGTCAGCACATAAGCTTGGGATTCCTCGTGAGATGTGTACACAGCGCATGTGTTCAATCACAGTAGCATTTAGTATAGTGCGATAAAAACAAAAATAAAACTTATTTGGAAAACCGTGTAAAAGCGAAATCGTGTAAAACAAGTACCGTGTAAATCGGGGGATAGGTGTATATATTTTATTCAATCCAATATATGCATTTATATTATCTAATAATACCTGGTGTGTACAAGAAGTTACTGTACATATGAAATGGATGTTTCAGTGATATTTGACTGTCTATACAGACCTGACCACACAAATGATCTCCGCCCACAAGTACAGTGATATTTGACTGTCTATACAGACCTGACCACACAAATGGTCTCCGCCTACAAGTATTGCCATTCAAAAGTAACAACCAGCGCTCTTCGGTGATTTACAATGTGTCAAAGCGCCTTCCATTTATTGCTGATTTGAGTTTAGGGAATAGGAAGAAATCCTTAGGCGCTATATCCGGGGAATAGTTTGGTTGAGCAGGTATGACGTGGAATTGATATGATTTAAGATCCAACTACCATATGCTCATTTGTTGGACTTATTTAGTAAATAATGGGAGTCGGTAGAAGGATGGTCTAAACCGTTGGATTTAGACCACTACGATTTGGGATCAAATCCCGCAAAGAGCACTTTTTAATAATTAAAAAATGCTCCAATGGCCTCCGATTCTTTCAAAAGTCCAACCCCACCAGCGAGTGCATGTAATCAAACGGGGCTCTGGCACATTTATAATCTAGTGCAAAAGTCGAACTGATTTTCACTTATGTAGACATGTGGTGTACTTACAGTAGAAGCAATCGCCTTCTTCTACTCACCATGATTATCATGGCCTGTACCACGTGTACTAGGGATAATAATAGAAATGTCTGAATTGTATCAGAATGATCAAATAAGCTTCCCTCCTTTGTTAGAGGTTGCGAATTAAGATCCAACTACCATATGCTCATTTGTTGGACTTATTTAGTAAATAATGGGAGTCGGTAGAAGGATGGTCTAAACCGTTGGATTTAGACCACTACGATTTGGGATCAAATCCCGCAAAGAGCACTTTTTAATAATTAAAAAATGCTCCAATGGCCTCCGATTCTTTCAAAAGTCCAACCCCACCAGCGAGTGCATGTAATCAAACGGGGCTCTGGCACATTTATAATCTAGTGCAAAAGTCGAACTGATTTTCACTTATGTAGACATGTGGTGTACTTACAGTAGAAGCAATCGCCTTCTTCTACTCACCATGATTATCATGGCCTGTACCACGTGTACTAGGGATAATAATAGAAATGTCTGAATTGTATCAGAATGATCAAATAAGCTTCCCTCCTTTGTTAGAGGTTGCGAATTCTGGAAGTTATGGTAGCTCTTCAAGTCCAACATGTAACTCGTTTTTCCTTATTTTTGAATTTGAAATCCTTAATTTGACGAACTATTTGGTAGATTGACGCTTGATTTCTAGATCATAGCCTTATGTTTCATCGTATTTTATTAACTTATCTTCCACTTTCGTATACATTCTTATCATTTTCGAGATATTCTCAAATGTTTTGAGAAAGTCAGCTTTTGCTTGTTTGTAAGGAATTTGAGGCTGAACCTTGCTGGAGTTGCTGGTTCAGACTTTCTCTCCTAATGTGTGCAAACCTGAGTTACCTGTCTCTTCCTCCAGCGCCAACAAAACGCTGTGTCACGTTACCATCTCTACTCCTGCAGGATAAACCAGCATTAACAAGGATTTTCGTTAAATCTGCCATTTTAAAACGTGGATAACACTCAAAAATATTTGTTTGGATAAGTGCATCGCTGGGGAATGCTTGGATAAACATATTCAAAGTGTCAGTAGCTGTTCTTTGAAATACAAGGTTGTTCTTAAAGTTCGTAAACACTTGCAAAAAATTAAAATACCAATATTATACGCCGTTATATATAATGTCTTTGTATTATGTATTAGGCAATTGTATTATGTATTATTATGTATTCGCCGTAATAATATTATTCGCCAAGTAATAAAAACAACGTTTTAAGAAAACACGAACTTCTGGGACAACCTTATATGTCGCAAATTTGTTAAAGAGCGAGAGAGAGTGGGGAAATATTTTGTTTCAATTTCAGGCTCAATAAAAATTGCCTAAGAACTAAAAGTACTATCTTTAAAAAAGAAAAAACGAATTACTGGCATGCAGACGTGTAGCGTCTCGATAAAAGTACCATGATATTTCTATATAAATCAGAGCGAAAAACATTCTCAATAGATTTTCTTGTCTTCAGTCTGGGAAGTGTTATAGGACTCACCACTTATCTATTGTGTTGTTTGAAATCTCCACAATTCTCTCGAACAAAACTGAAGGACTTTGCGGTATAGATTGATAGTAGATAGATCTCTCGGAATATACCTTTTTTCGAAGAAGCTTTCATAAAATCCAATTTTCGTCAAAATAAGAAATCTCTTTGAACAATTCAGAAAAAATACGAATATTTAATGAACAATATCGAAAGCAAGCGCTATATCGGGGCTCAAAAAAATCATCCATTCTGGTTAGCAGCTCCGTAAATAAAGATATTTCCAAACGCTATATCTCTAAACGATGGCCTAACGTTGTGAATTTGTCGAAGCTGCTATAGCTATTTGAATTTTGAGTTGTCTGTTCCTTTTAATGCAAACATATTTGTTTGGTCCAAGTACTGCACGTTAACGCGTTCATGGTTGAGTTTTCTTGATTTATGTTGATAAAATATCATGGAACAAGTTATATCAACGTTTAGTTAATTTTTGTTTCACTAGATGGCGTTCAAAAATGCTCATGCGAGAGGTCAGGATATGCCTTTTTTTGTAAGATTAGTATCTCAAAAGGAGCTTTTTCTATAGAACATGTTTATTTCACTAGCTTTCAAACGACATCGTTCTTCAACAGGGTTAAAGACAAGATGTGATGCAATTATATAAATGTACATTGAGAGCCAATACTACAATTGGAGGAATCGCAGAATATAATTTCTAAGAAGGAATAAAATCTGACGGGATTTGTGTGAGAAGAATCTCCTCACCGTTAGTTTCTATTCCTTTTTAGAGATATAATTTCATATTTGAATGAATATTTTTTTTCAATGGAAATCCATCGACCGATACAATTCTGCACACTATGTATAAATCTTATATTACGATACACTAGCGCGCCATCTGTTATCAAAATACCAAACCAAAATTTTTGTTTTAAATATCAAAACCTGACGCTTTAGAATATTTTTAACTGTCTCCAAGTGGAGGACAAATAAAGAGAGCAAGTAGAGTTGACCATTTGAATTATTGACACTTCCAAAGTTTATTTATTATGAAGGTACAGACAGCCCGTTGATGTCATCAATATTCCAACCTATAAGATTAATCAAAATACGAAACTGTTATAGACGCGTATGATTATTTTTAAAATAAAACTATTTCTACTGCCCTTACTGCAATGGAAAAATTAATGGGAGGGCCTAGCTAATCAGTGGTGAACCCTCCCAACGGTGTTTCGCCAGTTTTGCAGTAAGGGCAGTAGTAATTGTTTTATTTTAAAAAGAATCATATAAAATGAAAGGTTTTAAAAGCGCGAATGTTTCTTTTATACACAATAAAAACCTCTACTGTCCTTAATGCGATGGAAAAATATTTTGGGAGGCCTGGTAATCAGTGGTGAACCCTCCCAGCGGTTTCGCCAATTTAATCCACCAGACCGCTTCTCAGAGCTCTAATACTGTATTGGACGATTCTGCTTATGTACGCAGCACTGAAGGATGGAATCTCAGAAATGGTTTTCAAGAAAACTATGGACATTAGCTTATAGGACAGTAGAATTACATTCAAAAAGAATCATACGCGTCTAAAATAGTTTCGTATTTTGATAACAGATGGCGCGCTAGTGCATCGTAATATAAGCTTTATACATAGTGTGCAGAATTGTATCGGCAGATGTATTTCCATTGAAAGATATTCTTCATTTAAATATGAAAATATATTTCTAAGAAGGAATATAAACTAACGTTGAGGAGATTCCATTCACACAAGTCCCGTCAGATATTATTACTTCTTAGAAATGATATTCTGCGATTCCTCCAATTGTAATTTAAATATGAATTTATATTTCACCCAAAAATATTCAAATATTGTAACTCTTGTAGACTAAGACCCCCAAATTCACCGCTCGACCAGATTAAAGCAGGGGTGAAGGGAGAAGTCCAACCACACCAGTCCCCCTGGACCTTTGAAATATTTGTCCAAATTCTGGTCAACGGTGACTAACGTGGCAACGGCACCCATTTTCCAATGAAGAGCAACAACCAGATTAAATGGCAACTAAACCCTCTATATCCGGGGTCGGCAAACCTTTGAGTCGGAAAAGTCAAAAATAACAATTTACAAAATTTCGAAATTTTTATATAGTACTCTCATAAATATTATTTACGTATGGAATTACGAGGAGGGGGAGCAGTAACAAGCTCGCTAAAAAACCTGGGCTCAGCTGGCCCGGCTGATAGTACCCTGTAAGGGCTTCAGGGATACAGGATGAGCAGTGTTTGTACTCCATGTTAGAAGCGACTGCACCTGGTGTCTGTTCCTCATGTCAGAGGCGGCCATTTCTTTTGGAGCTAAGTCGGCCTGTCACTGAGTTGTGCTCCCAGTCTTAGTGACAAAGGCAGACGCATTCTACTTCACCCAGTCATGATGGTTGTCAAACAGACACCATTAAGAGTCACAACTTGATACCCTAATATGATTGAGTGGAGATAAGAAAGAAAAAGAAGATAAGACGTATGGAATTATTTTGTAACAGAGTGTTTATTATTTTATTAGCACAGAAATATTTTTATGTTTATATTTTGTTACTCTGTAAACTTCCCTCATTGCTTATCTTTTGTTTATCATTCATAGTTTGTTCTTGCCTGAAATAAATTGCTGTCTCATGCTGAAGTTTTTGCCTTCCTTAATTTTACACGTGGAAATATAAAGAGCCATAGCTTGGCATCCAAAAAGCCGCATGTGACTCTCGAGACTAACCTATACATGTTCCTAGCCGAGCTATTCCAACCACGCTGAAGAACGGTTTGCTGCATAATGTGATATTTAAAGTGGAAGGATTCACCAATCAATAAATGTATTTCTACTTTCTTTAGACGCTCAATAGTTCTGATCAACTCGTTCACTTATATAACAAGCTATATTATCAAAGCATAGATGAATTCTGAATATCATTCCATATTTTGTAAATAACAAGTACACCCATACCTCGCTTTGCGTCGGGGTTACGTTCCAAAAAAAAAAAACACGACGCAAATTGAAACGACGCAAAGTGAAAATATGTGAAAGCGCAATCAAAAACAAAGGTGTTGCCATATTTTAGGAAAATAAAATTAAAGACTCGAACCAAAACAACGCAACTTCGAAAATCTAACGACGCACAGTGAAAATCAGTAAAAATTAAGCAGCGACGCAACTTCGAAAAAAACGCAAAACGAAACGACGCCAAGCGAGGTATTGGTGTATTTAATATATACACACCAAGTATTTGATTTCATCAAATATATTTTGGCACAAAGATTAATAATAAGGTTTGAAGAGAATCAGTTTTTTTAATATGATAAACATTTGCATGAATAAAATGATAATATTTTTGAGTTGCTTTGTAGAAGCTAGAAATAACTGTTGTAATTATTATAATCTAAAATATGGCATATTAATTAATTTTTCTTTAATTAATTAAAAAATTTAATTACTCTATGAATTGTAAATAAAAACAGAGTAAAAATGTTATAAATAGGAGTGGTATATAACATTTTCTAGTTTTCTATAGAAATTTGCATTGCTGAAAAAAAAGATAATATACATATATTATAATACAATATAATGAGTATATGCTTATAGAACGACGTTTAACAAGTTTTACCGGGAATTTTTCTTTTTACAGAACGAAAAATTGTAATTTTCATTATTTTAATGAGAAATAACGACTATTCCTATCCTTAGGGAATAAGTATGAAAGGATGAAAAATATTTTTCCTATTAACCAACGTTGGTAAATGAATTCTGATTACTGGATTCCATGATAACACTTACATGCTTATTTTAAAACCATTTCGAACCTTTTTCTAGGGCTAAATGATTGAAAGGACTGGATAAACCGTTGTATTCCGACGTGTATAGCTGTCAGTTTATGTGGAACTGGAGAATAGACGACAGCAAGCTTCCATCTCTCTTCTTTCTAAATTCCCTCTGTGCATACACCTTTACGCGTCTAGATACAATTCTTCGGTATTCACAAGTCTAATATACCTTGTAATATAGACGAAGACTTACTGGCCGAAGTGTCTTTTGAAGATAAAAGAAGAAAGGAGAAAAAGAGATAAATTATAATACAATATAATGCGGCTTATGTTTGTAAACCGACATTTGTAAATTATCCCGCATGTGTTTCTTTTAAATAAAAAATCGATATTTATTTTTAAGGAGAAATAACGATGGGAATCCTTGTACACTTTTATTCTTCCGTTTATCATTACTATTCACAATTCATCCTTTCATACCTCATCTCTAAGGTTAGAAATAATCGTTATTTCTCCTTAAAAATAAATTTCGGTTTTTTGTTCAAAAGAAAGACATGCGGGGTAATTTTCAAATGTCGTTTCACAAAGAGATAATTGTTTGCCCGTCGTGCGGAGCGGAGTTACTTCACGAGACACGCTCGCATCAACTAGAGTTGTTGTTACTCTTTATATTTCAAATAATAAAGTTGAATTAATCCTTTTACATCTTATTCTTTACTTTAGTAAAAGTTAAAGAGGAAAATATAACAGTAATATAAACAGCAATCATACATCTTGGTTGACATTAATCTAAAGGTTATCATTAGCTCACGATCCTTGTTGGTTGTTGTCAAATAAACAGAGAAAAATTATCGGAAAATGTTGATTAATAATTTTCCGATAATTTTTCTCTGTTTATTTGACAAGCCTGCCATCAGCAACTTTATTTATACGTTTAGGACACACCTAGTCATTCTGTGCACATAACTCAGGGGAATGGATATAACCAACTAAATCATAATTAATCATGGAAATTTTGGCAACTATCGGCGCAGTTTTTTTAATAATCCCTAGTACACGTGGTACAGTCCATGATAATCATGGTGGGTAGTAACCAATTAAACAGATTTTATTGACTGCACAGTCAATTAGTACACTCCGGAGAGAAAGCTTAAATATTTACAATTATTTTACAATTATTTCAACAGGAGGTCGGACGGCAAGGCGGCCCTAAGCTCAGATTGGTCCCTGAGAGTAAGGGAGTGTAAGTCCCGAGTGTGCTCGGAAAGCTTGTCCAGGACTTGGATGATAGCTTTCTTGTTCCCCGGCGAAAGTCTCCTGAGGAAGCCCTTCCTATCCTCAGGGTATAGCACCGCTTCCACGAGGTCAGGGTATAAAGAGTCCAGTTGTGGCCAGAGGTTGAGTTCCTTCATCAATTGGATGGTTAAAAGTTGCAATTCATCGCAACGTGTGGCCATGGCCGGCGTCGACTCCCTCTCTTGGGGAGCGGGTGGTGCTGGCTCGGCAGGCCAAGGCGCAGGCAGTGGGGGTGTTGGAGGCACTGCCGCCGGTCCTTTTTTTCAATTCGGATTTGACCTGGTGTAAGATTTTGTATACATTGGTATTGCCTGCGGGCTTCAGGCCAAGTATTTGTTTAATCAGACCGGCAAGAGCATCGGTCTGCGGAGGTGTCAGGAGCCAGCGTTTTCTTTGGGCCTTGGTCCTCGAGGAGAGGAGGTCCAAGACCTCCTCGCGCCCAAGACCAAGAGCGTCCGTCCCAGTAAAGGACACGGTGGGGCTTCTTCGGATGAACGCCACGAGGTCATCTCTCATGGATGTCCTGCTCGATGATGTAGAGGAAGCGGAGGACTCCTCGATGGCGGGCATTTCAATGTCCTGAGCGGGGGGTCCCGACTTCGTTGATACAAAGACATTATACATAACGGCGAACGGCCACGCTAGTCTTAGCTCCGCCGTTTTCGCCTCTGGCGAGCGGAAGATCGTCGCGGAAAAATATAAAATTGATACTGGCTGAAAGCCCTCAATCCGCTGAACAAGTGCCTGTAAGGCCCAGCGTTCAATCTCAACCAGGTGAGAAGATATCACCGAAAGAACGAATTGAAGAGAATTCTTCCAAAGAATTTTCTATGGAATTCCAAAGGGATGCAGATCCGCCGGCGCGCGAGATGCATGCAAGCCTGGCCGCCGCGCGTGATGACGTCACGCCCAGCTTGGCGGCCAGTTTATCGCACAATAGCGCTGCCCGTGCCCCGGGAAACTGGGCGGACTGCGCTGAAGATCTACGCCCTGGAGCGGACGACGGCTTCACCGTCGTCAAGAGCAGAAAGAGGCGCCGCGAATCGGCGGGTTCACCCACCGCCGCTGAACCTTCCTCCAATGCCGGAGGTTCCAGGACCATTCGCCGACCTCAATCATCGGCGGGATCGGTGCCGCGGGCCCAAGAAATCAGGGCCACCAGGGCTCACATCGCGGAAGCCAGGGCGCGGCAGGCATCCTCTTCTGAGGACCACTGTGTGTACCTGGAGCACGGCCCCGAACTGGAGCCCTTCCACTACCTGAGGGCGCTGGACAGGATGCTCGGAGGAACCGCCGGAGTCATCCAGGTCTCCAAGGTGAACGGCCACCAACTCCTGGGACTGGCGAACAGAGGTCTGGCCGAGCGCCTCATAAACGAGGGCCTCGAGGTTGAGGGCACACTCCTCAGGGCCTTTCCTTTCCGCAAAAGAGCGGAAAGGATAACTGTGGGCAACCTCCCCTTTTTCGTGGAGGACTCCGCCATCATCAGCGCCCTAAAACCTTATGGGCGCGTAACATCAATTGCGCCCAAACTGATGAAGGCCGGCCCATACACCTACAACGACGGCCGCCGCGAGGCATTTATTGTCCTCCGCGAGGGAACGACAACTGAGAGGCTCCCCACCCGCCTTGAGATCCCTATTAAAGGCGAGGCCTGGCCCGCTTATTTGTCCTCGGGCATCAAGTGCTCCAGGTGCCACGGCCAAGGACATCGCAGGGCCAACTGCCCCCTGCTTGCAGGGCGAACCAACGCTCCTGGGCCGGCCACACCTACCTCTCCCACCAGCGTCCCACCAGTGACCGCGCCTGGGCTGCCTCAGCAGCCATCTGCCCATCCTCCACCTCCGGCGTCCCCCAGTCCAGCCATGGAGACCCCCAGCGCTTCTCCTGCGGCCCGGGCTGCGACCCCATCTGCAGCACCTCGGCCATCTACACCAGTGGCCCCAGCCGTACCTGTGGAGATGGCGCCTCCTGCCCCTCCACCTGTGACCCCTGCTCCGTCCTTGCGGGCTCCTGGGGGTTCCGTGAGCCCCCAATCAACGAAGTCGGGACCCCCCGCTCAGGACATTGAAATGCCCGCCATCGAGGAGTCCTCCGCGTCCTCTACATCATCGAGCAGGACACCCATGAGAGATGACCTCGTGGCGTTCATCCGAAGAAGCCCCACCGTGTCC
Organism: Cordylochernes scorpioides; assembly: GCA_030710605.1. NCBI lineage: Eukaryota > Metazoa > Arthropoda > Arachnida > Pseudoscorpiones > Chernetidae > Cordylochernes > Cordylochernes scorpioides. The sequence goes on along the minus strand of CP092864.1, from coordinate 129,456,291 downwards.
TTTACTGGGACGGACGCTCTTGGTCTTGGGCGCGAGGAGGTCTTGGACCTCCTCTCCTCGAGGACCAAGGCCCAAAGAAAACGCTGGCTCCTGACACCTCCGCAGACCGATGCTCTTGCCGGTCTGATTAAACAAATACTTGGCCTGAAGCCCGCAGGCAATACCAATGTATACAAAATCTTACACCAGGTCAAATCCGAATTGAAAAAAGGACCGGCGGCAGTGCCTCCAACACCCCCACTGCCTGCGCCTTGGCCTGCCGGGCCAGCACCACCCGCTCCCCAAGAGAGGGAGTCGACGCCGGCCATGGCCACACGTTGCGATGAATTGCAACTTTTAACCATCCAATTGATGAAGGAACTCAACCTCTGGCCACAACTGGACTCTTTATACCCTGACCTCGTGGAAGCGGTGCTATACCCTGAGGATAGGAAGGGCTTCCTCAGGAGACTTTCGCCGGGGAACAAGAAAGCTATCATCCAAGTCCTGGACAAGCTTTCCGAGCACACTCGGGACTTACACTCCCTTACTCTCAGGGACCTATCTGAGCTTAGGGCCGCCTTGCCGTCCGACCTCCTGTTGAAATAATTGTAAAATAATTGTAAATATTTAAGCTTTCTCTCCGGAGTGTACTAATTGACTGTGCAGTCAATAAAATCTGTTTAATTGGTTACTTCTGGAAAACCCAATTTTTCAGGATTATAGGGAAAGAAAATTTGGTGGCATCGGACAGCTGTATGAATTCGTAGATGAGAAAAGAATATATAAAAAGTTCAATCAATTTTGTAGATATATATACAACTATCTTTTGAACTGGGAAAGAGAGGGAAGGAAATTCTGAGAGAATTGCTTTTTCTTCTTTCTCCTTGTATAAAGCCAATTTGTTATGATGTTAGAAATGTATTGATGCAAATATTACTGAGTTTGGGATATAGTGTTATAGGATGGTATTAAAGTTAAATAAATAAATCAAAATTAAGAATATTCAGGCGACAATAAAGAGCAAACTAATAGTACACTTTCTAAATGATATGTTTTGTTATATGTTAACATTTATTTAATATTTTGGTGTGTAAATATTATGAGGAAATATATATATTTTTTTAATGAAATTGAAGACTTTCAGAAAATCTATGAACAAAATTTATACATATATATATTATCATATACACACAGAAATATATAAGGTTGTCCCAAAAGTTCTTGTTTTTTTTAAACGTTGTTTTTCTTAGTACTTGTCAAATAATATTATTACAGTGAATACATAATACAATTACTTTATACATAATACAAAGACATCATACATAACGGCGAATAATATTATTACCGAGAATACATAATAATACATAATACAATTACTTTACACATAATACAAAGACCGTGCGGCCACGCGTCGCGCGAGCTCCGCGTTTTTCGCCTCTGGCGAGTGTATGGATCCCGGCGGTACGCCGAATATGATACGGGCGGAAAGCCCATCGAAAGCTGAAAAGAAGCCTGTAAGGCTCGGCTTTCAAGCTCAACTATGTGCTGATTTATCAGCGAAAGAAAACATACAGAAGAACATTTCAATTTCTTCAGACGAATTTCAAAAATATGTAAATCCGCCCGCCGGCGGACAACATGCAAATCCGGCCGCGCCGACCAACTTTGATACTGCTTCGTTTTCCGAGGCCGCTGCCCAAGCCAATAGAAGCTGGGCAGATTTAGCAGAGGACAACAATCCTGAACACGAGGACAACTACACCACTGTCCAAAGAAAGAAAAGACGCCGTGGCTCGGCGGAATCACCTGCGGCGGCTGCACCTTCCTCTAACATCAGAGGCGCAGGAGCCATTCGCCGGCCACGATCATCCACGGGATGGGCACCGCGGGCGGAGGAAATTCGGACCACCCGAGCGCACATCGCGGAGGCCAGGGCGCGGCAAGCGTCTTCCACCGAGGACCACTGCGTTTACGTAGAGCGCAGCCCTGAACTGGAGCCCTTTCACTACATGAGGGCCATTGAAAGGATGTTTGGGAGCACCAGGGAGGTCTTCCAGGTGACCAAAATGAACGGCCACTTCCTGGTGGAACTGGCAAACAGAGGCATGGCCGAGCGCCTCGTCAACGAGGGCCTCGAGGTGGAGGGAACACTCCACAGGGCCTTCCCATTCCGCAAGAGGGCGGAGAGAATTACGGTGGGCAACCTCCCCTTCTTCGTGGGGGATGCAACCGTCATCAGCGCCCTTTCAGCTTTCGGGCGAGTAACATCTATCGCCCCCAAGCTGATGAAGGCTGGCCCATACGTCTACAACGACGGCCGCCGAGAGGCGTTCATCATCCTCCGCGAGGGAATGACCATCGAGAGGCTGCCCACCCGCCTCGACATCTCAATCAAGGGCGAGGCCTGGCCCGCATACCTATCCTCCGGGATTAGGTGCTCCAGGTGCCGAGGCCAAGGACATCGCCGGGCCAACTGCCCCCTGCTTGCAGGGCGAACCAACGCCCCTGGACCGGCCACACCTACCTCTCCCACCAGCGTCCCATCAGCGACTGCGCCTGGCCTGCCTCAGCAGCCATCCGCCCAGCCTCCACCTTCGGTGTCTCCCAGTCCAACCATGGAGCTCTCCGACGTGCCTCCCACGAGCCGTGCCGGGCTACTTCCACCTGCTGCACCCCGGCCACCACCACCAGCGCCTCTGGCCTTACCTGTGGAGGACACGTCTCCTGCCCCTCCACCTGTGATACCAGCTCCGTCCTTGCGGGCTCCTGGGGGTTCCGTGAGCCCTCAATCATCAAAGTCGGAACCCTCCGCTCAGAACATTGAAATGACCGCCATCGAGGAGTCCTCCGCTTCCTCTACATCATCGAGCAGGACATCCATGAGAGATGACCTCGTGGCGTTCATCCGGAGAAGCCCCACCGTGTCCTTTGCTGGGACGGACGCTCTTGGTCTCGGGCGGGAGGAGGTCTTGGACCTCCTCTCATCGAGGACCAAGGCCCAAAGAAAACGCGGGCTACTGACACCTCCGCAGACCGATGCTCTTGCCGGTCTGATTGAACAAATCCTTGGCCTGAAGCCCGCAGGCAATACCAATGTATATAAGATCTTACACCAGGTCAAATCCGAATTGAAAAAAGGACCGGTGGCAGTGCCTCCAACACCCCCACTGCCTGCGCCTCGGCCTGCCGGGCCAACACCACCCGTTCCCCACGGAGTAGAGACTAAACCGGCCATGGCGACACCTCCGCCTCCACTGCCTACCCCGATGGAGGAGGAATATGTAGACCACGAGGACTTGATGGAGGACCTATTTGATGAGTTGAATTCAGACACTGAATTAAAACCTTTACTCGACTCAGGGTTCAGCACGTACGATCTCATCGAGGCAATCCTACACAGAAACGAGAGGGCGCTTCTCATTGCGCAACTCTCGCCTAGCCAGAAGATCATCTTTGCTGGTTTCATTGACATCGTCATCTGGCGCGCCCAGCACTGCGATAACCATATTCGCCAAAGATTGGCCAACTTCAGGAAGGCCCTAAACTCCTGACGGGACCCAGGCGTCCCCTCGGTGTGAGCTCCACCCACTAATGTAAATAGTCACTTTCCTCTTAACTCTTCGGAGTGAAATATTGACCAATAGTCAATAAAGTGGTTTTAATTGTCATAATACAAAGACATTATACATAACGACGAATACATAATAATACATAATACAATTACTTTATACATAATACAAAGATATTATACATAACGACGAATAATATTATTGCGAATAATTTTGGAATTTCAATTTTTTGCAAGTGTTTACGAACTTTTGTGGGATAACCTTGTAGTAAAATTCTTTGACATTTAAAAAGATAATTATATTCACATTATAAACACTTATGAAAGAATAAATTTCAAAGTTGTAAAATATATGTTTTTATTAAATATATATTTAAATAATGATCTCTTATACACATACAATCTCTAATTACATCAAAAGATAAAATTGAATAACTATCACAAGGATAATTCCAAACAGAAGAAATTACACATGTAGAATATTCTCGAAGTAAAATATTCAAAGTTTTAAATATCATACAATATATAGTTCCATTCAAACATCTTTTATGTAAATTTCGAGATTTCATTAGGAATCACATTTTTAAAAATTGGTATTTGATCAAATGGTAAAAGATTAATCAATTTGAAATCTCTTAACATATGGAAGAGAATTCTTTCATACAAAGATGTTTGTTTGAAGCAATTATTTGAACCCAAATGGCTTCAGAAACAATCATTGTTTCAATTGATGAATAATCAGACAGTATTTTGGCTCAGCGTATATCATATTTGAAATCTGCAATGAAATATTTCGCTAAACATGCAATTTCCATTTTGAACAGGTCAATAAGAACTTGAGAATGTCCTTTAGCGAAGACTCCAAGCAAGAATTCAAGATTCTTAAATGGAATTACCAAGGTATTCCAGTTTATAGTTTCCTATACTCATTAAATTCTCTCAATACTCTATGATAGTTGGTTTGGAGAGAATTTATTTTTTAAAATCTTTGAGAGAAATCTCTGAAAACTTCTTCAGTCAAGATAAATGTAAGAGTAAGGTTTGATTGACATTCAACCAATGTTGTTTACCTGTTGTCTCCCAGCAGGAATCTCACTGACCGAATCTGCATGGAAGTGCCAAACATACCTTGTCTTTCGATTCAAGTTTGTCGGTTGAGATGTTTTATTAACAATATATAGTTTCAATTGAGTAAAATTAATCAGGCCTTCAGGGAAAAGAGACTTTTCAAAATATTTTTATTCTATACCTTTCGGGCATGGACACCCTTTTATTATACCAGGTTTTCTTCTGTGGAAGGATGTCCGTGCCCGAAAGCTAGAGATTAAAAATGTTTTGAAAAGTTACTTTTCCCTGGAGGTCTGATTAATTTTACTCAATACTGAAACTTCGCCTTTGCCAGTCCCAAGCCCGGATGAAAAAGGAGGAGGGGGAGCAGTAACAAGCTCACTGACAAACCTGGGCTCAGCTGGCCCGGCTGATAGTACCCTGTAAGGGCTCCAGGGATACAGGATGAGCAGTTTTTGTACTCCATGTTAGGAGCGGCTGTACATGGCATCTGTTCCTCATGTCAGAGGCGGCCATTTCTTTTGGAGCTAAGTCGGCCTGCCACTGAGTTGTGCTCCCAGTCTTAATGACAAAGGCAGACGCATTCTACTTCACCCAATCATGAATATGATTGAGTGGAGATAAGAAAGAAGAAGAAGAAGACTCAATATTGACACAAGGGATTATAGAATATAGTTGCAAGAACAAAACAATCAAAACTTCAGGATTCCATAGATTTAGCCTCAATGGAAAAAAATTGTCTTAAAAATTGATATATATCTATATACAATAATCATTTTAAATATTACATTTATTTATTTTAATTGATATTATACCAAGAAAACAAATTTTCTCTGTTTGGAAAACAAATTTCACACCAATCTCACCCCAATCAAATGAAATTATATTTGTGAATCGACCATATCAACAACTTTTTGACAGAAATTTCATTTCACTTCAAGGAAATATCAATTTTTAATGTGCAAATATAAATTTTTATAAAGTAAATATAATATATAGAGATAGAAATGATTTATTATTCTCTATATAATAATATTTAGAGAATATATTTGCTTCGATAGTTTTATAAATCGATGCAATATTTTATCAATTTACATCAAATTTGTTATTTACATACATAGATACATACATACATTATGTTTGTCAAAAAACGAATGAAGACATAGATATTTAAAAAGATAAAATCTCATGCAGACGAGTGTTTGTCTGTGTTGAGAGAAGGTGAGGTTACGATATTACTTTGTTCAGTTCATCTTCCCATTGTCTTTCTTTCTCTGCCAAGGCTCTTCTAGCGAGTTCCCTGCACACACAGTAACTTACATATTTCACCGATAGATGGTGCTTAGTAGTTTGGTCTTTAATTTGAATGTCAATAGAATGTACTGTTTGGTCATTCCAAATATTTCAGGTTTCAAAAATATAAATTATATGTTTTAAAATCTATATTTTACAGTTGTTTACTTTACTTTTCACACCTGGGTATATACATACGCGTCTATAATAGTTTCGAATTTTCATAACAGATGGCGCGTTAATGCATCATAATATAAATTTTGTATTGTGAAAGTAATGTTAGGTGGGATAAAAACAAAGCACATTCCAATATAGAATGTTTTAGAACGTTCGAGAATAATGTAGGAAAATCGGAGAATAACTGATTGGCCAATTTAAAGCGAATGCGCAAGGCTTAATGCTAGCTGCTTTCTGATTGGCTGACTGACTTTGAGCGTTCTGGAAAGATCTACTCCGGGAAATATAAGGCTGAGGAGTTCATGCCGAGGAGAAGAAGAACGAAGCTACGTGGTATACTCCAAGCAAGCGCAAGCTGCTGTCTCAAGAGGTCAGACTGCTGCTTACCGCCGACGCCGGTGCACTTCGTGGAAGATTCTAGAAGGTTCTACCAACTTCTGTCTTCTGTTTCCCTTCACTGTGCTGCAGTTGGTGAGTTTGTAACTGCTGTTTTCTTTATTGTTGTTTTAGTTTGCATTCTTCTGTAATATTTTTTATTCATTAGGCTTAAATAAAGTCCTAAAGATTCTTTGTACTCACGGAAGTTATTCTTTGTCAACCAACAACACAACAATATCATAAAATTATTTATACATACACTTTCTTCAATTAAAAACTCATATATTAGATCAAAGTAGCATTTATTTTACCAATATATCAGTTGGCTGAACGCCAACCTTTATTAAGGTGTTATAACATATGTTATATATTATATAATATGTTAAAACACCTTGATAAAGGTTGGCGTTCAGCCAACTGAAATATTGGTAAAATAAATGATATTTTGATCCAATATATGCCTTTTTAATTAAAGATTTATTTATGTATTGGTCTATTTTCAAAATAAACTTTCTTAATTAGAATTTATTTCTGACACTCTCCTAGCGACATATAAAAAATGGAATCAATATCACATTCAGAGCTTCACTCTCCTATAAACCCCGCGACCAGTATAATAAAGACAAACAACAAGGGTCCCCCATTAGACCACAATACAATTATAACTTCCGCATAATGTCGAACGCTTTGTCTTCAAATTGGACTTAATGTCCCATTCTACAGCACTTTGGGATTCCATTCCACGTTGACGTGGACACTTTCCTCTAATTTCATTGTGTAGACTGAGAAATGACACTTTTTGTAATTAATAAATGTTTTTTTTTACTTTGATGAATAACTTTCTTGTATTTGTAATTTAATTCTATTCTTCCGTATACATTTTCCCCAACAAGATATGTTGTTCGCTGACGTGTTAACAATAACACCTGTACAAAATGTACATTCCCCAACAAGATGCGTTATTTCCTAACCAGTTAATAAAAACACAGGTAAACAATGTAGAATTTCCGAAAAGGTACATTGTTCGCTTAAATGTTGACAACAATGTACGTTGTTCGTTAACGTGGTAATAATAACACTGTCAACAATGTAAAGGTTTTCTCTCTATACTGTAAATCACAACACCTGTCAACAATGTATACTCTCCAACAATGTACGTTGTTCGCTAAAGTGTAAACAATAACACTGTCAACAATGTGTGTGTACTCCCCAATCAGTAACGTCATTCACTAACCAGTTAATACCAACAACTGTCAACAATGTACGTTGTTGCTAACGTGTTAACAATAACACTGTCAACAATATATACTCCCCAATAAGTAACGTTATTCATTAACCAGTCAATAACAACAACTGTCAACAATGTACGTTGTTGCTAACGTGTTAACAATAACACTGTCAACAATATACGTTGTTGCTAACGTGTTAACAATAACACTGTCAACAATATATACTCCCCAATAAGTAACGTTATTCACTAACCAGTCAATAACAACAACTGTCAACAATATACGTTGTTGCTAACGTGTTAACAATAACACTGTCAACAATGTGTGTGTACTCCCCAATCAGTAACGTTATTCACTAACCAGTCAATAACAACAACTGTCAACAATATACGTTGTTGCTAACGTGTTAACAATAACAATGTCAACAATATATACTCCCCAATAAGTAACGTTATTCACTAACCAGTCAATAACAACAACTGTCAACAATATACGTTGTTGCTAACGTGTTAAAAATAACACTGTCAACAATATATACTCCCCAATAAGTAACGTTATTCACTAACCAGTCAATAACAACAACTGTCAACAATATACGTTGTTGCTAACGTGTTAAAAATAACACTGTCAACAATATATACTCCCCAATAAGTAACGTTATTCACTAACCAGTCAATAACAACAACTGTCAACAATATACGTTGTTGCTAACGTGTTAAAAATAACACTGTCAACAATATATACTCCCCAATAAGTAACGTTATTCGCTAACTAGTCAATAACAACAACTGTCAACAATGTATACTCCCCAACAAGGTACGTTGTTACTAACGTGATAACAATAACACTCTGAACAATGTATACTCCCCAACAATGTACGTTGTTCACTAATCAGTTAATAACAACACCTGTTACACAACAAATATGTACATTTATAAATCATGAATAAACGATTTTTGAGAAAAAAATAATGTATTTTCATTTGAAATATTGCAATTTTCCGAGAAAATTTTGCTATTCAACGGGCAAAAAATTATAAAAGACAAAAGAATAATCTTTTAACAAAAAAAAGTTATTGGTGTTTGACCACTGGGGCATGTATTAGACTATACTACAGCTAAATATAAAATAGTTAATAATTAAATATGGTGAAATAATATATAAACAATTATATAGATAATCTTGCAAACAGAATAGAGAAGTTAGTGTATTGAAATATAATAATTAAACGTAAGGTTAAACGACATATTCATTGAGAGTTATGATGAAAAAAAACGTTATTGGGAATTATAGTATTGGGTTATGGGAATTGTCATACTGGGTTGTTTTAATGAAACCTATTCACAAAGTTGTCCAGGGGTTGGTGGAAGGATGGTCTAAACCGTTGGTTTTCGACCGCTACGACCCGGGTTCGATTCCCGCATTGGACACTTTTTTTCTGATAAATAAAATGCTCCGATGACCCCCGATTCTTGCAAAAGTCCAACCCCACCAGCGAGTGCAAGTAACTAAACGGGGCTCTAGCACATTTGTAAGTGCAAAGTTGAACTGCTTTTCACATGTGTAGACATGTGGTGCACTTAAAGTAAAAGCAGTCGTCAACTTCTACCCACCATGATTATCACGGCCTGTACCACGTGTACTAGGGATAAGCAAATAAAAACAAGGTTGTCCCAAAGGTTCGTAAACACTTGAAAAAAATTGAAATACCAATATTATTCACCATAATAATATTCACCGTTTTGCATAATGTCTTTGTATTATATATAAACTATAATTGTATTATATGAATTCAAAACTATCGTAGACGCGTAATATTCTTTTTAAAAATTAAACAATTTTCTACTGTTCACAGTAGAAAGTGTTTAATATCTAAAAGAATCATACACGTTTATAATAGTTTCGAATTATCACAACAGATGGCACGCTAATATTGTTGCGTTGTTGGTTGACAAAGAATAACTTCCGTGGGTACACAGGATCTTTAAGACTTTATTTAAGCCTAAAAGATAAAATAATTACAGAAGAGTGCAAAACTAAAACAGCAATAAAGAAAACAGCAGTTATTGTGTATTTGCCATAATAATATTATTCGCCAAGTAATAAGTAAAACAATGTTTTAAGTGAAACACGAACTTTTGGGACAACCTTATAATTTTGTAAATATTTAAATTGTAATCCATTGTTTGTATATGACAGTGCTTTTGTGGTTTTATTAAAGAAAATTGATCATTTGGAATAGTAAATGGTGAAGAATAATTCAAGAAAATATAAAATGCTGTCACATTGACCATGATAACTCCATGTCTTGATTAATTTCTATATTATATGATGGTTCACCGTTCTAATCTGTTAGAAGGGAAGCTCTGTGACTTCGGAGAATTAAAGAAAGGAACAGTGTCCGAACTTACTTTTCTCTGTTGTAGATGATGAACTGGCTCTGCATTTCTTCCAGTTGTTCCCGCAAGGACTCGTCCTGGAAACAAGCAGGTCTTTAGGCTGTGTATAGACATGTAGTAAAATATAAGGAGGATTGAAGAGGAGTGTCTTATGAGAACTTTATTCGCAAGCTTTCGGACGTCCTTCTACAGGCTTTATTATGACAGAAAGGAATAAATTTGAGATGAGTATTAATAGAACAAGATATTTTTTCATACGAGAAAAATATAGTATTTATAAATATAAATGAAAATGAAAACGTAAATGGCAATTTATATATTTATACATATTTACGTTTTCATTTTCAGCCTGTAGAAGGACGTCCTGAAGCTTGTGAATAAATTCTTATAAGACACTCCTCTTCAAGGGCTACTCACGCCTGAAGACAAGATTCTTCTCGACAAATTCTTCGACATTATCATCAAAAATGTTCCGAACATGAACTCCCCAAATGGCAGGGATATGTCTAGATTCAAGGCGGCTTTAAGCTCCTGATCCGGACGTGCCCTCGGAGAGGGCTACGTCGATTGTACGAGGGCCATCCAATAAATAAATTTACCTATTTTTTAACAAATAAACCACATTATTTACAATTATGCAGTTATTTTATTTTCATTATACAACTCATAGACTACTTCTCTACATAATCACCATTTCTGTCCGAACATTTTTGGTACCGTTGTAGCAATTATTTTATACCACTGTTGTACCAAGCCGTGTCCTGTCTTCGTAGCCAGTGGTTCGCCTCCGCCTGCACTTCGTCATCATTCGCAAAGAGCTTGCCACTAAGGTGCAACTTGAGTGCTGGAAAAAGATGGAAGTCGCTTGGGGCAAGTTCCGGAGAATAATTTGGATGTGTGAAAATTATCCATTTGAAGTTTTCCAGCACTGTTTGGGTCGTTCGAGCTGCGTGAGGGCGAGCATTGTCATGTACGAGTAACACTTTCCGAGACTAAGGTCCAGGATGTTTCCGTTTTATTGCAGTTTTGAGTTTAGTGAGGACTTCGCAGTACCTCGCAGCGTTAACCGTAGTGTTTGGGGACAGGTAGTCAACCAAGAAAACACCCTTACAGTCCAAAAAGACGATAGCCATAACTTTGCCTGCAGAGATTGTGAACTTCGCCTTTTTTGGTACACCTTCCTCAGGCTTCTTCCACACCATGCTTTGTCGATTTGTTTCTGGAGTTGATTGATGCACCCAGCTTTCATCTCCAGTGACAACAGGGGAAAACAGTTGATCTCCATCTCTTCGATGCATTTCCAGGAAAGCTCGGGCAGCCTCCATCCGTTGTTGCTTGTGATTTTCCGAGAACAAACGCGGGAACCATCTTGCGCAGACTTTGCGAAAATTTAAAACATCTAACATCATTGTTCCAATCGAAGAGCGTCCAATTTCGATTCCAGGAGGCAGTCGAGTCATTATTTCGTCAATGGTGACGCGGCGATCTGCTTCCATCACATTCCGAACAGCAGCAACCGCTGCATTGTCCGTAGCAGTAACGGGCCTGCCGCTTCGCTCGTCATCATGCAGGTTTTGCCGTCCTTCCAAGAACCATGAACGCCATCGGCGAACCATTTGGATGCTCATACATCCTTCACCATACACTGACACTAAATTGCGATGAATATTGACCGCAGTTTAATTTTTGGCCGTGAAAAACGATTTACAAAACGGAGTTCGCAAGTGGACACGTTCACCAGTGGTAGCTCCATGGAAACTGAAGCGCTACGGACTTTTGCGTAGGAGTAGCGTGATTTTGAAGGTCACGCGCTTCCAACACATCCTAGTGACCATTTCTTACACTACTAACTAATTTTTACAACGTTTCGTTCGCAGAAAAAAAATAGGGAAACTTATTTATTGGATGGCCCTCGTATATATATCTCTTCATTCCTACCATTATTATTACCTTATAACTCCCTTTGAGTGTAAAGATTGACGAGATGTCAATAAAGTTGTTTAATTGTCAATGGTCACTACTCTTCAATTGTCCTTATATTTTGTTATTTTATTCGAAGAATTCAATTTAGTCCATATACATGAAGTATACAAGTATTATAGAGATTTTTTAATACTCTTCATAGGTAGAGTAAAACATGTTTCATCATTCTTAAACAGCAACTGTTAAAATTAAAGATACTTTCGCCAGCAAATATTTTTATTATTTTGCTGACCGAAGTATCTTTAATTGTAAGAAATATGAATGCCGGCCAGGCCGCCTCTATCTTTACAATAACCAACTGTTGAATTACCCATTGTTGTATGAGAAATAAAAGGTTAATCACGAAAGGGATTTCACTGGCACATCTATATAATGTTATAAGAAAATCTATCATTGTTATAATAACAAAATAAAATAATAAAAAAAGGTCAGGTGTTGGTATTCAAATTTAAAAAACATATCTTGACCACTAGCACATGAACTTATTAGATAGCAGAGCGCCATCTAGGGGGAAAGAAATCAACTGAACGTTGATTCAGCCTGTTCCCTAATATTTGGCCAACCCATTTTCCTAATAAATCAAGTAAAAGCCAACTACGAACGCGTTTCTGGTTGTTGGTCCTCTTAAGCGTGGTGCACTTGTGACCTCTACGACCAAAACTATTTTGGTCCCAGAGGCTTCTTGAGAAACCAAGAAATGGGTATTTAAGGCCATACTTGCTTAAATACGCTGGACATGTGGAAAATTAATAATAAAAGTCTACACCATGCTGATGTTTGTGAATTGTCTTTCCCTAATTTTATACTTGACAATGCCCACAAAAGTGCAAAATAGAATTTTAAAAATAGTTTTAAAATATTACACTTGGTCCCATATTTTTATTTATTTTATTTCAATTTAAAGGGCTATGTCCCCCTAGGGACACTTGCACTGTCATACATGTATGCCTTTACATTTGTCTATACATATTTACAATAATTATAGGCCGTGAATAGAATAGTCATATGATGTTACCAATGAGAATGAAAGAAAAAGACGAGAAAAAAAGAACTGTGTACAAAAGAAAAGGTGTCTGGCAATATGTACAATCAACATGATATAAATTATCAGTTTCTTAAAATATATTTGTTATTATAATTAAACTTATTCACAAAGTTGTCCCAAAAGTTCGTGAACGCTCGAGTGTTGCTTATGATCCGATTCTTCTCACTTTTATAGATATGTTTCTTATTAATTACTTGAACAATAGGTGCAACGGAGCAACTTGAGAATGCTTCACACTCCAACCTCTCCAGCATTTTATTCTTACAAACCATTATAAGTCTCTACAAGAAAATATATCGGTGCTACGAACTGTGTCTACAAGATGGCGGGTAGACATATGAGATGTGTTAATCAAGAGATTACCAATTGGCATGCCATCGTAGCCGACCAATGGCCCTTACACACTATTAATTTGAGGTTCTATTTAAGAAATTTGTAACTTGATTAATATTGCATTTATATATAGGCATAGGGCGCCTCTCTTGTCAAATTAAACGTCAAAACCAGACGCCATCTATTGACCGTCGCCTCAAACTGGCGGACTCGGGTCGTTTACAAAGCCACAACACCAGCTTCGGCAAACTGAAAAGCGTTCACTTAGATACCATTTATTTATTTAAGGCGAAAGTATTGACTGTTGGCCACTGACTCGTTCTGATGTAATCATTGGATGTGATTAATTTACTTAGTCTACATGTTGTTCTAACTGTTGTAACTTTGTGTACATAGTTCATACGGTGTACATATTTCAAGCTACTATTTCTAATTACTATATGCAAAATTTGACATCGAATGTGTAATTTGCGTGCTTTCCTATGTTAATTTCACGATGATTTGTATATAATTTCAGATTTCCACACAATTATCCTAATTGTGGATATGGCGTGTCTTTGCAACTGTTAAATATATAAATAGATACCATTGTTTCTGGCTAATGGCCCTCAACAGTCTAGGGCAGACTTTATTTCATATCCACACGGGATCTAATGGAATCTTCATAATCCTCAAAGATGTGTTTAGCTGACAGTGTGCCACTTCCTATCTATATATATTTATATGTTGGAACTAGAGCCGAATGTTCCAGCTTCTTCCGTATTCAGGCTGAGTGAATGTGTGCTCCATGAATATACATTTAATAAATGTATTTATTATGATTATGTTTTTTTTTAAATCATGTTTAACACTAGTGATTGTGGTGATAGGAATTCATTAGTTATTATCACCTGGTACCGCCTGTATTCATTGTAATCTTCATTCAGCCAATTACATGTTCAATATATAAAAGTAGAAAATAAGATACAGAAATTGCACATACATTGGCATGGGTATATTTCACATTATTTTCCATTTCAGAAGAGTTCCTGAGATACCTTTAATCTCATTTGTATTATATATTGTTTTGAAAATAGAGCAATCCATATTTAATTCATTAGATAATAAAATGTATATATTGGATTTTATAAAAGATTTATTTTGCCAGTAAATGCCTTTTATTATCTAATTGTATTATATATATTTCGAAAATAGAGCAATCCATAAATATATTTTTAATTAAAAAGGCATATATTGAATCAAAATATCATTTATTTTACTAATATTTCAGTTGGCTGAACGCCAACCTTTATCAAGGTGTTATAACATATTAAGGTGTGTGAACATGGCTGTAAACAGGCGCTATATTTGTTGTTGACATCAAATATGTTATAATACCTTGATAAAGGTTGGCGTTCAGCCAACTGAAATATTGGTAAATAAATTATATTTTGATCCAATATATGTCTTTTTAATTAAAATATATATTTATATATAATCAAGTTTTTAAAATTAATTACATCAATTATTATTAGATATTTGACCATATTTTTAACTTCAAGAGATCTTTATTAAGTTTATTTACTGTAATTAATTTTATTCTGATATATCAAAAATGGAAAAATGATTTTACTAGAAAATTGCCTACTAAAACCTATGAAAGGAGAGGAATTTCAATCAGAAATCGTATCAAATATGGAAACAAATTCAAAAGGTTAATTAAATTCCTTAACTGAAGAAGTTCAGAATGTCCCACTCTGCATTAAAAGGGAACTTGATTTGGGTTTGTATGTTAGTCACTTTTAATTACTTCCACAACTTTAGAAATCTCAACACAACTTCTTGGATAATTATAAATTCTATGGTATAATGAACCATTGGTTATGATATAGGTTGTAATATATTAGCTATACACAATGAGACAAAATAAATTAAATTTGATATTCTCAATTGAACGTTGGCGCAGAATAGAAATTTACAATAAATATATAAATAGCCTACATATTTTGTCTGAAGAGATATCTGTGATTATTTTTTAAAATTCTATATTGTTGGTGTGCTGCTGGAGTCTTTAATTTACATGTCACATTTTAACTTACTGTCTACATCTTTTCTTATATATTTAATTGTAACTTTTTACATCTTATTTATTTTTAATAATATTCATGTATAATTATTTTTACATAATTTTGTTTTCTATAATTATTTTACATAATTTTGTTTTCTATAATTATTTTACATACTTTTATATCGTTGAATTTGCATACTTTTGTTTTTTTTTTTTAGATGATTTAAGACAATAATCTTTAGTTAAGAAGTGTTTTTCCTCCAAACTTTTAGTTTGTGAATAAATGTTAAAAAACTTCTCAGATGTTTTATACCAGTACATCAGGTCACCAGCGTAACAATATTTTCCATAACAAATATGGAATTTTTATTAATGTTTTATTTCACATTTACGCCAAAATAGTTTATATATCTGATAACATATATATCAGGGTTCTGTTTTCAATATGCTTAGTGCCAAAACAAATGTTCAAAAATACTTTGTTTAGCGTGACCAAGAGGTAGATAAATTATACCACACAGCAAAGTAATGTTAAGAGAAATTTAAACTATGTTTTACTTATATGATTCTTTTTGGAATAAAACAATTTTCTACTGCCCTTACTGTGATAAAATAATGGGAAGACCTGGCTCATCAATGGTGAACATCCAGCAGTTTCTACATTTTAATCTTAAATACCGCTGTATTATTGCATATTTGGCTGTTTTTATTTTATACTGATATAGATGAAAAATAGTACAAATGCGATATTGTACTGGGATAAAGTGCATAAATTATGAAAAAAGGCATCTCCTTATCGTGCAATCATTCTGAATAAATATCAACTATTCTCGTTGATTTTTAATTATTCCAGAATTGGCCAAATACCCATTTTTGATTATTCAAGTAAATCTAACCACGGACGCGTTTCTGTTGGCAAAAGTGGTTCAACAACGGAAGTATGCAACGTCAGGACGGCAGCGGTCGACCAAAGGCAACAACAGAATGGGAGGACAGAGCAATTGTCAGAATGGCTGTCGCAGCACCGGAATCCACGTTATCTACCATCCAACGTGTGACCGGCACACAAGTGTCCAAAATGACCATCAACAGGCGACTGAGAGAGCGGAATCTAAGAGTTCGCCGACCGTTACGATGCCTACCCCTCACACCCGTGCACCGACAAGTCCGACTACAGTGGTGTCGGGAGCGATCAACTTGGAACTGCGCTGACTGGGGACGCATAGTCTTTAGTGACGAGTCCCGTTTCTTACTGTGTCCTGACGACCGTCGCAAACGTGTCTGGAGACGTCCTGGGCAGCGTGTGGATCCTGGCCTTACTGTCGAACACCACAGAGGTCCACAACAAGGCGTTATGGTCTGGGGTGCCATTTCATTTGATAGCAGGACCCCATTGGTATTCATTCCTGGCACCCTGACAGCAAAACGGTACATAGATGACATTCTACGGCCTGTTTTGTTGCTGTTCCTCTCAAATCACCCCGGGCTTACTTTTCAACAAGATAATGCCCGGCCACACAAGGCACGTGTTACTATGGATTGTCTTCAATCTTGTCGAATTCTTCCGTGGCCAGCAAGGTCGCCTGATCTCTCGCCCATAGAGCACATCTGGGACGTGATGGGATGGCGATTGCAACCATCCCAGAATGTTGACTATTTAGCCCGACAGTTGGAGACAATTTGGCAAGAAATCCCGCAGCACACCATCCGGAATCTTTATCAGTCCATGACACGCTGGGTGGCAGCCTGCATCCAGGCCAGTGGGGGTCCAACGACATATTGACTTTCTCAATCTGTGACGATCAAACTCTGAAATAAAACAATTAATTGTTCTGAAATTTTAATCGTTTTTTCCCCTACACATGCTCTTTACATACACCAATTTTTGTCCTAATCTGACAACTCCTTCTTTGTGCGTCGATTTTTTTGTTATACAGTGTATCTATTTTTTTGAATCACTAATATAGGATTAACTTTATAATTCTATATATTGTAAAAATAACTAATGTGTAATATTTCCTCAAGTAATTGAAAATAAAAGCTACTTGATGGTGAATAATTATCTTTTTTCATCACGAATGCACCTTCAACCCTTTATCTTATCAATCCTTTGTCTTATCAACCCTTTATCTAACAACAAACAAATTATCAATAGCATATATATGATGAAAACAAATTGAAAATTATAAAATATTAGCAATAAGGGGAGTTTACAAAAAAGCTAAATATTTATATTTGATATTTATTATGAAAAATGATAATCAATCCATGAAATACTTTATAACTGAAGGTTTCGACAAAAGACGAACTATTAGACAAAGTACCGCCCTCACTACTCTTAATCAAAACCTAGAACTAAGTATTCCTGAGAGTATTTCACTGCGCCGGGAGCTAACTATCGGTAGCAATTAGAGTGTTGTTCCATTCCACAATTTATGCTTACACATGTCGCAAGCTATTGGCCCAAGGTCAGAATAGATATTTCCTTAACATCCCCACTGTATTCAGTGGTGTCAGAACTCTCGCTACACTGTCCCTGATCCAACATATCTGTGCATCCCAACCTCTCGTGAGCAACCACTTCCAGGATTGTGGTCTTTCATGGGAGGTTAGTTGCTATCCAACTCTGTAAGTTGTTAGACCGACAGTAACGGCCGAATCGAACACTTTTCTATTATTCAAATTATTTTAAAGGCGTTTAAACAGCCTCTCCTTCTACGTGGCGGGCGGGAGAAGCAGTACAAGTAAGAGACTGCCCTGTAGTACGATGTCTTGAGCCCCGAGCCGCTACAGTAACCGTGAACAGGGAACTCTGAAATGTGACTGACTAACGGGGCAATGGCATTTCCATGGAGTGAACAAGACACCACCACCACAGTATCTCCTTTAGCCATAAAGTGAGTGCAAATATTCAAATCTAGAACCTGGGGAGTTCAAAGGCGATTTTTTCCTACATCTCAAACCTACCACGATTGCCGCATTTAACCCATGTACTTTTCATTTTATTAATCAACGCGATATTGAAATATTTGCGCCTATTACAGAGGAAACAAACAAATTAGAACTTAGAATTAAATATTTACAAATTTACATGTATTATTCGACAGAGTTCATAATATTTATATAGACAAAGTGGCTGATGTAAGAGAGTTAAATCATTTAGATCAGGGAACAATCGATGTCTCACTTCTGTAAAGTTCAGACAGTCATAGATAAGGTGAAGAGCAGTTTGTTCAGTTTCTCCGCAGGAACAATTGAAGCAAGAAAATGATTATTCTTTAAGTGTGAAAGCTTGTAAAAAATAGGAGCTTACCCTCTATTATTAATTTGTTTTTTTTTTCTTTGTCGTCTGTTTTGCACAAGCTGAATCTGGTTAGAACGATGTATGTAAATTAGATGATTCTTTTGTTGCCTTAAATACGAGGTAATTAACTCTCTCTATATCTAAAAATGTTTAAGGTTTAATTAATTAATTTTATAAATATGAGAGTTGTCTTCAAAAACGATCTAACAACAATTAGGTGTAATGTAACCCAAGTACTTGGGATAAGTAGAAAAAGAAGTAAATATTGATATTAAACTAACTTCTATTACATATCGTAAAGACAGAGGCTGCCTGGCTGCATTCATAGTTCTTATAATTAAAGATACTTCTGCCAGTAAATATTTTTTATTATATCTACGTTTCGACAAAAATCTTTTGTCCTCGTCAGGAGCGAACACAAATTAAAACATTTGGCAAAGCGTTAAAAATTATTCCAATTATTATTCTAATTTTTAACGCTTTTCCAATTGTTTTAATTTTTAATAAGGCACAATTTGGATTATAGATTATAAACACAAGGTAACAAGACCAAATCCAAATAAATAAATAGTGTGTGACATTTCGGTAATAGCGTTGTTACCATCTTCAATGAAAAGTACTGAATGAGAATGTGGTCAAATTCGTGGTAAAATTTCTCATTCAGGACTTTTGTCTGAAGATGGTAACAACGCTGTTACCAAAACGTCACACACTATTTATTTATTTGGATTTGGTCTTATTACTTTGTGTTTGTTTTAATTTTTGTTTGCTTCTGACGAGGACAAAATATATTTGTCGAAACGTCGAGACAATAAAAAAGATTTACTGGCCTCTTTAATTTGAAGAACTCTATTATATAATCAAGCAATTAATATGTTAATTAAAGTTGCTAGATGTTAGAATTGCGTCATTCTGAAATAATTGATGTAAATAAAGTGAAAGGAAATCCCTCGGTAATTCTCGGAATTAAACGGGAATTATTGAGAGCGGAATTTCTCTCAAGTCAAATAACAACTCCAATGTATCAATAAGAAAGTTTCCAACTACATTGAATCAAGTGATTTCTTTATTTCCGCTTGTTGTTTAGAAATTATTGATTTATTACTCGATATGAGAGACCTAATTCTGCGCTTGCGCGATAGTTTTCAAACCCATCTTTAATTAAGTTTAATATTGGTAATATTGTAACGTGGATGACAAGGCCAAGATACCAGAGTAAAGTTGGGGAAAGAGGGGTGGACTCTAGCGGCCCCCACTGCCATGTGGCAGGGGCTAAAAACAGCATTCCTGTGTGGGTGAGGACAGAGTCTGGTGTCATCTGCGGTGAGGAGAAGACGCGGCGACTTGCCTCCGGGCGACTGAATGATCCTGTAAAGCGGTGCCAGGAGAGCCTGACTTCGGAGCGGCCTACAAGGCGGTGTAAGTCCAGGCTGGACTTGAATTGTGTGGAGCGGGAAGCTTCACAAGAGTAACACCCGCGGCGCCAAGGATACTTCTGACGGGGAGGTTGAAGGCAAGTTCAACTCAATGTATTCCCTCTGTTAAGTGAGATACAATAAAGCGCTAACTTTAGCTGCATCCCTTCGAACTCACATGTGTATCTTTGTGGCATCCTGAGTAGACAAAGTACCCGAACAACGTCTGGGTACGACGTAACAATATGTATCATTTATAGCGCTACGGTTTCTGTTTAAAATAGAAATATTTTTACTGTTGCCCTGGTTACAATGATAAAATATTGGGAGGGCATGGTTCCCAGTGATATAGCCATGTTAATCTTATGAATATAGGTACATATATACTTAGAGCATTATTATTATGTAAGCAATCCATAAAGGTCGTTTTGACATAATATGTTGTTGTCGTGTCCAATGAAGAGCCTCAGATGTCTCCATACATCTCTATCACAGCAATGTTCTCTATCTAGGGTGTGTAAAGCTGCTGTATAGAGGTAAACTGTGTTGTTGTTGTCGTGTCCAATGAAGAGCCTCAGATGTCTCCATACATCTCTATCACAGCAATGTTCTCTATCTAGGGTGTGTAAAGCTGCTGTATAGAGGTAACCTGTGTTGTTGTTGTCGTGTCCAATGATGAGCCTCAGATGTCTCCATACATCTCTATCACAGCAATGTCCTCTATATTGGGCGTGTAAAGCTGCTGTATAGATGTAACCTGTGTTGTTGTTGACGTGTCCAATGAAGAGCCTCAGATGTCTCCATACATCTCTATCACAGCAATTTTCTCTATCTAGGGTGTGTAAAGCTGCTGTATAGAGGTAACCTGTGTTGTTGTTGTCGTGTCTAATGAAGAGCCTCAGATGTCTCCATACATCTATATCACAGCAATGTTCTCTATCTTGGGTGTGTAAAGCTGCTGTATAGAGGTAACCTGTGTTGTTGTTGTCGTGTCCAATGAAGAGCCTCAGATGTCTCCATACATCTCTATCACAGCAATGTTCTCTATCTCGGGTGTGTAACACTGCTGTATAGAGGTAAATTGTGTTGTTGTTGTCGTGTCCAATGAAGAGCCTCAGATGTCTCCATACATCTCTATCACAGCAATGTCCACTATCTTGGGTGTGTAAAGCTGCTGTATAGAGGTAAACTGTGTTGTTGTTGTCGTGTCCAATGAAGAGCCTCAGATGTCCCCATACATCTCTATCACAGCAATGTCCTCTATCTTGGGTGTGTAAAGCTGCTGCTCTGGGTCCATGTCAATTTTCTGCAAGGCTGCAGCCATTGCTGGACATGAGAATATGTGGGTAGGTGTTAGTTCCACACCAGGACAGTTGTTACATGTCCTTTAGACATAATATAATTATAAGGAATCACAATTTAGTATAATTATAAATTTTCTGCTATATTTTAATACCTTTATCGCTGGTTAGATATGGTGCACTTTTTATTCCCCTGCTCATTGGCTACTTCATGGTGACACATTCTTGATTTTTTTCCATCGTCATTGAAATAGAAAAAGCGGAGGAAGGTTTTGACATGACAAACATTGTCAGCCGCTACCATAACCCCTCTTCTTACTCTGGAAAAATGGACAACTATCGTCTACCTGATAGAAAGTCTAGCCAGCCACCTTGCCGTTCCCGTCAGGAAAACTAGGTTTTCGACCTATTTTAGGGTGAGGCAGGGAAGTCATAAATCCTCATCAGTGATAAACCCCTCAAGCTACTATAACACACAGACGACTGCTATATGTTAACCTCGATACAGAGACAATTGATGATAATTCTGACTCATCAAAATAAACCCTCTAAACATCCACACCTGATTGATTACCAGACCACTGCCATTATGTTGATTTTGTTATCACCTTAGCGTATTTTCTGGCTCTTCAGTAAAACCCTCCCCAAGTTATCATTTTATTTACCAACTCACTGTTTATATGTTCACTTGGCAATCACTATTGCATATTTCCTATATCATCTATTCAAAAGAGAAGAATAGGCATGTACCTGTCAAGCTACCAAAACATAACAGCTATTATGAAAATTAGAAACTATTTTAGACGCGTAAGATTCTTTTTGAAATTAAACAATTTCTACTGCCCTTACTGCAATGGAAAAATTAATGAGAGGGCCTGGCTCATCAGTGGTGAACCTTCCCAGCGATTTGGCCAGTTTAATCTCCAAGAGTCTAGCAACAGTATCACTATAAAAGGAAGTTACAAAAATGCAATATGACAGCGGTATGGTAGATTAAACTGGCGTAACCGCTGGGAGGGTTCACCACTGATGAGCCAGGCCCTCCCATTAATTTTTCCATTGCAGTAAGGGCAGTAGAAATTGTTTAAATTCAAAGAGAATCTTACGCGTTTAAAATAGTTTCGAATTTTGATAACAGATGGCGCGCTAGTGCATCATAACAGCTAGTATGTTTGATACAGCGACACCAGAAGAATATCGAAAATGTAACAAATTCTGTAGACTCTATCTTAACTACCATGGTCCTAAATAACACTAATGCATTGAAAATTCTAGTTTTAATTAGTAGGTTTTTATTTTAAAATAATCTATACATATAAAATGAAAGGATTTAAAGGCACGAATGTTTCTCTTATACATAATACAAACTTCTACTGTCCTTACTGCGTTGAAAAATATATTGGGAGGGCTTGGCTCATCAGTGGTGAACCCAGAGGTTTCGCCAATTTAATCCACCAGACCCCTGCTCAGAGCTCTAATACTGTATTTGACGATTCTGCTTATATACGCAGCACTGAAGGGTGGAATCTCAGA
This sequence comes from Cordylochernes scorpioides, assembly GCA_030710605.1. Lineage (NCBI taxonomy): Eukaryota > Metazoa > Arthropoda > Arachnida > Pseudoscorpiones > Chernetidae > Cordylochernes > Cordylochernes scorpioides. The sequence goes on along the minus strand of CP092864.1, from coordinate 129,433,236 downwards.
AATGGTTTTCAAGAAAACTATGGACATAAGCTTATAGGACAGTATAATTACATATTTATACCATAAATTTTTAGTGGTTATTTCTAACAATATATTAAACATTTTTGATAAATGTGTGTGTAAATATACTTTATATTTGTATAAATTATTGCTCTAAAATGTAAATTTAAATAAATTTCACTCTCTCTCTAAAAATAAAATCAATTTGTATATATTTTGAAACTATGTACATAAAATAGATTAAACATTTACATGCAAATATCCACATAGGATATGGCGTGTGTTTGTTAATAAATAAATAAACAAAATATTTCTGGGCTCATCGGTTATCTACCCTCCAAACTTAATACCAGTCTAAATGCCAGTTTAACATATGTTAACTTATACCCAATCGTTCTGCTTGTCATTTATAAAGAATAGCCATTTTAAGGTGAAATTTTCTCAGAATTTATTCTGGATATAATATAAATAAGATTTAGTGATAAAGAAGAACAAATAAAATCGAATTCCATTTACTATCAAAAGATTGAATACTAAAAGATTTTTAAAAATAAATTTCAGATATATTCAATTTAAATCCAGAAGTTGCATTAAACACATCCACTTTCTATAGAAAGCTTTAAAAGCAATTCAAAGAGAAAAAGTGGGCAATTACTTCATCTAAAAATTGAACAAATGGAGCAAAACTCTTTGTTAAATTTTATTTCCCAATCTAATCAGACAATCCAATTTCGAAACTCTGTAATAGGTTGAAAGATGTCGTAGAAAATGTGGAATGAATGCTCTTACATAACGTACATATAACAAGACAATAATTCAGGTAAAAACAAAAGGTAATTTGTTTGATTATTTCAATAAAATAATCATTTTGTCAACTCAATTGTGTTGGTATAATGAGGCAAGAAACTGGTGAACGTTGTTCTGGTCTCTAATTACTGATATAATTAAAATTATGAAAATTATTATTTTTTAAATAAAACAACTCTTTATGGTAAGAGAGAGAGATTGAAACTGATTTATTACAATGTCCATATAAGATTATATAAGGTTAAATACAGAATAAATATAAACATGAATATATATGATTATATAATGATAAATAAAGATAAATAAATATTAAAAAAAGCATATCCTGACCAGGAGCACATGTGCTTTACAGAAGGCAGAGCGCCATCTGGTGGAACAGAAATCAACTAAATATTAATTTAGCCTGTTCCCTGATATTTGGCCAACCCAATTTCTTGATAAATCAAGAAAAGCCATTTAATATTGATTTCAACTCCTGATCTTTTTATCTTTCTTTTTTTTTTCTTTCGTTTTTTCATGTGTTAAGCGTATTTACGCAAGTTTGGCCTTAAATACCTATTTCTTGGTTTTTCAGGAAGCCACTGGGACCAAAAAATATTTTTTTTTCACAGTGGTTCAGCCTACTTCACACTGACCAGCGCCAAAAGCGCGAAACGCGTTCGTGGATGGCTTTTCTTGATTTATCAAGAAATTGGGTTAGCCAAATATCAGGGAACAGGTTTAATCAATGTTTAGTTGATAACTGTTCCACCAGATGGCGCTCTGCCTTCTGTAAAGCACATGTGCTCCTGGTCAGGATATGCCTTTTTTAATATTGATTTCAACACCTGATCTTTTTATCTTTTATTTTTTCTTTCGTTTTTTTTTTCAGATAAATAAATGTAAAGTATATAATTGATAAATATACTCTTCAAGGAATAATAAAGCAAGCCTACAGACAACCCAGAGAGAGACGGAAATGTATAGGGTCACTTAAGATACCAGCGACATTCCAAGTGGCGACCCCTGGGATCCGTCAGTTAACACCTCGGGACTTTTAATACAGTTGGGGATTGTGTGCGACACGAACGGCCGCCCGGCTGTGCCAGTCCTGTCTCTCCCTCATTCTCTGGTTGCCTGGGTTCCTCTTCCAACTTGTGGTGTGATTATTTTTCTTCCCACATTATTATACCACATATATATTATATATATAATATATACAAGATCTTCATTTGTGGTGCCCACCGCGGGAAGGAGGGAGAGAGACTGTTGTGTTTTACATCTTCATATTTAAAAATACACCTATCCCCCGATTTAAACGATAGATACGTTCCTGAGAAAAACGTGTAAATCGAAAATTAAATTTTTCGCGAAATTTTTATGCGAAGAAATACAGACACAGTGTGCGTGTGCAGCAAGTCAGCACATAAGCTCGGGATTCCTCGTGAGATGTGTACACAGCGCATGTGTTCAATCACAGTAGCATTTAGTATAGTGCGATAAAAACAAAAACAAAAACTTATTTGGAAAACCGTGTAAATGCGAAAACGTGTAAAACAAATACCGTGTAAATCGGGGGATAGGTGTATTAAGGTGTATTAATATTCGTTTTATTAACATATATAATACCATATTTAATCAAAAGGTATATATTGGATCAAACTCAGCTAAGTTTGTTGTTGACACACATTAAAATGTTATAACACCTTGATAAAGGTTGGCGTTCAGCCAACTGAAATATTGGTAAAATAAATTATATTTTGATCCAATCCAATGTATGCCATTTTAAAATGAGATTTATTTATGGATTGTTATTTTTTTTAAAATAATAACATATATAGAAGCAATGGGCGCTTCTCCCGTCAAAATAAACGTCAGAATCTGACGCCATCTATTGACCGTCGCCGCAACTAGCGGCCTCGGGTCGGTGACAAAGCCACAACTCCAACTTTGGTAAACTGATAAGCGTCCACCTAGAGACCATGGTTTCGGGCTAATGGCCCTCGTCAGTCTAGGGCGGACTTTATTCCATGAGATCCACACGGGATCTAATGGAATACTCAAAATATACCAAAGAGGTGTTTTGCTGGCAATGTGGCTGGGTCAAATCTATTGGCAAAATAGTTGCGGCGACGGTCAATAGATGGCGTCAGATTCTGACGTTTATTTTGACGGGAGAAGCGCCCATTGCTTCTATGGATTAATTTCCTCCCGGCAAATTTTCCATCATTAACATATATATTGTTGCTCTTTTCTACAAATATATCTCTTCGCTTATTCTTTTTTCTACACAGCCTATGACACGTAACGGCCGAAGATTTGCTGGAGTTGTTTTTTTTTTCTTTTTAAAATTTATATGCTATCTACTTATTTATTATATACAGTAGACTCTCCTATAACGCGAGTTTTTACAACGCGATTTCGTACAACGCGATAAAAATATTGCGACAAATTTATTTATACAACGCGAATTTTCGTATAACGCGATATAAAATAAAATGCGGAAATTTCCTTATTGACAACTGTACAATACATTTGCATATAAAATAATAAAACATTTAGTTTTGTTTTAGTATATAATTATTTTTCCTATATACATCATTTTATACAATACATTTTTACATGATATCTGTCACTAACAATTTACCCTAACAACATTCGCGTTATACAAGTTTTATTTCGTACAACGCGAATTCCTATAACGCGATTTCATACAACACGGAACACATTAATCGCGTTATAGGAGAGTTCACTGTATAAAACAAACCTCCTATGTTTAAATTAAACAACAAATATATGTCAATGTGTTGATAATCATTTAAAAACATATAAGGTATTTTTATATTGTTAATATATATATATGTTATAAAGAAAAATATAGAGAGATTTTCTGCTTGAATTTAGATCATGTTGAGGATTATGGTATGGTAATGCAGTCGTGGTTGAAATCTTTAAATAAAAATAATAATGGTTTTGATCAGAGATTTCTTTATTTGAGCAAGGAATATATATATATATATGAAAAACATAATTTGGTAAAAGTACTGCCTGGCTTAAGGCGAGTAGAACAAGGAAAACAAAAGATTATTTACATTGTACAAAAGATTTGAGCCGGCCAACGGGGAACAACAACAATGAGTATTTATAGGGAAAGCGTGACCTCTGGCGGTCGATTTAACAGAATATTTTAATCTATGATATATAATTTTAAATAAAATAATATTTTTATATAACATATATATACCTTATGATATGTGAAGGTTATTCACATATTAAAACGAAGGTCCCTACGTGGGATTCAATCCCGGTTCATGACTGTCGGGAATCGAGGGTGTTACCTACTTGTCCACTGACTCTTTTATCCCTATTACTCGTACATATTTCTTGCAATTGTTTGAAGTTTATTTGTTAATTTTATAATTATTCTTATTTTTTAATGTCATAGAAGCATTTTTTGGCAGAAATATTCAATTTTTTATCATCATCATTTTTAATACACCTATCCCCCGATTTACACGGTAGATACGTTCCTGAGAAAAACGTGTAAATCGAAAATTAAAATTTTTTAAAAATTAGAAATACAGACACAGTGTGCGTGTGCAGCAAGTCAGCACATAAGCTCGGGATTCCTCGTGAGATGTGTACACAGCGCATGTGTTCAATCACAGTAGCATTTAGTATAGTGCGATAAAAACAACAAAAAAACTTATTTGGAAAACCGTGTAAAACAAGTACCGTGTAAATCGGGGAATAGGTGTATTGTTTATCATTATTTTTTCTTTGTTAATTATCAAATCATTTTGCAATTGTAGTTTATTTTTGTTTTGTTTCTTTTTAAACAATAAAATATATAGAACTAAGGTGTAATATTCAATTCAAGCATATGGAACCAACATCGATTCATTTTTAAAACAAAGCAAAATCATAAGCTTTTATAACTTTCACTTTTTCATACATATACACATTTTAACTACCTTGCGATTTCTTCTATCTGCTTATGTTGTTTAATGTATATGTTTATTCAATGTTCTTTTTCTTAATTGTTTATTTTCTTTTTGACAATTCTGTTACCTAGAACCAAATTATTGTAAATAGTTTCACGCGCAATTATCCAGATCGGATATAGCGTGTCTTGTTTGCAACTGGTAAATAAATACATCTATTACACTCACAAATAAATATCAGTTAACAGGTATTTACAGCTATTACATTATCAGACAACCTATGTAATGATATATAAACACTTAGAAATCCCTAAAACACAGGCTACATCAATCTCCACCATTATCCTGAACAGTAAATAGGCCACAGTTTGTAGAGCGCCATCTCTTGACGGAAGTTGTAACCATTTTCTTTGGCCAATACTTGTATCCGTGTCTTAACCAAAATATCAAACTTATTTAACATCTGGGTTCAGTTCTTTTTAAATCTTTAATATCATTTTGCATATTTACTCAATTTATAAATTCAATTGCCATTTATCGATAAAATTTGTAACAATAGTATTTACTGTGTTTCTTCTCAACACTTTCATCAAATATCCAGAATTATTGATGTAATTGTTGAGAAGAAACGCATTGTCAGTAAATATACTTGCTACAAATTTTATATTTCCTCAATATTTTCTTTAAATAAACGTACAATAGGAAATAAAATATATCTTCTATAAAATCTACGAATTAGAATTAGATAAAAAAAAAAGGTAACTATTTAATTATTGTGAAAAAATAGTACAAAATGTGACATTGTACTGGGATAAGGTGCATAGATTATGAAAAAGGCATCTCCTTATCGTGCAACTGAAAGTTGCTGATGGCTTGCGCCATCTATCGGAATAAATATCAACTATTCTCGTGGATTTTTAATTATCAAGAATGGGTATTTGGCCAATTCTGAAATAATTAAAAATCAACGAGAATAGTTGATATTTATTCCGATAGATGGCGCAAGCCATCAGCAACTTTCAGTTGCACGATAAGGAGATCCTTTTTTTCATAAATTATTTGATTAATGTTTTAAAAGTTTTATATAAATTAAAAGTTATATACTAATGCAAATATATACTCAATTGATAAATGATACGTATTAAGGATTTATAAAGAATTTAGGGCTAGGTTTCTTGTTATTTCTAAAGCTTTTGGCCTAACCTGCCCTACAACACTGAGACCAAGAAGAAGCACCACCAGGTGTCCATGTTGAAGGACATGTTGCCCTGAAAGCTCGAGAAATAAAAGAATTGTAAAAATAAACCAAACCATAGAATCCTTATGGATTTTCGGGTCTGGCCTCGAAGATGACGACTTGGCCAAATCCATCATCTACCGGTACTTCGTACAGGTTGGGCTGACCACCCGCTCATCGCCTGGGAAAGAAGGCTCACTCGCCGGGGCACATCCCCCGCATGATCATCTATATTTTAGTTTTATTCCCATTTTTATTGTAAATTATTGACAAGAAGTCAATAAAGTTTGTTTCAATTGTCCATAGAATCCTTATTGATCTTATAAAAAGGTAAAAGCAGGGAAATATCTTTATTAAGGATTTATGTTTAAAAGTAAACCAAATATTTATATATTTATCGCAAAAAAAAATAATTTTTATTGAATTTTGATATTTTATTTTATAAAAGTCCAAAAACTTTCATTGATTAATTAAACTTGGAAGAATTAAAAAATCTAAATTCTCCCAACATATATAGGTTGGCTTCAAAAACGTCTGAAGCAGGGTTAAGCGACTCTGATGTGTTTGTATAACTCTATTTATAAAAATTTTTAAAAATATAAAATAATATATAATATAATATTCAAAATTTGAAACTATTATGGACGCGTAAGATTATTTTTTAAAATAAACAATTTCTACTGCCCTTACTGCAATAGAAAAATTAATGGGAGGGCCCCTGGCTCATCAATGGTGAACCCTCCCAGCGGTTTCGCCAGTTTAATCTACCATACCGCTGTTATATTGCATTTTTCGATTTTCCTTTTATAGTGATACTGATGCTAGACTCTTGGAATGGGTATTTTAAATGAACTATGGACATAAGCTTTGAGGACAGCAGAATTTCATACAATTATAAATATATAATATGCTTCGAGCAATCACTCTTCAGAAAATTTCAAGTTGAGTCTTTTTATTTGAACAATTATATTAATATTTATAGTAATTTTAATTTTTCCATTACAGTAAGGGCAGTAGAAATTGTTTATTTTGAAAAAGAATCTTACGTGTCTATAATAGTTTCGAATTTTGATAACAGATGGCGCGCTAGTGCATCATAAAGCAACACAGTGTTGACGGGGGTTTTAAAGTTTTTATCTATTTCCACCGAGGAGAGATTGAAACTTCTTCATCACATCGTTCATACTGTTACATCAATTTTAATGCGCCTTACCTTCATTCAAAATATTCTATGATATTGAATATTTATTTAAAACAGAATATTTAGATTATCATCATTCCTTTTTATAGTTTCATTCCTTTTGTAATATTGTTATTGTACATATATCTTGATTGGTTATTGGAGCGAGAGAGGACCAAGACGAAGACTGCGGATCACGACCTACGAGGAAGACAACGAGTAAATAAACACAATAACTTCAAAAGGTAATTTATTTTTATTTACTTTTATTTATTTGCTTTGAGTATGGAAACCCGCTCGGTGTATAACACCAAGAAAGAGGAAACCAAGGTCGACGACCCTGCAAAGCTGCAACTTGGTGCAACAATATAAGATTATATAAGGTTAAATACAGAATTGAATAAATAAGAATAAATAAGGACAAATATATATTTTTATTTTATTTCAACACACAAAACGCGATATCCCGGCTAGGGATAATTGCGTTGATTTACATTTTTTAAAACAGAAACAGTTATAAGCATATTATAAAAGAAAAAGTAATAAAGAAGAGAAACAATAATATATATTAGTAACCTGAACCTTTCAGGTTTGAAAGATAATCGTAAATATATAAATATAGATTAATAGGTTAAGAAAAAGGCATCTCCTTATCGTGCAACTGAAAGTTGCTGATGGCTTGCGCCATCTATCGGAATAAATATCAACTATTCTCGTTGATATCTAATTATTCCAGAATTGGCCAAATACCCATTCTTGATTAATCAAGAAAAGCTAATCACGGACGCGTTTCGGGCTATTGGCCCTCATCAGCGTTGTGCAAGTGTACCTCAACGACCAAAAAATTGGTCATTAAGGCATCCTGAAAAATCATGAAACGGGTAGTTAAGGCGCAAGCCATCAGCAACTTTCAGTTGCACGATAAGGAGATGCCTTTTTCTTAATTTATGCACCTTATCCCAGTACAATATCACATTTGTACTATTTTTTCATATTAATAAGTTTAAAATATAAAATTGATATGAATATACACATATATTGTAGCGTAGAAATCAGGTCTGTGAATATCTTAAGATGTGAAAGTATTTATTGATGACGTCAGTACGACAAGTCGACAATTATCAACCAAACTATCTACAGCTAGAGAATATTGAACAAACAAGCTAAGAACCATATATGATGATTTCACAAATACATAGTAATACTCTGTGTTAAATGTTTTCATTGAATAATTAAATTAAATAATAAAATCTAAGATATATTTACATATATATACAAGATTTTCATTGGTGGCGCCCACCGCGGGAAAGACTCCGCCACCGATGGACTGCGAGAGTTCACAGAGTGGGCAGGTTGATGTGATGGCTGGTGTTACCCACCTCAAGACCAAGATGGTACTTGTAGATGGTAGCCTTCGCCACACTGGTCATTTGCAGATAGAAAGAGAGATCTACTAAACTATCTGAAGCAATCTGTTTACCATTTTTTCCTCTATTAGATAATTGCCCAATTTCATTATAAAAAAAAAAACAATACTAATACTAAGAACACTAAAATATAATGCTCCGAACAATTGCTATCACTAAGAGATTAAAACTCAATAAAACTGGGTGTTCTAGTTACGTCTGAAGAACAGACCAGAGGCTAGTATTCCATATACAAAGATATGTAAAACACAAATAATTTCTTATATCACTTTTCCTGCTTAACCTTCGGAGAAAAGATCTTTAAATCTCTAAATATAATATATATTATAATTATAATATATTTAATATAATAATCATTATTTTAACGTCCTTTCTCTTTCTTTTTTTCCTTTGAACTTCTACTCACACCTTGTAATTCATCGATTAACACAAATCAATAACGCGCCATCTATACATATAAAATGAAAGGATTTAAAAGCACGAATATTTCTTTTATACATAATACAAACTTCTACTGCCCTTACTGCGATGAAATAATATATTAGGAGGGCTTGGCTCATCAGTGGTGAACCAAGCCCTCCCAATATATTTATTCATCCCAGTAAGGACAGTATAAGTTTGTATTATGTATAAAAGAAATATTCGTGCTTTTAAATCCTTTCATTTTATAATTCACCGATTGTTTATGTTTTACCTGAATGTGATATAAGATAGCTATAAATGAAGATAGCTAAAAGCCGAGGTTTAAATCAGGCTATTCAACAGTTAAATATTTACTATTCTATTTTTGTTCCATGAATTTATAGTTTTATATTTAGTTTATACACACTATTTATAACACAATACAATGCAGCTTATGATTGTAAAACGGCATTTGAATTTTATATCGCATGTGTTTCTTTTGAACTAAAAACCGAAATTTTTTTTTTTTTAGGAGAAATAGCAATTATTTTTAACCTCAGGGATGAAGTATGAAAAGATGAATTGTGAAGAGTAATACTAAACGGAAAAATAAAAGTGTCCAGGGATGGGAATCGAACCCACAGTGTTCCGCTTACCGGGCAGATGCCATGTCCACTAGGCTACCCTGGACATATTTTTCCGTTCGTAGAAATTATATAAAGTAATTTATAATACAATATAATGCAGCTTATGATTGTAAAACGGCATTTGAAATTTATCCCGCAGACCATTTTACAGACTATTTATATTGATATAAAATATCCGTCAAATTAAGATGATATTAATGTTAAATTTATCTTTTTTTCTGATATAGAGATCATTGATTTTTAACTTTCATCAGCAAACCTTTTTCAAACTTGAAAAAAAAAATCAAAAAAGTCCTTTGATATAATTAAATGGCAAGTCAAAATATTTCCTTTAAATTAAAAATTCAAATTTCTTTTAATAAACCAAATTTTTAATATATAATAACTCTTTTATTCGAAAATTTTTACGTTCATACAAGATGATTAGAATTCCTTTCTTTAATACTTTAATAAAAATTAAAGTTTTTTCCTTCATAATATTTTTCGGTTATTTATTTTCGTCTGGCTAATTGAAATTTTACATTGAGTTTCTAAGTTGGACTCTTTTGTATTATTTCTGAAAAGGGAAAAAAAGGTGAATTTTACAAAAGGGTAGTGTTTCTCCTTTGTAATATATTTTCTATTCCTTATTAGCCTATCTTAGAGTTTTCACCTATTTTTATCAATTTGTCACATCACACGGCCAGAAATACTTACATAAAACTATCAGAAACACCAAATTGTTCCTGCGAAGAAACTGAACAAACTGCTCTTCACCTTATCTATGACTGTCCGAACTTTACAGAAGTGAGACATCGATTGTTCCCTGATCTAAATCATTCAACTCTCTTACATCAGGCACTTTGTCTATATAAATTTTATGTACTATGTCGAATAATACATGTAAATTTGTAAATATTTAATTCTAAGTTGTAATTTGTTTGTTGTTTTGTTTGTTTCCTCTGTATTAGGCGCAAATATTTCAATATCGCGTCTGGTTGATTAATAAAAAAATAGAAAAAAAAATCCAGTTTTATTTCATTAATACAACTCCTTGTAAAACATCACCTATCTAACAAACCAAATTCTAGAGTATAAGATAATAAACCAAAGGCAAAACGGAGGCATATGAACTTAGGTTACGGCATATGTTTGTAAGCTTTTTTAAATCTTCATGTAGAAATGTTTTTAGTAACAAAGTGAAAAAGTATTTTTAGCTCAACTTCTTTTTCACAATAAATTTTATTGAGAATAAATCTATACTTTTAAATACTTTTTTTGTAACTTATCCTATTGAAATATGCTTAAAATGATTTTTTTCTAAGATAAAATGTTACATTTTCCACACATACGATATTAATGGGTACCTCAAATAGGTTTAACTCTACTAGAGAAGATGAGAAGTGATTTGAAACAAAACGGCGTGGATTCGAAGAAATTGAAGGTAACAAACAAATGTTTTAACATTTGTCAAATTGTGAAGATTCCATTAGATCCCGTGTGGATCTCTTGGAATATATAAAGTCCACCTTAGGCAGACACGGGCCATTACCCAGAAACCATGGTCTCTAGGTGGATGCTTCTCAGTTTGTCAAAGCTGGTGTTGTGGCTTTGTCATCGACCCAAGGCAGCTAGTTTGCGGCGACGGTCAATAGATGGCGTCTTGTTTTGACGTTTATTTTGACGGGAGAGGCGTCCTATGCTTCTATGAAACATATGCTTATCAAGTTAATGATTGTGTAGTAAACCTAAGGATTTCTGTTATATTTTTTTATACGTTGTTTTTCATAGATTAATATATTTTATATTTTTGACTGGATGACCGGGTTACTTTGCATGTATATATTTGGTTTTTGAAATGATGCAAATTAGATAGTTATGAAAGGAAATTAAAAGTATTAATTTCTTCGAGGTGTTGGTGATTACTCTTCTCGATGGTAGAATAGGAAAGTCTTAGGTCCCAACATCTCCCTACCTCAACTTGGTTGCCAGTAACAGCTGTTGTCTGAACGACGGGAAACTCGACACATCGACTTCTAGAGATCTAGGTGGCGTTAATTCCAACAATTCATTATTTTTATTTGACTTTTAAACATTTTAAAAAGAACAAAGATTTTCTACGCCTCGCCTCGGGGCAAATGATTCTTTTTATTTGTTTAGAAAACAAGAAGAGAGCTCTCTCATCTTCACTTATCAATTTAAATATTAAATCAATAATTTAGATATTTTATTTTTATTATATACAGTACAACCTCCCTGTAAAATACACTTATTTTCAGAGTCAAAGTGTTCTTTAGGAAGAGGTGTCCTCTTTACTGGTGAGTGTTCAATTAGTGAAAATAGTAATTTTGCAAATGAAAACTTTCCTTTGTAGAGAGCTGTCCTCTATCGGGAGTGTTCTCTCATGATGGTTCTACGGTATATATATATTCATATAAATAGATGGGAATTGTGCCGGGAGGATGTTGATCTAAAGAGACGAAGGTCGCCTCTCCCGTCAAAACTAGACGTCATCTATTGACCGTCCCCGCAAACTAGCGGCCTCGGGTCGGTGACAAAGCCACAATACCAGCTTTGGCAAACTGAGAAGCGTCCACCTAGAGACCATTTCTCAGTTTCCCAAATCTGGTGTTGTGGCTTTGTCACCGACCCGAGTCCGTTATTTTGCGGCGATGGTCAATAGATCGCGTCTAGTTTTGACGTCTATTTTGACGGGAGAGGCGACCTTTGTCTCTTTATATATATAATAATTATTATTATACATTTTTACCCACGATTATATATTTTGTAAAATCATATATGGATAATTCTAAGATTTTTTTCAAACATTTCATATATGGCTATATGCGAAACTTTAAAGTAGAACGAGATTGGTGTGAGAGACTCGTTTTTTATTCCACTTGCAATGTTGAGTTGAAATTATTTATTTGTATTTAGTATCAGTAGTTTACTTTAACTATGAAAATTTCTGTTTGATGAGGAGGACAGAGCCAATATCCTATTATTTGTTTGGTCAGGTACGATAAGCCAACCCCCCACACCGATAAAACGGTGTTTACCTTACAACTCTGAACACTCGGATTTTCCTGGAAAATCTCTTAAAGATTTCTTGAAAAAAGCCATGGTCCACCTGTGTTGTGTGAGCAGAAGAGCTTAAATTGACTTGTTCCATTATATGTATACTAGACGAATGGCCCGGGCAACGCCCGGGGTTTACCCGAGTGCGAATATATTTTAAAAACGTTGACTTGGATGGTCGCTATTAACAGGGTGGTCTGTATAGACAGGTGGATGTATCACACAGCTGATAACAGGGTTGTCTAGAGTGGTCGCTATAGACAGGGTGGTCTGTATAGACAGGTGGATGTATCACACTGCTGATAACAGGGTTGCCTAAGGTGACCGCTATAGACAGGGTGGTCTGTATAGACAGGCAGCTGATAACAGGGTTGTCTAGAGTGGTCGCTATAGTCAGGGTGGTCTGTATAGACAGGTTTATGAGAGAGGCAAACTTACATAAAAAAAAATATAAAATAAAAAAAATAAATAAAATAAAATAAAAAAAATAAAAAATAAAAAATAAAAAAAAATAAAAAAATAAAAATAAAATTAAAAAAAATAAAAAAAAAATAAATAACAAAAATAAAAAAAAAAAACAAAATAAAAAATAATAAAAATAAAAAAAAAATAAAAAAAAATAAAATAAAATAAAAAAAAAAAAAAAAATAAAAATAAATAAATAAAAAAAAAAAAATAAAAAACAATAAATAAATAAAAAAAATAAAAAGAATATTACGCCTCTAAAATAGTTTTATAATTTGATAACAGATGGCGCTCTAGTACATCGTATCTACAGCCAATGAGCGCGCATTCTATCCGTGAGCTTCAGACAAACAGACAAAGCTTCAGACAAACAAACAGACAGAATAAGGCAAATATATAAGTAGATTCCATATGTAAATACCTGTTTTTTTTTTTCCCTCTTTTCGCTTTCCACTTCTTCCATCCATATTTCCAAAAAATATTCTATTACTTTCCATAGGATTATTTAAATAATAATCTGTATATATTTATCATGTGTATATAATCTTTCTCCATTTTTACCCCATTTGTATATTTCCCACTTTCATGGGTTTCTCCGTCTTGTAACCCCAAGGAGAATCCTCTGTAAGACCTGTGTGTCTTAATAAAGGTTTTTGTGTGTGCGTGTGTGTTTTAACTATGATCTAAATAAACAATGAGATATCACATTTGATAAACTTCTCAAACCTTTATCTCAAGAAAATATGTAGCCAGGATCTGTAGCCATTTGCTGCAATTGTCCATAAATGACCTATTGTCTCTTGATTTATTGAATTGACAAGTTTCACAATGTTTAATTGATTTAGCACACAATGTCCTTAGTCATATATGGCTAAATATTATGATGGATTTTGCCATCTGTGTTGTCCCAATGTGTCCATGATTTGTACGTACTTTATAGAACAATGTTTAACAAGTTTTACCGCAAATGTTTCTTTTTACAGAACGAAAAAGCGTAATTTATTTAAAGGAGAAATAACGACTATTCCTATCCTTAGGAATAAAGTATAAAAGGATGAATTTTGAAGAGTAATGATGAACGGGAAAAAAAGTGTCCAGGGATGGGAATCGAACCCTAAGTGTTCCACTTAACGGGCAGATCCCATGTCCACTGGGCTTTTATTTTTTCATTCATCATCACTCTTTACAATTCATCCTTTCATACTTCATTCCTAAGGATAGGAATAGTCGTTATTTCTACTTAAATAATGGAAATTACGATTTTTCGTTCTGTAAAAAGAAACATTTGCGGTAAAACTTGTTAAACATTGTTCTATAAGCATAGCCGCATTATATTGTATTACTAGCGGATGTACCCTGCTTCGCCCGGGTTTTACCCGAGTAAAGGTTTCTCTAACGAACATTTGTTAAAACAATTCTCTATAAACTTATAAAAAAAAGAAAGATATATTTTGATAATTTGAAACTCGTAAATTTGAATCTCTCGATAAAATGAACGTTTTTTCACGGTCCCTTGAAAAATACTCGATAAGTTGAATAAAATCAATATTAATTGGTTCCCTCGGTAATTGGAAGTTGAAGGAATAGTATCTTGCCTTGGAATTGTATCATTATTCTTGTCTCAAATAAATTGCCGTGTCATCCTGAATTTTGTCTTTCCTAATTTTCTATATTACAAAATCATCATTTTATCTATTCTCCCAATATATATATTGTAGATAAATGATAAAACTAAATTTGACTTGTGCGCAATTAATAGGTATAAAATCTTACTTTTGATAAATAATCTTTAAGATAATAAACTTAGTGATAATAAAACTTATAGATAAAAAAACTTGTTTACATCGTCGCAATGGGGGCGCTGCTTGCGAGTTAAATCTACAAATCTGCAAATAACTCTAAGGATATTCAAGATATTCAAGAAATTATTTTTTAAAAACCTTACCGGGGATATACCTAATAATATCCCAAATTTTCACGGCGATTGGATGTATGGTTTTTGAATCTATAGAGTACTGACAGACAGACATTCAATTATATATATATATAGATTTATTGGCATTGTCTTCATCATCACAGTTTGCCGACAAATTACAAAAAGACATAAGACACCGCAACTTTTATATTAATTGTATAAAGTAGCGTGTTTTTATTATTATTTTAATAACTCTGTGTATATATATTTATATGATATTTGACCAGGAGTGTCTGGTGACGTGTGTGAATTAATTATATATATATATATATTAGATAATAAAAAGGCATATATTGAATTGAATAAAAGATTTATTTTGCCAATATTTTTGTTGGCTGAACGTCAACCTTTATCAAGGCATTACATTTTTGTATGCACTAACTCAGCACCGCATAGTGTTATAATATATATGTAATGAAATCAATGATTTCAACTGTGATATTATAACACTATGCGGTGCTGAGTTAGCGGTGCTGAGTTAGTGTATACAAAAATGTAATGCTTTGATAAAGGTTGACGCACAGCCAGCCGAAATATTGGCAAAATAAATATTTTATTAAATCCAATATATGCCTTTTTATTATCTAATGATTTAAATATGGATTGCTCTATATATATATATATATATATATATATATATGTTGTTTAGAAATAAGGGGTGAATTTGAGTTTTGTAAGACCCGTGCTTTGAAACCAGTTAGGATTTGGAAAGCCCGCTACATTTTAGGGGAAGACTTGTTCGCCAACAATACCTCTAGGTTAAGAGTGAATCGAAGAAAACCAGCAAAAAAAGTTATCGATAAAGTAGCTTTCAGAGAAACCCTTCCTCAGAAAACTAAAATATGAAAAAAGGTAATGGAGAGAGATTATATAACATTCTGAAGATATATCTATGCAGATATTGTACATGGGAATTTTATATTTTACATAATTGAAATTTTTGAAGAACGAACTATGAAAACGAATGAAGACATTAAGACGCGAATATTTCTTTCCACAAATGAATCAAAATCTACTGTCCTTACTGCAATGAAAAAATATTATGAGGGCTTGGCTCATCAGTGGTGAACCCTCCCAGCGGTTTCACCAATTTAATCTACCAGACCGCTTCTTTAGAGCTCTAATACTGTATTCATTCATTCTGCTTTTATATGCTACACTGAAGTGTCGAATCTTAGAAATGGTATTTAAGCAAACTATGTACATACGCCTTTTTTCATCGTGATAAGGACAGTAAAAGTTTGATTTATTTGGAAAAAGAAACATTCGTGTCTTGATGTCTTCATTCGTTATAAATAGATGGCGCGTTATTGCTTTGTATTAAGATTGAGAGTCAAATAAATTTAAAATATTTGCAGAGTTTCTTTATTAAGGTATCGGGAGGCAAGCTTTCGCGCTTCATCAGGCCACTGGCTCCGCAAAGGCGTGCAACAGATACAATAGAGATTCAGAGAAATACATTTAAAAAATCAAAAATAAAAATAGTGGCAGTTGTAGAGAGTACAGTTTCAATGGAGTTGGCATCATCTGCGTTGAATATGCTGGAACTGTTGGGGTAGATCTTCTGTTTATGCTATTATTGTCTTTGGATATTAAAGATTATAGAATGCGTCTATTGTATATGGAGAATATGCTAGGGAAGTGACATGTGACATCTTGTAGGTTGAATTGATGACATGTAGAATTTTCGTGCTGGAATATTAAGGATTTGTTATCTTGGTTTCTGATATTACGGCTATGTTCTTCAACTCTTATGTCTATTGATCTGCTGGTCTCTCCTATGTAAGAGGCTTTGTATTAAACTATGAAAAAGCGGATGAACTTAATGATAACTTTATACTTTCAGTATATATTTAGTCAAATAACTTAATGTGGACAAGAATTTGAGCTTTTTTGATTCCCTTTGAAGAAAAGGATTACTGAAAGTCAACAAATTCTGATGCAGCTGATGCTTATTTTACCTCAAAGGTCGAGTTTCAACACAATAAAGGTAATTATTTTAACAGGATAAACAAACTCAATGCCTCTTAGCACCATTATATGTAATGTCTTGACAAAGGCTGACGTTCTGCCAACCAACCGAAATATTGGCAAATAAATATTTTTATTCAATCCAAAAATAAAGGTAATTTGTCACCAAAGAACGTCCAGATGAACGACCGAAAGATTGGCAGATCGGAAGTGGAATCCTTAAACAAACAAGACCTAACACCCTAGCATCCTTGTTCCAAAATCACTTTATTAGGTACCGCTCAAAAAGAGCAACCTAGTTTATGATAATTGTAACAATGAATAATAGGTGAAGGTTATTCGCATATTAAACAAAATGTTAACGTGGGATACAATCCCGGTTCATGACTGTCGGTAATTGAGGGTGTTACCTACTCGTCCACCGACTCTATTTATGATTCTTGAACTTCCAAAATCACTTTATTAGGTACCGCTCAACAAGAACAACCTAGTTTATGTTAATTACAACAATGAATATGTGAAGGTTATTCACATATTAAACAAAATGTTAACGAGGGATTCAATCCTGGTTCATGACTGTCGGGAATCAAGGGTGTTACCTACTGGTCCACCGAATTCTTTATTTTCACCCTAAGCAAAAAAGTTTAACTTCCCCACACCCAAAAATATTATTTATGGAAATTGTATGTGTATGCGATTATATTGAGACAGTTTAAATGGATAATAATAAAATTCAATAAAACAAACCCTTGTATCATAATTAAGTAAAACCAATCATTCCTCCAGGGAAAAGTATCTTTTCAAAACATTGTTATTCTCTAGCTTTCAGGGACGGACGTCCTTCTACAGGAGAAAACTTGGTTATCATGTTTTACTATACAATTTAATTTATTTATTCATTACAAAACACACGCTATATCCTATGTGGATATGTGCGTGTAAAATATTAAACTATTATATATACATAGTTTCAATATATTAGGATTACAAATAAGTTTTGAGGGATATTTTTATAAATTCTAAGCTTTATTCAGATAAATCAGTACAATATATTTCATTCAAAGTATTGTCCATCTTTAGCTACGACTTTTTCCCATCTTTCCGGCAGCATACGGATTCCGTGTCGAAAAGATTCCTCGTCTTTTGAGGCGATCCAAACATTGACCCAATTTTTCGCCTCTTCGTAAGAAGTGAAGTGCTGCTCGGCCAGGCCATGTGTCATCGAACGGAACATGTGGTAGTCTGAAGGAGCAATGTCTGGTGAATACAGCGGGTGGGGTAGGACATCCCATTGAAGCGCCTCCAAAGTCTCCTTGACAATTTTTGCAACATGTGGCCGAGCGTTGTCGTGCTGATAGATCACCTTGTCATGTCTTTTGGCATATAGTGGGATTTTAATCTTCAATGCTCGGCTTAATCGCATCAAATGTTGTTGGTAACGTTCTCCAGTGATGGTTTCGTCAGGCTGAAGTAGCTCATAGTAGATCACTCCGAGCTGATCCCACCAGATGCACAGCATTAGCTTCTTGCCATGAATATTCGGTTTGGCCGTTGAAGTTGATGCATGACCGGGCTTAACCGACGATTTTCTGCGCTTTGGGTTGTCGTAGTGAATCCACTTTTCGTCCCCCGTCACGATTCGATGCAAAAAAACCCTTCCGATTTTGTCTTTTGAGCAGTAGTTCGCACGTTAAAATACGGCGCTCGATGTTTCCTGGCTTGAGTTCATATGGAACCCAATTTCCTTGTTTTTGCACCATACCCATGACCTTGAGACGGTTCGAAATCGCTTGTTGAGTCACTCCCAAGGTTTCAGCGAGCTCCTCTTGAGTTTGGCTTGAATCTTCGTCCAATAAAGCCTCCAACTCAGCGTCTTCGAACTTTATTGGCCTCCCTCCGCGTTCCTTGTCTCTGGTGTCAAAATCGCCACTTTTGAAACGCCGAAACCAGTACTCACATGATTTTATTGATAGAGCATGTTTACCATATGCCTCACACAGCAATCGATGTCCATCAGTTGCACTTTTCTTCAAATTAAAACAAAAAAGCAGCGCTTCCCGCAAATTGTGTTTTGTTGGCAAAAAGGTTGACATGGTTAGAGCACCAAAAAAAAAGTTCCTTACACTTGAGTGAAAAGACTTCTTCTGATTTTTTTGGGGAAATGATGAAGCCTTAACATGAAACCTTACAAGGTCCGATGCTTTTATATAATACTAGCGGGTGTACCCGGCTCCGCCCGGGTTTTACTCGAGGGAATGTTTGTAGTCTAGTATGTTGATATAATAAATCTATCTGAATATTAGGAAAGGTCAGGTAATTTTTTTGTAGGGTGATGCTCTGAAAAAGAACGCTATACCACTTTATCACTAAACAAATTGGCGAGTCAAAAATAAGCAACCTAAACAATCCATTAGCTTTGCAAGATAAGAAAAGAAATAGAGAAATGCATGCAAAATTCTCAACACAAATCAAAATCTTTAATCCACAGAAGTAATGTATATTAGGTAGGATGAGGTTTATTTTGTTTCTATTACATTACATCATCTTTAAATCTCAAAGCAGAGCAAAACCGGCATACCCGAGACATTTGGCCTATATCGACAGATGAATCAGCTTTATAATCAATATGGGAATTATACTGCAAATCTGAAAACGGCTTATGAGTTCAAAGCTGAATATGCTGAACAGGAACTTGCATAGTTTGTGTAGCTGCGACGCGGGCTTCAGAATACCTAAGACGGCGAAGCGCACGACGCGTCTCACTTTGAAGTGGTGTCTCAATAGCTCTAGCATTCCTATATCTCCTGGAAGCAGCCGTATTCCTACCAAGTAAACGTCGGCTGTGGCGAGGCATATTCTGAAAAAAAAATTAGATTGAGATTAATAACAAAAGCTTCAAAACCAGCAATTTCTAAACAAAGCATAAAAATTTCCTGTCTTTTTGAGGTAAAAATCAAAATTTTTATATGTTTTATTCAAAATAACCTTCAGATATGTTAAAAAGATTTCAAAAAACTAAAATCAAAATATTATTACCAAAAAATTAATGCACAAAACCAGTTATCATTAAAAAGCTTCAAAAATAGACCAACCGCTGGATACGGCAATGAAAAAGCATGCCTTTTGAGGTAAAAAATAGAAATAATTTTCTAAAATACAAAATACAACCCCTATATGTTAAAAAAAACTATAAATAATCTTAATATAAAATATTTAATCAAATAAATTAAAATATCTTTTAAAAAAATTTTGAAAAAGGACTTCTAAAAGACAAATAGATGAAATTTCCTGTCTTTTTGAGGTAACAATCAAAATTTTTAAATTTTCTATTCAAAATAACCTTCAGATATGTTAAAAAGATTTCAAAAAACTAAAATCATAATATTAAAAAATACCAAAAAATTAATGTACAAAACCAGTTATCATTAAAAAGCTTCAAAAATAGACCAACCGCTGGATACGGCAATGAAAAAGCATGCTTTTTTTGAGGTGAAAAATAGAAATAATTTTCTAAAATACAAAATACAACCCCTATATGTTAAAAAAACTATAAATAATCTAAATATAAAATATTTAATAAAATAAATTAAAATATCTTTAAAAAAATTTTGAAAAAGCACTTCAAAAAGACAAATAAATGAAATTTCCTGTCTTTTTGAGGTAAAAATCAAAATTTTTAAATTTTTTATTCAAAATAACCTTCAGATATGTTAAAAAGATTTCAAAAAACTAAAATCATAATATTATATTACCAAAAAATTAATGCACAAAACCAGTTATCATTAAAAAGCTTCAAAAATAGACCAACCGCTGGATACGGCAATGAAAATGCATGCTTTTTTTTAGGTAAAAAATAGAAATAATTTTCTAAAATACAAAATACAACCCCTATATGTTAAAAAAAACTATAAATAATCTAAATATAAAATTTTTAATCAAATAAATGAAAATATCTTTTAAAAAATTTTGAAAAAGGACTTCAAAAAGACAAATAAATGAATCCGTAAAAGAAATCCCTTGCTTATTTAAAAATATAAATAACCTATTTTTTAGATACAACCCATATATGTAGAAAATATAATAAATAAACTGTATTTAAAAGATCAAAGCAATAATTAAAAAATTCCATAAGAAAATTTAAAAAAGGACCTCAAAATGACCCATAATTGAACACAATGAAATTGCTTGCTCTTTTTTGCGATTAATAATAAAAAAAACCCAAATATTTTTAAAAACACAACACCTATATGTTATAAATACCACAAATAATTTGTATTTGAAAGATCTAAATAAGTAAATAAAAATTTCTTTAAAAATATTTGAGAAGGGCCTCATAATGACAATCACATAAACATACCAATAAAATATCTTGCATCTTAGTGAAAAAAAATAGAAATAATCCAAAATTTGTTTACAAAACAACCCATATATGTTGAAAACACCATAAATAATCTACTTTTAAAATATCTAAGCAATTAATTAAAATTTTGTTAAGGTCCTCAAAAAAGACAAAAAATTGAGCACATTAATGAAATTTCAAGCTTTTTAGTGAAAAAAAAAAAGAGAAATAACCCAATTTTTTTTTACAAAACAACCCATATAAGTGGAAAACACCATAAATAATTCTGTTATTAAAATATCTAAACAATTAATTAAAAATTTTGTTAAGGTCCTCAAAAAAGACATAAAATTGAGCACATGAATGAAATTTCTAGCTTTTCAGTGAAAAAAATAGAAATAACCCTAAATTTGTAAAAAATAATATAAATTACCTTAGTCTTATAAAAATACTAACCACTTAAGTTAGAAATAGCATATATATTTTATTATAAATTAGCCTAAAAATTTATCTAAAATATAAAATTGATCTCAGCAAGTAAGGCTTCAACTTTTTTCGGTATAAAATATTAAAACTATAAAATAAAAGTATCTTACCATGTATAAAAGTTATTATTAAAATTAAAATATATATATAAAAAAGATTAGAACTAATTTTGCAAGAAGCGCAAAGTAAACACTTTTGAAAGTGTAAACACTTTAACTCTGTTGAATTTTTTTGTATTTTATCGATAACAGCAAAGTTATGTATGTTAAAGTTAGGAAAAATATTTTGATGTTAAGCAAAACCTGCTCCATCTCGTTTTACATAAATGTTGAAAATTTGGTCGAAATTGATGCATTGCAACGAAAGTTTTTAGCGAACACCACTTATGAAATTTCCATTTTATTAATATAGATTTGTTGTGGCTTCTTTTGCAAATCCCTCAAAACTTATTTGTACTCCCAATATATAAACAAATTCTTTATAGTTTTAGAGAGAGAGAGTGAAAGTTATTTGAATTTATATTGTAGCGAAGTATTTATTATTTTACACTAGTATTAACAGAGTATTTATGTTTATATTTTACTACTTTGTAAACTTCACTCATTACTTATCTTTTGTTTTATCATTTATAGTCTGTTCTTGCCTTGAATAAATTGCTGAGTCATCCTGAGGTTTGTCTTTCCTAATTTTCCACGTGGAAATATTTTAGAGCAATAATTATACAATAAATAAAGTTTATTTACACACATATTATCAAAATGTTCAATATATTGTTAGAATTTAACCAAAATTATTTGTATAAATATTGAATGTTTTAAAATAATAAAAAACTATGCTAATTAAAACTATAATTTTCAATTCATTAATGTTATTTAGGTCTATGGTAGTTGAGATAGAGTCTACAGAATTTGTTAAATTTTCTATATTCTTCTTTACTGGAAACCATTTGGCTTAAAGTGGAACATTTGACATTGTACTCTCAAATCTTCAACAAGTGAGAACCGGATTGATATATGTTCTGGATTGTGATCATGTTTTACCATATCATGTTTTCTTCTGTAGAAGGGTGTTTGTGCCCGAAATCTAGAGAATAAAAAGGTTTAAAAAGATAATTTCCCTGGAGGCCTGATATTTTAAATCAATAACAAAATTGTATTTATGTTTAAAGTACTGAAGGAGGTTTCAGAATAGCCTGGCACACCCTTCCTATTCACCTGACATTTCTCCACAGGATTACCGACTTTTTCGATCGATGATCCATGGCCTATATGCGCAGTGCTTTCTTTTGTCTGATGATCCCAACAATCTGGTCAGATCCTGTTCCGAGTCTCTCTAGCAACATCGCCAACCGTCGCCTCAAAGATGGTGTTAGCAGGAGATTACTCTATTTTGAATAGAATATATACAGTAGAACCTCCCTTTAGCGGACATGCCGCTAGCGGATAACTCTCCACAAGGACAGTTTTCATTTGCAAAATTACCATTTTTACTATTCAGCAACTCTCTGGTAAGAGGACATCTCTTTCTAAAAGACACTTTGGCTCTGTAATTAGGTGTCCTCTACAGAGAGGTTCTACTGTATTACCGTTTTTACTATTTAGCAACTCTCCAGTAAGATGACACCTCTCCCTAAAGGGCACTTTGGCTCTGCAATTAGGTGTCCTTTACAGGGAGGTAGATATACTGTATTATCATTTTTACTATTTAGTAACTCTCCAGTAAAAGAACACCTATCTCTAAAAGACACTTTGGTTCTGCAATTAGGTGTCCTTTATAGAAAGGTTCTACTGTATTGATATTTTTACTATTTAGCAACTTTCTGGTAAGATGACACCTGTCCCTAAAGGACACTTTGACTCTGCAATTAGGTGTCCATTACAGGGAGGTTCTACTGTATTACCATTTTTACTATTTAACAACTCTCTGGTAAGAGGACACCTCTCCCTAAAAGACACTTTGGCTCTATAATTAGGTGTCCTTTATAGAGAGGTTCTACTGTATTACCATTTTTACAATTTAGTAACTCTCCAGTAAGAAGACACCTCTCTCTAAAGAACACTTTGGCTCTGCAACTAGGGGTCCTTTACAAGGAGGTTCTACTGTATTACCATTTTTACAATTTAGCAACTCTCCGGTAAGAGGACACCTCTCTCTAAAGAACACTTTGGCTCTGCAACTAGGGGTCCTTTACAAGGAGGTTCTACTGTATTAAAATAATTCAAATATGATATACGCACCTAAAATAATAGTAAAATTTACACAAACATTATATATCACAAATACTATAGAAAATATAAATCTATTTAAATTATTTATTTAGATATTTGCCTTCTAATATATAACTATATTTATTGAGAATCAAATATAAATGATATATAATAGAATAGAATTTTTGAAGTAAAATCCTGAAGTGTATTATAAATATTAAAATACATTATTTACCAAATACATATATCTTGTATAGCTTCATATATTATGGAATCTTATGAATGAAATATGAATCCAATTTGATATATCCGAGTATGTAGCAAATTAGCTCTAGCAAAATATTGAAATATATTCAGATAATAAAAAAAACATCATATATATGACGTATATTCGACGCAATCTCTATGTGATACACTTATAGATATCTCTGTATATTCGAATGTAATTATAAATGTAATCTCTGTGTATAAATGGAGGTTTATACTCTGATACATTAGCGCGCCATCTGTTTTGAAAATTTGAAACTATTATAGACGCGTATGATTATTTTTAAAAATTGAACAAATCAACACTTGACCTTATTTATTATATATTTTTAAGGGAATCGGTAGAAGGATGATCTAAACCGTTGCTTTTCGACCGCTACGACCCGGGTTCGATTCCCGCATTGGATACTTTTTTCTGATTAAAAAAATGCTCCAATGGCCCCCCGATTCTTGCAAAAGTCCAGCCCCACCAGCGAGTGCAAGTAACCAAACGGGGTTCTGGTACATTTGTAAGTGCAAAGTCGAAATGATTTTCACATGTGTAGATATGTGGTGCACTTATAGTAAAAGCAGTCGCCTAGGTCTACCCACCATGATTATCATGGCCTGTACCCCGCGTACTAGGAATAAGCAATATATATATATTTATTTTTAAAATTATAATTTCACAATGTATAATATGTAATAAACCTTTTAAAAAGGATGTATCTTACCTCAACAAAAGGAGCGTCTCTCCGGGAATTCTGTTTTGATAGCCGTTTCTTCTTCTTGTGCAGAGGCTTGGATTCAATGATCATCTCTTCCAGCTCGAAGGTCGGATCACAGTTCAGCTGGTCCTTCTGCAACACAAGCTTCATGTCGGTGGCCGGCATGTGTGACAAGAGGTGAGGCAAGAAGATGACAGGGATGTTTGACATGGATATGCGAATCAATGTTGTAGACATCGCTTTTATAATG
Organism: Cordylochernes scorpioides; assembly: GCA_030710605.1. Taxonomy (NCBI): domain Eukaryota; kingdom Metazoa; phylum Arthropoda; class Arachnida; order Pseudoscorpiones; family Chernetidae; genus Cordylochernes; species Cordylochernes scorpioides. The sequence continues at coordinate 129,407,889 of CP092864.1, read as the reverse complement.
TTAAATTAATCTTTAATTCCGAAATAATAACCTAATACCCATTTACACCTCTGAATAATCAATAGTGGGCAATTATTAACTGTATTGTTTTAAAATACGCCTACTAAGCCTCAATCGATAAATCTACAAATAGGGTTGTCGTGTCCAATGAAGAGCCTCAGATGTCTCTGTACATCTCTATCACAGCAATGTCCTCTATCTTGGGTATGTAAAGCTGCTGTATAGAGGTAACCTGTGTTGTTGTTGTCGTGTCCAATGAAGAACCTCAGATATCTCCATACGTCTCTATCATAGCAATGTCCTCTATCTTGGATGTGTAAAGCTGCTGTATAGAGGTAACCTGTGTTGTTGTTGTCATGTCCAATTAAGAGCCTCAGATGTCTCCATACATCTCTATCACAGCAATGTCCTCTATCTTGGGTATGTAAAGCTGCTATATAGAGGTACACTGTGTTGTTGTCATGTCCAATTAAGAGCCTCAGATGTCTCCATACATCTCTATCACAGAAATGTCCTCTATCTTGGGTGTGTAAAGCTGCTGTATAGAGGTAACCTGTGTTGTTGTTGTCATGTCCAATTAAGAGCCTCAGATGTCTCCATACATCTCTATCACAGCAATGTCCTCTATCTTGGGTATGTAAAGCTGCTATATAGAGGTACACTGTGTTGTTGTCATGTCCAATTAAGAGCCTCAGATGTCTCCATACATCTCTATCACAGCAATGTTCTCTATCTTGGGTGTGTAAAGCTGCTGTATAGAGGTAAACTGTGTTGTTGTTGTCGTGTCCAATGAAGAGCCTCAGGTGTCTCCATACATCTCTATCACAGCAATGTCCTCTATCTTGGGTATGTAAAGCTGCTATATAGAGGTAAACTGTGTTGTTGTTGTCGTGTCCAATGAAGAGCCTCAGATGTCTCCATACATCTCTATCACAGCAATGTTCTCTATCTTGGGTGTGTAAAGCTGCTGTATAGAGGTAAACTGTGTTGTTGTTGTCGTGTCCAATGAAGAGCCTCAGATGTCTCCATACATCTCTATCACAGCAATGTTCTCTATCTTGGGTGTGTAAAGCTGCTGTATAGAGGTAACCTGTGTTGTTGTTGTCGTGTCCAATGAAGAGCCTCAGATGTCTCCATACATCTCTACCACAGCAATGTTCTCTATCTTGGGTGTGTAAAGCTGCTGTATAGAGGTAACCTGTGTTGTTGTTGTCGTGTCCAATGAAGAACCTCAGATGTCTCCATACATCTCTATCACAGCAATGTTCTCTATCTTGGGTGTGTAAAGCTGCTGTATAGAGGTAACCTGTGTTGTTGTTGTCGTGTCCAATGAAGAGCCTCAGATGTCTCCATACATCTCTATCACAGCAATGTCCTCTATCTTGGGTGTGTAAAGCTGCTGTATAGAGGTAACCTGTGTTGTTGTTGTCGTGTCCAATGAAGAACCTCAGATGTCTCCATACATCTCTATCACAGCAATGTTCTCTATCTTGGGTGTGTAAAGCTGCTGTATAGAGGTAACCTGTGTTGTTGTTGTCGTGTCCAATGAAGAGCTTCAGATTACTCCATACATCTCTATCACAGTAATGTTCTCTATCTTGGGTGTGCAAAGCTGCTGTATAGAGGTAAACTGTGTTGTTGTTGTCGTGTCCAATGAAGAGCCTCAGATTTTTCCATACATCTCTATCACAACAGTCGTTCTCTATCATGGGTGTGTAAAGCTGCTGTTCTGGGTCCATGTCAATTTTCTGTTGTTATTTATTTTCCAATGCAGAGCCTCAGATGTCTCCATACATCTCTATTACAGCAGTCGCAATGTCCACTATCTTGGGTGTGTAAAGCTGCTGTTCTGGGTCCATGTCAATTTTCTGTTGTTATTTATTTTCCAATGCAGAGCCTCAGATGTCTCCATACATCTCTATTACAGCAGTCGCAATGTCCACTATCTTGGGTGTGTAAAGCTGCTGTTCTGGGTCCATGTCAATTTTCTGTTGTTATTTATTTTCCAATGCAGAGCCTCAGATGTCTCCATACATCTCTATTACAGCAGTCGCAATGTCCACTATCTTGGGTGTGTAAAGCTGCTCTAGGTCCATGTAAATATTTTGAAAGACTGCGGTCATTTATGGACATGTGAATATATAGGGAGGTGCTAGTTCTCCACTAGAACAATTGTTGCATATTATGTACGTTCTTGTGCCATCTGGGTATATTGCAATTCCATTTTAATAAGGTAAAGGGTTGAGCGGGGGTTATTAATATAAGTAAAAATAACTCAAATAATTATGTGAAAATATACCTGGATAAAGCTTGTGTTTCAAAATGTGGATAATAAACGTGGCATACATCGTCATAGAGATTCTCGCATATAAGAATAAAATATTTAGGACAAACTGATATTCCAAAAAGTCTCAACTGCTCAAACTATTTAAACAGAATGTCCAAGAAAATGTGCGAGAATAGGGAAGGTAGAAATGAGCAGAATACAAATCACACGGGGACCACCCGGATGGCAGCGTATAGCGCAGTATCACTACAAGTTATGTTGGTAGTCGTATAATAGCCTTCCCTTTGTCCGGGATTCTCTAATTAGAGTTGAACCCACAGGAGGCAATTCTTTGGAACAACTCCAAACTGATTCTTCGAGAAAGATCCCCGGCAAATCAAGAATTTAAAGAATCCACAAAAGACTTTGCCAGAGTGGTCGAGGACCGAGCCAATTATTATTTGAATTTGACCAATCATCCTTCTCTTCTCAGTCGACTAGGTTTTCAGACAATTGAATCGGGATTCGATTTAAAGAGCAAACTTCCAGAGAGTTCTATTGAAAACACGCTGTCCTACATTGGTGTCACACAATTTGTTACAACAAGATAGATTATAAAACAATAAATTATTTACCCCAAAATTGAACCACTACAGTAGAACCTCCCTGTAAAAGACACCTAATTGCAGAGCCAAAGTGTCCTTTAGGGAGAGGTGTCCTCTTACCGAAGAGTTGCTAAATTGTAAAAATGGTAATACAGTAAAACCTCCCTGTAAAGACACCCAATTGCAGAGCCAAAGTATCCTTTATGGAGAGGTGTCCTCTTACCGAAGAGTTGCTGAATTCTAAAAATGGTAATACAGTAAAACCTCCCTGTAAAGACACCCAATTACAGAGCCAAAGTGTCCTTTAGGGAGAGGTGTCCTCTTACCGAAGAGTTGCTAAATTGTAAAAATGGTAATACAGTAAAACCTCCCAGTAAAGACACCTAATTGCAGGGCCAAAGTGTCCTTTAGGGAGAGGTGTCCTCTTACCGAAGAGTTGCTAACTTGTAAAAATGGTAATACAGTAATGCCTCCCTGTAAAGGACACCTAATTGCAGAGCCAAAGTGTCCTTTAGGGAGAGGTGTCCTCTAATCGGAGAGTTACTAAATAGTAAAAATGGTTATTTTACAAATGAAAACTGTCCTTTGTGGAGAGGTGTCCGCTAACGGGATGTCTGCTAAAGGGAGGTTCTACTGTGTCAGCTTGAATTCCTTACACAAAAACTAGGATATTTGAAAAAATATTGTGAAGTGCAATTGCTTCGGAAGTCCCAAGGGTGGCTTATGCTGTGGTAGTGTACACTAATGTTTGAGCCAACTATATCTTACACCACGTTGCACCGGGTGCATCTTCCTTGGATCTTTTAAAGATTGAGAAAAGGTACTTAGTGTCAACGATGAAAAGATATTGCTACAATGTAAGAAACACAAATGTCACGAGATTGTAATTCCCTAATGATTTTATAATAGAATTGAACACATTATTTGATGGGGAGTCGGTGAAAGGGTCGTCTGAACCATTGGTTTTCGACCGCTACGACCTGGGATTAAATCTCGCATTGGGAACCTTTTTCTAACAAAAATAATAATCCAATTGCCTCCGGTTATTGCAAAAGTCTACCCCACTAGCGAGTTCAAGTAACCAAACGGGGATCTACAGATTTGTAAATGAAAAGTCGAACTGCTTTTCACATGTGTAGACATGTGGTGCACTTACAGTAAAAACAGTCTCTAACTACCCACCATGAATATCATGGCCTTGACCACGTGTACTAAGAATATTAATAAAAAATAAACTTTATTTTGATGAATATGTGAGGAATTAATTAATAAAATAGAAAACACAATGTATTAATATAAATTTATATGTAATTAATTTGTAAATTAATAGGTAATTAATATAAATTAATATGTAATTAATATAAATATTTAAATATAATTCTACTGTCCTAAAAAGCTTATGTCCATAGTTTGATTAAATACAATTTCTAAGATTCCATCCTTCAATGTAGCATATATAAGCAGATTGATCCAATACAGTATTAGAGCTCTAAAAAAGAGAGAGCGGTAGATTAAATAGGTGAGGTCTCTGGGAGGGTTCACCACTGATAAGTCAAGCCCTCCCAATATTTTTTCATCGTACTAAGGACAGTACATTTGATTTATTTGTGAAGAGAAACACTCTCGTTCTAAATTTTTCATTTGTTACAATACAATGTATTTTGATGTTCAAATCTCAGCCCAGATTTTAGAGCCTCAAATTATTTATCAGAAGACAGAAAAATATAAAATCGAAAAGAGTTATTTACGTTCATCTAAACGCTCAGCTCTATTTTGCACATAAATGGAATTTTTCCTCGTATTACCTATTCTATAGAATTTTGAAAATAACATTTGGGGGCGAGGTTTTAATCTTTTTATCTATTTCGAACATAAATGTATACACATTCATTGTTGTTATTCGTAAATATTCAATTAACCATCAAGAATTTAAAAAGGTTTTTATTGTTCGAATTTTTCAACACTTAAATTCCATCTTTTACATTGATTGCCATTAATATATTAAATAATAATTATTTTATAAATTAATTCTAATTATTATTTAATGGCAGAATTATTGCATTATTGATATGCAAATATTATACTCTCTCTCCCAAATGTATTATTTATTCAGGAAGTTTTTGTTCTATTGATTTCTCCAAACCCAAATGCTCTTAACCTTTGTGGTATGAACTCCAGTACATATACAACCGATTTATCCCATATACTGTACATCCTATAGTTGTATTAAGCGACGTTCTAAACCATTGTTTTATGAACTACATTCTAATGTAGTATTAAGCGACGCACAAAGCCATTGTTGTATTAAGCTACGCTCTAACCCATTGTTGTATTAAGCGACGCTCTAAACCATTTTTGTATTAAGCTACGCTCTAAACCATTGTTGTATTAAGCGACGCTCTAAACCATTGTTGTACATACTACATCCTAATGTTGTATGAATTAATATATTTGCGATAAAGAGTTCTTAAGAGCGACAATTTATCACATACTAGAAATTTTAGTGTCATTTTTGCAACTGTCATTTTATAATAAATCGTCTTATATTATTATATATATATATTTATATTAATGGTTTGTAAATCTCTCTCGTCACTACTATTATTTCTAATATGTGTTATGAATAAAATAGAATTTGTCTATAATATAGCAATGGAGATCAACATAGGAAGATCCTGGGATATTTCCTATAGTGTTATAAAAGACCGTTGTGGGAATACACTGCCCTCTATTGGTCATTTCACGAATTATTCTCTCATAAATCCACTTCAATTTACAAAATATTAATTTCAAATAATCAAATTGTTAACCTCATATTTTATAAAACATATATGTAATATTTGAAAAAATAAAGTCTCCAGGGCTAAGTTTCTTGCTCAAATCTTTTATTCTCTAGCTTTCGGATCTGTCAGTCGTTCCAGAGGAGTATCACGACAACTTTTATAGACGCGTATGATTCCTTTTAAAAATAAACATTTTCTACTGTCCTTACTGCAATGGGAAAATTAATGGGAGGGCCTGTTTCTATAAGATAATAACACGTCTATAATAGTTTCGTATTTTGATAACAGATGGGGGGGCTAATGCATCTTATATATGTAATATTTGTAATAATGAAATTTAAGGCCATGTGATTCTTTTCATGTATATCATCAAAAAATTTGATACTTAGATTGTTCCTGCGGAGAAACTGAACAAACTGCTTTTCACCTTATCTATGACTGTCCGAACTTTACAGAATTGAGACATCGTTTGTTCCCTGATCTTAATGATTTAACTCTCTTACATCAGCCACTTTGTCTATATAGATTTTATGAACACTGTCGATTAATACATGTAAATATGTAAATATTTAATTCTAAGTTCTAATTTGTTTGTTGTTTTGTTTGTTTCACTGTAATAGGTGCAAATATTTCAATATCGCGTCTGGTTGATTAATAAAATGAAAAATATATATTAAATTAGAACGACATTTAAAAATTATCCTGCATGTGTTCTTTTGGACAAAAATCGAAATTTATTTAAAGAAGAAATAACGATTATTTCTAACCTTAGGGATTAAGTATGAAAGGATGAATTGTGAAGAGTAATGATAAACGGAAAAATAAAGTGTTCAGGGATAGGAATCGAACCCACAGTGTTCCGCTTACCGGGCAGATGCCATATCGTTCTGCAATCATAAGCCGCATTATATTGTAATATATTAAATTAATTTTTGAAAAGGTATATTAGTTCATGAATGATTTGTATTTTGAATAAATATAGAAGTACTCTGGAAATTTTAAGGAAAGCTAACTTTTATGACGTTGACATTGGACCTATAAGAAACCGAAGCACTAGTGCGCCATCTGTTATAGGAAAATCGAACTATTTTAGACGTGTATGACTCCTTTCAAAATTAAACACATTTCTACTGCCCTTACTGCAATGATAAATCATTGGGAAGGGCCTGGCTCATCATGAGAGGTTTCTCCACTAATGAGGCAGGCCCTCCCATTAATTTATTATTGCAGTAAGAGCAGGAGAAAATTGTTTAATTTTGAAAATAATTATACCTTTATAAAATAGTTTAAATTTCTTATATAAAATCGATTTCAAAAAAAAAACTAAGTTATAAAAATGCCTAAAGGTTGATCTGAGTAGCATCTTTTAGAAGTAAAATAGGACAGGATCAACATTGAACTGTGATTATTGTATTGTTTGTAAGAAAATTTTAATCCACTAATTCTCTATTGCTTGACTTAAAATGGATATAGAAATGTTTAAAATTATTTCACCTATCAAATCTATAATTTTTTATAACATAATAGTTAAATTTCATATGAAATATAAAGAGAGTGAATAAAAATAAAGTTGCTATTAAATTAGGTCAGTGATTTCAAGATATTCAAGATATTTCAAGAAATTCTACTAGAGCCATTGCTTTTATGAAATCATCTTTGTATAGTGGGGTCGGTGGAAGGATGGTTTAAACCATTGGTTTTCAACCGCTACGACCCGGGTTCGATTCCTGCATTGGGCACTTATTTCTGATTAAAAAAAAAATAATAAATAAATAAAATGCTCCGATGACCCCCGATTCTTGCAAAAGTCCAACCCCACCAGCAAGTGCAAGTAACTAAACGGGGCTCTGGCACATTCGTAAGTGCAAAGTTGAACTGCTTTTCACATGTGTAGACATGTAGTGTACTTACAGAAAAAGCAGTCGCCTACTTCTACCCACCATGATTATCATGGCCTGTACCACGTGTACTAGGGATAAGCAAAAAAAGAAAAAAAAATCGTTGAATAGTTGGTACTGTAACCCTTTCAGCGGTTTGTTGCAGTTATCTCCAGACTGGACTGCAACTGTACGGTTGATCAAGGTGTCACGGGAAGGTGCTTAAGTTAGGTATTCTCATACAGAATTTTGCAGAACTTATATAGAACTTCTGGATTTTTAAGATCTTGAGAGAATTATATTCTCCCACTGAATCCCGAATATTTGATGTAACAGTATACGAACGCGACAACTCGTTTAATATAAAACACATTTTTTAATCAAAATAGAAATTGATTATAAGGCAATAACGCGCCTTCTACAAGGGTCACTACAATGGTTTTGCAATCAATATTAAATATTCAAAAATATAAAAAATAAATTATACAACTAAATTCTACATGCATTTTTAGCACCTATGCAAGGTTTCATCCGTGAAAACCAATTATCGAAGCACTTACACCAGTCATCTTCGGGGATGGAATTTACGGCATTGATGCAGTGCTTCATCATCAGGGTCAATCGGAGGTCGATGGAAGGATGGTCTAAACCGTTGGTTTTCGACCGCTACGACCCGGGTTCGATTCCCGCAATAGGCACTTTTTTCTTATTTAAAAAAAATGTTCTAATGGCTTCCGATTCTTGCGAAAGTTCAACCCCACCAAGGAGTGCAAGTAATCAAACGGGGCTCTGGCACATTTGTAAGTGCAAAATCGAACTGCTTTTCACATATGTAGACATGTGGTGTACTTACAGTAAAAGCAGTCGCCTACTTCTACCCACCATGATTATCATGGCCTGTACCACGTGTACTAGGGATAAGCAAAAATATATATATATTCAGTGTAAAATTTTATCCCTTTAAAAATTAACTTAACTTAAGTCACAAGGTGCTAGGTCTGGTGAATATGGTGGATGAGTGACTAATTGGACACCAGAGTTGGCCAAAAAGTCAAAAGTGTGCGGTCTCACATTGTCACGGTGAAGAAGGACTCCTCTAAGTTGAGCTCTTGATCTGCTTTGGTTGATTTTTTCAAATACTCCTGGAAGGCATTTTGTTGTATACCAGTCACTTTTAACTGTCTTTCGATCTTCTAACTTCACAATATCAATGAAACCACTTTTCTTAAAAAAAAAAAAAACACAAAAAACAAGCGACCATTTGTTCTCCAGCACTTCGAGCTCTGCGAACTTTCTTAGGAGGAGGTGATTTTGAAGACCACCAAAGAGTAGATTTCCGTTTTGTTTCTGGATCAAAATTATAAAAGTTCCATCACCTGTAATAATTATAAAAACAGCCTTTGATTTGCCTACATTAAATTTTTTCAACAGGAAATTACACCATTTAACACGACCAAGTTTTTGGACCTGAACGAGGTACATCTTCAAGGGTTGGTTTTTCCAAATTTAAATTCATTAAACCAATTAAAAACTGTTCTAATAGAAGGAGCTTTATCTCCTAAAGCTTTCATCAATCTTTTATGGTATTCTTTAGAAGTTAAATTAATTTTATAATCATAAAAGATAATGGCGCGTAAAATTTCTCTATTCAACTCCATTGTGTCTGATGTAATGTTTAGAAATTACCGCTACCGCTGTAAACAAAGTCGCCCCTTTATGAAGAATTGTTGTTACTATTTTATGAAAATATTTATGTTAGGTAAAAAATGCATGTACATTTTAATGGTATAATTTATTTTTTAATTATTTAATATTGATTGCAAAAACATTTGGAGTGACTCTTGTATAAATATGTGGCGACCACACTTAGCTCCAGCGAATGCGAACTGGGATAAAGCTTCACTACACATACGGGCAGTAGTGTGACGGCCTGACTACGCATGCGCGGGCAGCTTCCCGACACGCTGGCCACTCGCGTCGTCAACAACAAGGCTTGCTTCCAGCGGCCGTTACTTCTTTCCTCTCTATATATTTCTGGCTTTAAATAAATACATTTTAATTATAATTTTATCAGCGGCACAAGCCACACCAACACGCACGCAACTATCCCACAAATATAAGTAAGGAAGGCATCAAAGCACAAAGGTTTTTTTGATCAAAGTAAGGATGGTAAAAGTTTGCCATATGTGTAAAAAAAAAACAATCGTGCTTTAATACTTTCATTTCAAAATACTTGTTTCATACTGAAGAGTTAGAAAGTTCTCAATTTGAAAAAAAGCTGTGTACAGTCGAGGTTGCTGGTGTAGAGTACCTTGGGAACAAAGTTGGGAGGTACTCTGAGGTTCCGGACATCGTCGAAGTTGACGTGGGCGAAGTGAGCGTGGGCCTGTAGCGCCTCCAGTCCCACCAGCCGGGCCGCGGGGTCCCGGGCCAGCATGCGGGACACCAGGTCAGCCATGGGAGGTGACACCGCCGACACTGGGAACCTGATGTCGCCATTCTGTAGACGGCGTACCTCGCCCAGCGGAGTGTCGCTGTGGATGTCAAACGGACGCTGCGCACACGTTGGGGATCTTCATACATCACATTCTTTTATTTTTTTGCTTATCACGTGGTACAGGCCATAATAATCATGGTGGGTAGTTAGCGACTGCTTTAACTGTAAGCGCACCACATGACTACACATGTGAAAAGCAGTTCGACTTTGCACTTACAAATGTGCCAGAGCCCCGTTTGGTTACTTGCACTCGCTGGTGGGGTTGGAGTTTTGCAAGAATCGGGGGCCATTGGAGAATTTTTTTTTCAAACAGAAAAAAGTGTCCAATGCGAGAATCGAACCCGGGTCGTAGTGGTCGAAAACCAAACGGTTTAACCAGCCTTCCACCGACCCCCACACCACATAGTTATTCTATAGAATATGCTTTGACGCATGAAAATTTACCATCTTCCTTTAATCTAGAATATATTATAAAACAATATAATGCGGCTTATAATTGTAGAACGACATTTGAAAATTATCCCGCATGTGTTTTCTTTTGAACGAAAAATCGAAATTTATTTTAAGGAGAAATAACGATTATTTCTAACCTTAGGGATGAAGTATGAAAGGATGAATTGTGAAGGGTAATGATAATAAAGTTTAAAAATATACTTAGCGTTAATATTTGAAAGTAAATTTGATTATATGTGCAATTATTTAATTTCGAAACAATGCCTTGTAGCTGCCCATTGTTGTAGTACACACTAATGTTACCGTAAAGATAGAGGCTGCCTGGCCGACATTCATAGTTCTTACACACACACACAATTAAAGATACTTCTGTCAGTAAATATTTTTATTATCTCGACGTTTCGACAAAAATATTTTGTCCTCGTCATGAGCAAATAAAAATTGAGAACATTTGGCGGAGGGTTAAAAATTATTCTAGGGCTGCAAAGCGTGTGAAATATCGCATGAGAACGCCCTTACAACCTTAGAATAATTTTAAACAGCTTGCCAAATGTTTTATTTTTTGTTTGCTCATGACGAGGACAAAATATTTCTGTCGAAAATTCGAGGTAATAAAAAGATTTACTGGCCGAAGTATCTATAAATTTCAAGAAACTAATTGTATTCGCGTTAACTACCGAGGTCAAATTCTATGAGCTACGGTATAGCGATGATCAACTTGAATTTGTTCTGTAGACTTGAGTAAGGGAATTCTACGCAAATTGAACTAGGAACCTCTGAATTTAATGATCTTTGAATATAAGCTACATGAATGAATTTGATTCCCCTAACATGAATTGATGGCTGATTTAACTAGACTAATAAAATTAAGCAAAACACAAAATATATAGACAACACAGTGTTGCCGAATCAATGAAAATATATACAGATTAAAAATAAAACAATAAAGAATTAATTATGTAAAACAATGAATTATATTTAACGACAATTTCTACAATAATTAGCAATGAATGACAATAAGAATGAAACATACTTTTTTTAACCAAACACTAATAAAAAAATCAAACCAGTGAGTATAAGAGGATTTGACAAGAGAGAACGACACATATGCAAATATAGGTAGCTTGTCCGTTAGGCACTCAATCAGCCCAGAGGATTGGGCCGCTAATTACGGAGTCTCCATTCCCAGCACGCAGCTCTCCAATCTTCGCTGCCTCGGCTTTAATGAAACTGATGTCCGATCCACTACTCCCATTTCCTCATAACTAAACTTGGGTGACAAACATTCACTATGCGGAGTTTATTTTTAATTTTTACGGTTAATTTTCAACCATATATATATATAGAAATGCTCATGTGGGCCTGGACAGGATAGGGCTCTTTTGTTTTTAATATAAATTTTAAATAGAGCAATCCATAAATTTATATTTAATTAAAAAGACATATATTGGATCAAAATATCATTTATTTTACCAATATTTCAGTTGGCTGAACGCCAACCTTTATCAAGGTATTATAACATATTAATGTAAAATAAAAGGATTTAAAAGCGCGAATGTTTCTTTTATACATAAAACGAACTTCTACTGTCCTTACTGCGATGAAAAAATATATTGGGAGGGCTTGGCTCATCAGTGGTGAATATATTTTTTCATCGCAGTAAGGACAGTAGAAGTTCGTTTTATGTATAAAAGAAACATTCGCGCTTTTAAATCCTTTTATTTTATATGTATAGATGGCGCGTTATTGCTTTGTGATAACATATTAATGTGTTATGATACCTTGATAAAGGTTGGCATTCAGCCAACTAAAGTATTGGTAAAATGAATGATATTTTGATCCAATATATGTCTTTTTAATTGAATATATATATATACATATATATGAAAAATAGTACAAATGTGATATTGTACTGGGATAAGGTGCATTAATTATGAAAAAGGCATCTTCTTGCGTACCTGGTTAGCTTTTCTTGATTAATCAAGAATGGGTATTTGGTCAATTCTGGAATAATTAAAAATCACGAATAGTTGATATTTATTCCGATAGATGGCGCAAGCTATCAGAAACTTTCATTTGCACGATAAGTCTCAATTTTAACATCACTTTTACTATACACTTCACTGCACATTAACTATGAGATTCTAATATATTTTTATAATTTATAAAATCAATTGCCATCTATTGATAAAATTTATAACCAATAAATTCACTGACAATGTGTTTCTTTTCAATAATATCAGCAAATATTATCTCTACAGACCTTACTGCAATGATATAAGTTATTGAATGAGAGGGCTTGGCTCATCAATGGTGAACTCTCTTAGCGGTCTCGTTAAATTAATCTCTTCAGACCACTCTCTACTATTGTATCGGATTCGGTTCCAAAATCACTTTGTTAGGTACCGCTCAACAAGAGCAACCTAGTTTATGATAATTGAAACAATGAATAATATGTGAAGGTTATTCATATATTGAACAAAATGTTAACGCGGGATTAAATCCCGGTTCATGGCTGTCGGGAATCGAGGGTGTTACCTACTTGTCGGCCGACTTTTGTATTGGATTGGTTTCCTTATATAACCTTTATTTTCTATGGAAGGCAGCTTAGGGGTGTTTAGGAACCTATGGACATAAGCCTATAGGTCTGTAGAGGTGCATACATATAATTTCAAGGTATTGCATCGAGAAAAGTTCTTCCGCAAACATGGTTATATGTCAAAGCTATATCAGAAAATTACATTTATAAATTCAATTGCCATCTATCTATAAAATTTGTAACAATCATATTTTTAGCAATATGATATGCCCATAGGTTCCATAAACACCTTTAATTTTTCTTGTATATTTCTGGTTAACTGGTCCATGCACCCTGATCACAATACCGGCCAACTCAGGTGGTGGTGGCGTCTTGTCCATGGAGAAGATCAGATAGGTCCATGCACCTTGATCACAATACCGGCCAACTCAGGTGGTGGTGTCTTGTTCATGGAGAAGATCAGATAGGTCCATGCACCTTGATCACAATACCGGCCAACTCAGGTGGTGGTGGTGTCTTGTCCATGGAGAAGATCAGATCGGTCCATGCACCTTGATCACAATACCGGCCAACTCAGGTGGTGGTGGTGTCTTGTTCATGGAGAAGATCAGATCGGTCCATGCACCTTGATCACAATACCGGCCAACTCAGGTGGTGGTGGCGTCTTGTCCATGGAGAAGATCAGATCGGTCCATACACCCTGATCACAATACCGGCCAACTCAGGTGGTGGTGGTGTCTTGTCCATGGAGAAGATCAGATCGGTCCATGCACCTTGATCACAATACCGGCCAACTCAGGTGGTGGTGGTGTCTTGTTCATGGAGAAGATCAGATCGGTCCATGCACCTTGATCACAATACCGGCCAACTCAGGTGGTGGTGGCGTCTTGTCCATGGAGAAGATCAGATCGGTCCATGCACCTTGATCACAATACCGGCCAACTCAGGTGGTGGTGGCGTCTTGTCCATGGAGAAGATCAGATCGGTCCATGCACCTTGATCACAATACCGGCCAACTCAGGTGGTGGTGGTGTCTTGTTCATGGAGTAGATCAGATCGGTCCGTGGATCCTGATCACGATACTAGCCAACTGAGATGACTTGTCCGTATGTATCCAGAGTCCATGTCCATAGTAAATGCAGGGTATAAGAAAACCAAGCCAATACAATAGTAGAGCGATCTGGAGATTATTCTGGCAAATCTTTAATCTATATTCACGGTTATGACAAATTAAGTAAAAAAAGTTGAACTACGAATTAATTGAGATAAAGGTTATTTCTTGTATGGTGAAGTATTCAATTCTCCATTCTAAAATAAGTTAACTAAACTGCGTAATAATAAGGCACAATTAATGAATAATCACAGGGCATAATATTTTATTCTAAAATAAACAAAGATACTAGATTATGATAAAATTATTTTAAGAGACAATTTAAAGAAGCCTTTTTCATTTAAAAGAAATGTGCTACAATTAAAAGAATCGAAGAAAGAGGAAATATCAATGATATTTATAGATATGTTTTTAATTATATCTAAAAAATGGGGTTTTTTCCACTTTTAATTCTAAGAATAAATATCTGGGTTTTTATAAAACTTTCTTTTTCTTATCTGCTATCTTGTCTATACACTTGATAACAGTAAATATCTAAAACATGCTGTGTGAAGTTTTCTCATTCATTACTTTTGTCTGAAGATGGTAACAACGCTGTTATCGAAACATCACACACTATTTATTTATTTGGATTTGTTCTTATTAACTTGTGTTTATAAACTGGGTAAATAATCTTTTGGTAGAGGTTTCAACAATTCACGATGGAACAAGTCCAAAGAAGGGGATATGCAAATAATCCCCAGTGGACTTTATATCCAGTTTGGTTCCAATTTGGTGTTATTTTGAGTGGAATACCTAAAATGCCGGATAAACTGTATTTTGTATTTTACGTGTGTGGAATTTTCAAAGGGTTTAGAATGCTTAAGGAGGCTCAATTACATGATACTCAGAAGCAATGTTGTTTGATCGCTGTTCTCATCGCCAATATAAGTTGGGAATATTTATAATTTTTATCTATCTTTATACTATTTTAACGTTTCAGTTGGTTTAATTTATTTATTTTGTGAACTATTTGAATTTTATATATTTGTATGTCTATCTTATTTAATAGTTAGCTATATTACGATGCACTGGCGAAACCGCTGGGAGGGTTCACCACTGATGAGCCAGGCCCTCCCTTTGATTTTTACATTGCAGTAAGGGCAGTAGAAATTGTTTAATATCAAAAAGAATCTTACGCGTCTAAATAGTTTCTAATTTTCATAGTTAGCTATATCCTAATAATATATTTCATTTATAAAAGCGACTGTTAAAGTCCTTTCTCATGGACAAAACTTAAGGAAGTTGTACCTTCTACCATGTATATCGGGATTCAGACAATAACTCTGAAAGATACCCTCATGGACAAAACCAAAGGAAGTTTTATCTTCTACCATGTATATCGGTATTCAGACAATAACTCTGAAAGATACACTCATGGAAAAAACTTAAGGAAGTTTTACCTTCTACCATGTATATCGGTATTCAAACAATAACTCTGAAAGATACACTCATGGAAAAAACTTAAGGAAGTTGTACCTTTTAGTATATATTTCGGGATTCAGACAATAACTCTGAAAGATACACTCATGGACAAAACTTAAGGAAGTTTTAACTTCTACCATGTATATCGGGATTCAGACAATAACTCTGAAAGATACACTCATGGAGACAAAACTTAAGGAAGTTTTAACTTCTACCATGTATATCGGGATTCAGACAATAACTCTGAAAGATACACTCATGGAGACAAAACTTAAGGAAGTTGTACCTTTTAGTATATATTTCGGGATTCAGACAATAACTCTGAAAGATACACTCATGGACAAAACTTAAGGAAGTTTTAACTTCTACCATGTATATCGGGATTCAGGCAATAACTCTGAAAGATACACTCATGGAGACAAAACTTAAGGAAGTTTTAACTTCTACCATGTATATCGGGATTCAGACAATAACTCTGAAAGATACACTCATGGAGACAAAACTTAAGGAAGTTTTAACTTCTACCATGTATATCGGGATTCAGACAATAACTCTGAAAGATACACTCATGGAGACAAAACTCAAGGAAGTTGTACCTTTTAGTATATATTTCGGGATTCAGACAATAACTCTGAAAGATACACTCATGGAGAAAAAATTTAAGGAAGCTTTACCCTTTAGCATGTATATCGGGATTCAGACAATAGCTCTGAAAGATATTACAGTGACCTTTATTGAAGACATACGAGATAACCAAGTGTGAACAAAATTGCCTCTGTCTAAAAAAAGAACAGACGATTGGTGACTATAAATACTTCGCACTTCCTTAAGGTTTGTCCATGAGTGTGACAGCTCTGTTAGTTGACAATCTCAATACCTACTTCCACCCCGAAGAATATGCAGGAATTTGAAATTTCAGTTTATAGATTAACCTTTTAAATCTAATATGTCTGTTTCTTTATTTTTTATCTTTTTGCTTATCCCTAGTACACGTGGTACAGGCCATGATAATCTTGGTGGGTAGTTAGCGACTGATTTTACTGTAAGCGCACCACATGTCTACACATGTGTAAAGCAGTTCGACTTTGCACTTACAAATGTGCCAGAGCTCCGTTTGGTTACTTGCACTCGCTTGTGGGGTTGGACTTTTGCAAGAATCGGGGGCCATTGGAGCATTTTTTTCAACAGAAAAAAAAAGTGCCCAATACGGGAATCGAACCCGTGTCGTAGTGGTCGAAAACCAAACGGTTTAACCAGCCTTCCACCGACCCCCCCTCTGTTTCTTTTGAATATAATAATTGGAATTATCTCACTTTTTTCCAAACATCCATATGTCTAATAAACTGTGTCAACTATTGGGAAAAAATTTTAAAATTCGGATATTTTCGTGGTAAAAAATGAAGTAATGGGAAAAATAACAAGCTGGATGTTAGAAAATGAAAAAGTCAAAATTTAATATGCAAACCTAGAAATTTTTGGCTTTCCAATTTCCTCTTTTCTCTATATATTAAAAACAAAAACAATTTATTTATATTTTGGCGAAAGAAAATTTTCAAAGTTTTTTCAATCTTTATTTTTCACAATGTAGCCTTCTCCTCACATACACAGCCAATTTATTCAAAGATTTTCAAATAATAAATTATTATTATGATTGTGTCAAATATTATTCAAGTATATAAGTATATAGCTATTATTTATTTTATTAAATATTTTTATATTTTATATTATATTTAGATTCAGTTCGGTTGCAAGGAAATTGTTCCACGGCAAGTTATTGTAAACAACACAGTATTCCAGTATACCGTCTTAAAAAAACTCGGCAATACAACACTGCTTGTTAGGGCGAAGTTTGCACACTATAGGTGGGACATATGTTATAAAGGCAAAGTAGTAAAAAACAAACCCAATGCATTAGCTTTCCACAAATTCAGGAAAACAGCCCAGACAATAGACACAACACAGATGATAGATCCAACTTGAAGAAAGGTCGATCTCCATCTCCACTTTCTGTAGTTAACTGCTATGTTTACCTTGTAGAATCCTGTGTGGTACAAGTGTCCTTAATAAAGGCTTTTTTGTTGTATATATGTGATATTAAGAAAAAAGGCATTTCCTGATCGTGCAACTAAAGGTTTCTGATGGATTACGCCATCTATCGGAATAAATATCAATTAAGCCTTGATTTTTAATCATTCCAGAATTGGCCATAATATAATTTCTTGATTAATCAAGAAAAGCTAGCCATGTATGCGTTTCGGGATTTTGGGCTGTCAGCGTGGTGCAAACTGTACCTAAGCGACAAAAAAAGCTGGTCTCTGGTGCATCTTGAATGCTATTCTTGATTGATCAAGAATGGGTATTTAGCAAATTCTGGAATAATTAAAAATCAACGATTAGTTAATATTTATTCCGCTAGATAAGCAAGCCATCAGAAAATTTTAGTTTCACGATCAGGTAATGAATTTTTTCTTAATATATCTACCTGATTCAAGTACAAATTAACTTTTCTACTATTTTCACATATATGTGATATATAACTCAGCAGCGTGTGACAATTTGACAATTAAAAATGGTTTATTGACATCTAGTCAACAGTCAAAGAGAGAGTTTACAGAGGTTAAAACAGTAGAGAAAAATATATACACTAGACGAGGTCTTCTCCGAAGGGATGTCTGGATCCTATCAGGAGCCGAGAGCGGTCCTAAGTTTGAACAGGACTTTGACAATTCTGGGATCCATGCCCACAACATGCCCGTTGACAGTGTTGAGGAATTTGACGAGAATAATCTTGTGTTCAGGCGGAGTAGCCCGAGGATATAATCTCTATCATAGCTGTATATATCAGCAGCGTGTGTGGAGAACAGAGCACTGAGAGTCAACACTCCAGGTGCAGGCTGAAGCATCCAATCGAAAGTACGCTCTCTTCCACTTATTGATCTCACGGTTCAATTTATGTTCCAAGGATTTCCCCCAAATTACAGCTCTTCAGAGAGGAAAGTGCTTCGACCCTTTCTCTAAATATGAGGTTTTCCCATTTAAGGCTATTGACAAAAGCATTGTTCCTCAGTAACCAATTAGGGAACGCTACTTGGGGCAAAGATTAGCTATAACCCAGTTTATAACGAACCATGGAAATTTTAAGGGATTTTTATCAAAACTTGGCGCGATTGAAGACTCTAGCTGTCATTGTGGCAACGAATTCCAGGACTCGAGACATCTACTGCTGGAATGCCCACTCTTCTTAACCGCTAGACAACAGACAGTAAATAATGTTGTGGATCTATATCAATTTGTAAATAGCAGAGAGAATTATCATAGATTTAACTATTTTTGTAAATATATTTATGATTTTCTTTCAAACCTGAGAGGTTCAGGTTCCTAATATATATTATTGCTTCTCTTTTTATTTCGATTACTTTTTTTAAATAATATGTATATATCTGTTTCTGTTTAAAAATATATATAAATCGACACAATTATCCCTAGCCGGGATATCGCGTTTTGTGTGTTGAAATAAATGAATAAATAGAGGATGAAATTTACCATTTTCTAACCTCTATGAAGAGTGACCAGTTTGGGATAATTCTGACCAAAGCCTGTGTATGCTAGAGATCGGCTATGTTTCTCATCAGTACAAGGGCGGCCTCGATTTTTTATCATGTAACGAGGAGGGTGTTGGATGTTATATAGTTAATTATTTATTTTTATTGTAATGATTGTAATAATCTGTTGAGCATATATATAGCTTTAATCAGAGAAGAGAGAGAGTGAGGATAATAGATATAAATTATAATTAAATTTGAGCATTCTAAGATGTCCTGTTCGTAATCTTGAAATCGCTGTTTGCTCTTCCCTAGTAAGGGTGTGGAAAGAAGATTCGTTAGGAATGGGGGTGTACCAGGGATGGGATATGGTAAATAGACTGCGGTAGTAGGACTAGAGAATATCAAATTTGGGTTTGAAAAATCTGGCAATTTTCCTAAATGTGCGTAAATCAAGTCAGTTCATCCGTCTAACTCTAAGTACATAATTTGACGTTATTTAGATGTTTGAACGGTGTTATTATATAAACATTTCATCTTATTAAAAAAAAATAAAGCGAGAGTGGTTTGCCATAAAATTTATTATACATTAAAAGTGACGAAACAAAGCATAAATATTTGAGAGGATTTATTTTTTGTAGAAGTCATTACCAAGAGAATTGTAGCTGCTAAAATTCATATTTAAAGAAAACATTCTTGTTTGACAAAAATAATTTGAGATTAGCGAAGAATAATCTTCCAAAGTATGAATTTTTAATTGCGTTAAAAATGCATTTTCCAATTAGAATATATTTATGAAGCCTTTTAAAATATGGATTTGATGTAATTCTCTATTAATGAGGTACCATCAATAAATAAGGAAGTATGTATATTATAGGGCTTCTATAGGATCCCTTTGTTGAAAGATTGCTTCCCAATTTGTAAAAATGGTTAGGTAGCTCTATATTCAACATGTATAAGGCGTATTGTGATTTCACCAACGCCACTCTGTGTTGTGACGACAGTAGAGGGAGTCTCTATTCTTGGTCGGTTGTCGCTGCTTGTACCACTTTTTAAATAAACGACGAAAACAGGAGGGAACATTATATTTATTATCAATTAAGAAAATAGTAAAGGATTATTTAATGAATTATATATTTAAATTTAAAGAGACAAAGGTCGCCTCTCCCGTCAAAATAGACGTCAAAACTAGACGCCATCTATTGACCGTCGCAGCAAACTAGCGGTCTCAGGTCGGTGACAAAGCCACAACACCAGCTTTGGCAAACTGAAAAGCGTCCACTTAGAGACCATGGTTTCGGCCTAATGGCCCTCGTCAGTCTAGGGCGGACTTTATTCCATTAGATCCACACGGGAGAGGCGACCTTTGTCTCTTTAGATCAATATCGTCCCGGCAAAATTTCCATCTATATATTTAAATGTATTTGCACTATAAAAATCGGGGATAAGGGCAAATCTTCCCGTTCGAAAGTTGTTTACAAGTTCTTCTGTATTTGTTCTCCTCATTCCAGCCGCTGCATCCCCGTAGCCCCCTCCGTCGGACTCCCATTGGCTGCTTCGAACTCCTTTTCCAACAAGGAGATAACGTTCCATATATATATGTTATATAAAAATATTATTTTATTTTAAATTATATAATTTCATAGATATAAATACTCTGTTTAAATCGACCGCCAGAGGTCACGCTTTGCATATAAAAAACTTGTTGTTGTTCTATTCCGTTGGTCGGCTACAATCTTTGTACATTATGTAAATAATCTTTTGTTTTCCTTATTCTTCTCGCTTTAAGCCAGGCAGTACTTTTTACCAAATTATGTTTCTATATATTCCTTTAGCACAATAAAATCAATTACTGATCAAAACGACTGCATCACCCATACCATATAGTACTAAAAAGAACCAGCAAATAACTGCATTACCATAATCCTCAACATGATCAAAATACAACCAGAAAATCTCTTTTTTTTTTAATATAAGATATATATATTAGAAACAGAAGCATTGAAGCATGCATGTTTCCTTTTTAATATGAAACAATCTTCTAATGTCCTTACTGCGATGAAAACCATTTCTAAGATTCCACCCTTCAGTGCTGCATATAAAAGCAGAATTGTCCAATACAGTATTAGAGCTCTAGTAAGCAGTCTGGTAGATTGAATTGGCGAAACCGCTGGGAAGGCTCACCACTGATGAACAAAGCCTTCCCAACATTATTTCATTGCAGTAAGGACAGTAGAAGTTTGTTTTATATTAAAAAGGAAACATTCGTGCTTTTATTCTTCAATTTCTAATATTTATTCAATATTTTAACACAAATCGAGTTATAACAGATATAAATCCCATGTGCAAAAAATGGAAAATCAATCCGGAATAAGTTTCTTCAAACGTTTTTTATCTTCGAACTCAAGATTCCAGACTTATCAGCTCTTCTACAGGGATACCACACTAATTAAACACCGACGTGTTTATATAGATGTTATAAAATAAGATTTTCTGTTGATTTTTGAATATTAGAGTAATATAGAATTATTACTTGATGCTGATTATTTTGAGAATATTGTTGAGCATTAACTTGATCTTGGAATCCATGAGTTTGTGACAGTCGTGGTAATAATTAAATAATTTTAATAAAAATAGGTATCACAAAAAATAGCTTTAATTGAACTAAATGAATATATAAAAAACATGATTTGATAAAAGTACTGCCTGTCTTAAGGCGTAAGAATAAAGAAATAAAATAAAAAAACTTATTTACATAATTTACAAAAATACCTGAGCCGGCCATCGGGAAACAACAACAATAGGTTTTATATAGGGAAGGTTTCGACATCTGGTGGTCTATTTAACAGAGTATTTGAATCTATGAAATATAATTTTAAATAAAAGAATATTTTTATATAACATTTATATATATATATATATATATAAGAAAATATTTTTTCACATGAAAAGCGTATTTACGCCAACCTGGCCTTAAATACCCATTTCTTGATTTCTCAGGAAACCTCTGGGACCAATATTTGGTCGTAGAGGGGCAGTCTGCACCATGCTGTCGAGGGCCAACAGCCCGGAACACATAGGTGGTTGACCTTTCTTGATTTATCAAGAAATTAGGTTGGCCAAATATCACGGAGCAAGTTAAATAAACGTTTCGTTTATTTTTGTTCCACTAGATGGCGCTCTGTGATCTAGAGATTCTCATGTGAGCACGGTCAGAATATGCCTTTTTTATTTTTAATATAGATATAAGTATACATATACTCTCTCTCTCATTATATATTATTCACATAACTATACATATAATACAGTAGAACCTCCATGAGAGGACACTCGTGCTAGAGGACACCTCTCTATAGTGTACAGTTTTCATTTAGAAAATTACCATTTTAACAATTTAGTAACTCTCTGGTAAGAGGATACCTCTCTCTAAAGGATGCTTTGACTCTGTAATTAGGTGTTGTCCTTTACAGGGAGGTAGTTCTACTGTATTTAGAAACTCTCCAGTAAGAGGACACCACTCCCTAAAAGACACTTTGACTCTGTAATTAGGTGTTGTCCTTTACAGGGAGGTAGTTCTATTGTATTTAGTAACTCTCCAGTAAGAGGACACCACTCCCTAAAGGACACTTTGACTCTGTAATTAGGTGTTGTCCTTTACAGGGAGGTAGTTCTACTGTATTTAGAAACTCTCCAGTAAGAGGACACCACTCCCCTAAAGGACACTTTGACTCTGTAATTAGGTGTTGTCCTTTACAGGGAGGTAGTTCTACTGTATTATATATATACATTTGGCGAAGGTTGCGTGTTGTGTTGGTGTGGCTTGTGGAAAGGCCGCTCATAGAATTATAATTAATTTAATTAAACCAAGAAATATATAAAGAGAAAAGAAGTAACGGTTGAAGTAACGGCCGTTGGGATCAAGCCTTGTTGTTTACCGCGTGCGTGGCCAGAGAAAGTTTCGGATGACGCCCCGCGCGCATGCGTAGTGTGTTCTCCCAGCTTGCGCTTGCCGAGGCATAGTGGGGCCACCACTTTATTGCCTGTAGTATGTGTGTTGAAGCTTTGTCCCAGTTCGCGCTCGCTGAAGCAAAGTGTGGTCGCTACTTTATTGCCCGTAGTATGTGTATTGAAGCTTTGTCCCAGTTCGCGCTCTCTGAAGCAAAGTGTGGTCGCCACACATATATGTTAAGGTATGTAAATAAGATAATTCGTATAAATATATATTCTATACGTCGTCTTAGCGTATTACTCTCGTCGAAGGACTGATAACTCTGAAAGCTTGAGTTCAAGTAATCTTAAAATGTTTGAAAGAACCTTTCATCGGATTATCATGAAGATAGAAGGTGCCTTGCAGGCATTCATATTTCTTTAAAAAAAAAAGACATTTCGGTCAGTTAAAGTTTTATTTTCTCAACGTTCAAACAAGGATCTTTTGTCTTCGTCATCTATATATATAAAAATGAATGTATGTCTGTTTGTTTGTCCTTTATGCCTGACCAAACCACTCATTGGATCGCCATGAAACTTTAGGAAGTTATTTAGTATAGTACTGGGAAGGTTTCTAGCAAATAAAATTTTTGAAATAACTTTTCGCCTAGATATAATCAAGATAAATATTCTAATTTATCTGTTATAATTCAACAATATGCTCTAAATATTATCATGATGATACGATGATTTTGTAATGTAGAAAATTAGGAAAGACAAAATTCAGGATGACATGGCAATTTATTTGAGACAAGAATAATGATACAATTCAAAGGCAAGATACTATTCCTTTAACTTCCAATTACCGAGGGAACCAATTAATATTGATTTTATTCAACTTATCGAGAATTTTTCAAGGGACCGGGAAAAAATGTTCACTTTATGGAGAGATTCGTTAAACAAACCTTTACTCGGGTAAAACCCGGGCGAAGCCGGGAATATCCATTTCGTAGCTTAACCCGTCTCTCCAAGAGGCAGTCTCTTATTAAAGGTCTATTAGAGATTCTTTAATAGCAATTAGAATCTTCAATGAGACACCACCAACAGGAGAAACAAGTTGATTCATGTTTTTAGGTGGTCTTTCTTAAGAGACTCTATTTACATATATTAAAATATGAAAAAATTAAAATATTTTATCAAGATAAATATTCCAATTTATCTATATATATAAAAATGAATGTATGTGTGTCTGTTTGTTTGTTTGTTTGTCCTTTATGCCTGACCAAACCACTCATTGGATCGCCATGAAACTTTGGGAAGTTATTTAGTATAGTACTGGGAAGGTTTCTAGCAAATAAAATTTTTGAAATAACTTTTCGCCTAGAAATAATCAAGATAAATATTCTAATTTATCTGTTATAATTCAACAATCTACTCTAAATATTATCATGATGATACGATGATTTTGTAATGTAGAAAATTAGGAAAGACAAAATTCAGGATGACACGGCAATTTATTTGAGACAAGAATAATGATACAATTCAAAGGCAAGATACTATTCCTTTAACTTCCAATTACCGAGGGAACCAATTAATATTGATTTTATTCAACTTATCGAGTATTTTTCAAGGGACCGGGAAAAAATGTTAACTTTATCGAGAGATTCGTTAGACAAACCTTTACTCAGGTAAAACCCGGGCGAAGCCGGGCGGGTCCGCTAGTGAGAAATAAAAATAAAGCATTTGGCAAAGCCTTAAATATTATTCGTATTTTTCCTGACGAAGACAAAATATTTTTGTTGAAACGTTAATAAAATATAACTTTAACTGGCCGAAGTGTCTATTTTTCAAATAATTATCATCGGATTCTCCTAATATTTATTTAAATCGAGTTATATTTATGTTTATATAGATATTTGATACACATGATTTCACCTCTGAAACTGCTGGAAAGTTTAGATTTGATTTTGTCAGCGAATTTTTATGACCTGAAAGAAGAAGGAAATCCAAAAAATTCAAGTTTCTATCACAAACCTCTTTGAAACAACAAGTAAAAACTGGAAAATTTCAGTTTATATATTGTTGCACCAAGTTGCAGGGTCGTCGACCTTGGTTTCCTCCTTCTTGGTGTTATACACCGAGCGGGTTTCCATATTCAAAGCAAATAAATAAAAGTAAAAGTAAATAAAAATGAATTACCTTTCAACGTTATTGTGTTTATTTATTTGTGATCTTCTTTGTAGGTCGTGATCCGCCGTCTTCGTCTAGGTCCTCTCTCGCTCCAATAACCAATCAAGATATATGTACAATAAATATTACAAAAGGAATGAAACTATAAAAAGGAATGATGGTAATCTAAATATTCTGTTTTAAATAAATATTAAATAGCATAGAATATTTTGAATAAATGTAAGGCGCATTGATGCAACAATGTGTTAATTAATAAATGTTATATTGTCAATATATTTTACGAAATGCACGAAAGCTTCGCCTCATCTGCCCGGGATTGGTCAAGAGAAAAGAGCCTATCCTTCTCCACGACAAAGTCTGATGTCTCAATGATCGCGCAACAAAAGCCCAATGAGCTGGGCTATGGAACTCTTTATCACCCACCATACACACCAGACATCTCACCTACCTAATATCACTCTTTTAGGCACCTCACCAACTTCCTAGGAAGAAAAAATCTTTATAAAAACCATAAAAATATGATACTGTGAATAATTATTTTCATAATTCCAATTTTCAGATTACTTTAACTTTTCATTTTATAACTCTACGTTATAATAATGCGACCATAATTACACACCATCTTTCTATTTTACATGTTTTTTTCTAGGAAAAAAAAGAAGCCAGGATAGTTGAACACTTTAGTACGTGGCTCCAGGAATTCAAGTTGAGATTGCGATTGGAAATACCTTTTTTAATCGCCCATATAAAATTATCTATATATATAAAAATGAATGTATGTCTGTTTGTTTGTCCTTTATGCCTGACCAAACCACTCATTGGATCGCCATGAAACTTTGGGAAGTTATTTAGTATAGTACTGGGAAGGTTTCTAGCAAATAAAATTTTTGAAATAACTTTTCGCCTAGAAATAATCAAGATAAATATTCTAATTTATCTGTTATAATTCAACAATTTGCTCTAAATATTATCATGATGATACGATGATTTTGTAATGTAGAAAATTAGGAAAGACAAAATTCAGGATGACACGGCAATTTATTTGAGACAAGAATAATGATACAATTCAAAGGCAAGATACTATTCCTTTAACTTCCAATTACCGAGGGAACCAATTAATATTGATTTTATTCAACTTATCGAGTATTTTTCAAGGGACCGGGAAAAATGTTCACTTTATCGAGAGATTCGTTAAACAAACCTTTACTCGGGTAAAACCCGGGCGAAGCAGGGTACATCCATACAAGAATAATGATACAATTCCAAGGCAAGATACTATTCCTTTAACTTCCAATTACCGAGGGAACCAATTAATATTGATTTTATTCAACTTATCGAGTATTTTTCAAGGGACGGGAAAAAATGTTCACTTTATCGAGAGATTCGTTAAACAAACCTTTATTCGGGTAAAACCCGGGCGAAGCCGGGTACATCCATACAAGAATAATGATACAATTCCAAGGCAAGATACTATTCCTTTAACTTCCAATTACCGAGGGAATCAATTAATATTGATTTTATTCAACTTATCGAGTATTTTTCAAGGGACCGGGAAAAAAATATTCACTTTATCGAGAGATTCGTTAGACAAACTTTTACTCGGGTAAAACCCGGGCGAAGCCGGGTACGTCCGCTAGTAAAGTACTAAATAAAAGAAAAAAATATATAATACAGAGTTATAAAAGAAAATAATAAATATAAATTGTATAAATATATACATCAGACGCGATCCCTCTCTGGAAGGACATCTGAATCATGTCAAATGCTTAAAGCCGCATTGAGTTCGGAAAGGCCCGTGCTTATAAAGGGGTTTTTGTCCCCAACGTGCTCAATTGCACCGCCGAGGAATTCGTACAAAATTTTCCTGTTTCCAGACGAGAGATCACCCAGGAATCCAAGTTACATGAAGAGAGAGAATAAAAAAAGATTGAGTTATGGAATAAATACAGACATGGCCTCCATTTGTGAACATTTTATTAATTTTATATTTGCTATATGACACAAAGCATACAGAGGGGGGTCGGTGGAAGGCTGGTTAAACCGTTTGGTTTTCGACCACTACGACCCGGGTTCGATTCCCGCATCGGACACTTTTTTTCTGTTAAAAAAAATGCTCCAATGGTTCCGGATTCTTGCAAAAGTCCAACCCCACCAGCGAGTGCAAGTAACCAAACGGGGCTCTGGCACATTTATAAGTGCAAAAGTCGAACTGCTTTTCACATGTGTAGATATGTGGTGCACTTACAGTAAAAGCAGTCGCTAACTACCCACCATGATTATCATGGCCTGTACCACGTGTACTAGGGATAAGCAAAAAAAGCATACAGAAAATAAATACGTAATGATATTTATTGTCATGAGAATATCTTTTGACGTGCAAATTTGATAGAAAATGGCGTGTCCTTCATTCTATCTTCTTTATTAAATTATTATTTATTAATTTATTAAAAGCTTTGAGGTAATCGAATTTTTCAGGTAATACAATTTTGTATTCTAACAATAGACTTTATGAAAACAGGTAGTTTAAGAATTTTTCCATGCGATTAATATTTCATCAACCTTCCCCTCCTCTAATAGCTAGCAGATCAGTTTCCCCGTGTAAATTTAAACAATAAGTTTGGGGTTAGGAGTATTAATGATAAAAAAGATCTATAATTTCACAAATATCATTCAATGTTATTGACTTTTAATAGGCTAAAACCTAAATACAAAAACCAGGGAGGATATGCAATCTATTACGACTTTGATAGGGTTGATCTTATAGGGCGACTCTCGCCTGAAAACAAGACTATTCTTGTAAAACGACATTTGAAATACTATCCCGCATGTGTTTCTTTTTAACGAAAATTCAAATTTTATATCAAGGAGAAATAACGATTATTTCTAACCTTTTGGATGAGGTATGAAAGGGTGATTTGTGAAGAGTAATGATAAGCGGGAAAAAAAGTGTCCAGGGATGGGAATCGAACCCACAGTGTTCCGCTTACCGGGCAGATGTCATGTCCACTAGGCTACCCTGGACATATTCGTTATTTCTCCTTGAAATAAAATTTGAATTTTCGTTTAAAAGAAACACATGCGGGATAGTATTTCAAATGTCGTTTTACAATCACAAGCCGCATTAAATTATATTGTACGACTATTCTTGCTAGTTTCCTCAAGTCTGTTAACGAGAATATTGGGAACATGGACTCCACGACTGGCAGGAGCCTGTTAAAACTCATAAAGGCTTTAAACTCCTGATAAGATTCAGACGTCCCTTCAGAGAAGGCTCCGTCTGTTGTAAATATTTTCTCTTTATTTTAAATCTAATTAATATCACTATTATAACTCTCCTTGAGTGTAGACGAGATGTCAATAAAGCTGTTTTAATTGTCAATTGTCAACCTAAAAACAAAAATAGGTCATATAAAACGAGAGAGAATCACAAGGCCACAATATAAAAACATATTTTAAGATTATATTCATAAAAGATGCATATAATGTATTTATTTTAAAAATAGAACAATCCATAAATAAATATTTAATTAAAAAGATTTATATTGGATCAAAATATCATTCATTTTACCAATATTTCAGTTAGCTGAACGCCAACCTTTATCAAGGTGTTATAACATTTTAAAGTGTGTCAACAACAAACTCAGCGCCACATAACGTCAACAGAATTAAGTTTTTAAAAATATTTTGTTATATTCAATGGGGAGAAAAACATTTGATAAATATATTTATATTATGGACAAAATTGGGAGGGCTTGGCTCATCAGTGGTGAACCCTCCCAGTGATTTCGCCAATTTAATCCACCAGACCGCTTCTCAGTGCTCTAATACTGTATTGGATCATTCTGCTTATATACGCAGCACTGAAGGATGGATCTCAGAAATGGTTTTCAAGAAAACTATGGACATAAGCTTATAGGACAGTAGAATTACATTAAAATATTTGCATCGAGCAATGCTCTTCCGCAAACAATAAAGACAAGGCCAGTTAGGCATAAATTATAAATTAACACAAAGCAATAACGCGCCATCTATTCATATAAAACCATTTTCACCACTGATGAGCCAAGCCCTCCCAATATATTTTTTGATCGCAATAAGGGCAGTAGAAGTTTGTATTATGTATAAAATAAACATTCGTGCTTTTAAATCCTTTCATTTTAAGAATTATAAAAGATTGTTTTAACAGGGATGATGCATATGTGTACAACTTATTGTACCACATTTGAATAAAATATTAACATTAAAAGTGAAGTATTTTTACTCAAATGAATATTGCTTTGCAATATAGAGATTGCCTTGCTGGTATTTATAGTTCTTCAATAGGAGAAACCTCGGCCAAAATTATTTTATTTTTTCGACGTTTCGACAAACTTCATTTATTGCGACTTTCCAAATGCTTTAATTCTTTATATTTCCAGACGAAGACAATATATTTGTCGAAACTTTGAATAAATAAAACTTTATCTGACCGATTTGTCTCTTGTATAAGGACTATTAAAATTCGAAACTATTTTGACGCGTAAGATTCTTTTTGAAATTAAACAATTTCTACTGGCCTTACTGCAATGGAAAAATTAATGGGAGGGCTTGGCTCATTAGTGGTGAACCCTCCCAGCGGTTTCGCCAGTTTAATCTACCATACCGCTGTTACATTGCATTTTTGGAACTTCCTTTCCAAAAAGAATCTTACGCCTTTAAAATAATTTCGAATTTTGATAACAGATGGCGCACTAGTGCATCATTCTATAATGGTTCTAATAAAATAAACAATTTGATATTTACGGAAGAGCGATTGCTCGAAGCATATTATATATATTTATAAATGTATGTAATTCTACTGTCCTCAAAGCTTATGTCCATAGTTCATCTAAAATACCCATTCCAAGAGTCTACCAACAGTATCACTATAAAAGGAAGTTCCAAAAATGCAATTCTGAAAGCACGTAGAAGGCGTAATAATCGATCGTCCAAAAATGCAATTTAACAGCGGTATGGTAGATCAAACTGGCGAAACCGCTGGGAGCGTTCACCACTGATGAGCCAGGCCCTCCCATTAAATTTTCCATTGCAGTAAGGGCAGTAGAAATTGTTTATTTTCAAAAAGAATCTTACGCCTTTAAAATAATTTCGAATTTTGATAATTTTTCAATTTTAAATGAATCATTTAAAATAGTTTCAATTTTTAATAACAGATGGCGTGTTAATACATCATATTTCAACGCCTTTATAGAAGCCAGCGTGAGTCTGGTGGTGGGTGCACGCGTCTCGGGCGTGAGGATTCGAGGAATGTTGTTGTTGAATAGACCTTTTTATTTCTTTACTCTCTACCGCCATATTCAATTATATATTTATCTTATTTTAACTCATTAAACTTACTATCAAACCTCCCTTTGATAATTAAACTGTCAAAATATTCTATGGCTATTTCCCCCGAGGATATCACGGGATTTTAGAACAGCGACCCTTTAAATTGCTACTTCTGCAATGTTGGCATCCAAGACAATTTTGTCCATTATCTATCCATTGCCCATTCCTACAGGAAAATAGACTGGAAATTCCCGAAATTTCGGGGCTAACTCACTATAATGAACAACATGTATATAAAATTTTTACTACTCTCCTGCTGGATAAAACATTAGTTTATAAATATTCAAATTTTTCAAGGCGATAGATAAAATGAGACAAGAAGTGCTCAACTCCACAGACAACGGCTGATTGCTCCCCCTCCTCTCTAAATTGCTTTTCCTCCTCACTCATGTACATATATAACCTTTTAGGGGAATCCCCTTGTAAGACAATAGTGTCTTAATAAAGGTTTTTTGTTGTTGTTGTATTAACTTATTAAACTTATTTAATTCATTGAGTCTATTTAACTTAATATGAGTGAAAGTCTGTTTCATCGCCTCACGAAATCAACATCACATTATTAAAACAGAGGAGGGTATACGAAGTGGGCCATGTCAAAACAAAAGTAGCAAGAAATGGACTTGGTAGTCTACTCCCCCTTCTATATGGCGCCCCAATATGGGGCTTCAATTCTCTAAATGCAATTTTATTCGTGGTATAAATTGTAATGGATTAAAATGAAACTCAATATGGTTTATGACTGTTTTTCCCTATATAGCTCCAGGGATAGTTCTAGAGTAGAATAAATTCACAGAGCCTTTAAATATCACAAATGTTTCCAATTTTAAAAGTTTTTAAGATCACATTTGTTCTATGAATATATATATAATATATATAATTCCCACTAACCTGTCTTCTCTCTCTATCTGTTGAAGAAACACGGATATTTTCACAACAATAAAAAGAAAAACTTTTATTACTTCAGGCTATTCCCCTCCCTTATCTTTTTTCGAAGATATATTCTAAGTAAAAAGAAATTTGGAGCACGAACACATGTAGGATCTTTAATCTATATTCCAAACTGGACATAGAGAATATACGTATAGAGATTTCTGAGTTGGTAGAATTCTAACACAATTTCTCAAGAAAACATCACCAATAGGACACCGATTTCATACAAGTGTGTAAAATAAAATTTATCATATTTAATTTTTCCTATATATACAAATGGGAGCGATATATTATTTAGCATAATAAATATATTACTATCTATAAATGTATGCCTTTTTCTTATTGTTGGCGGAAAAACATCGCTCAATGCAAATATTTAAATGTAATTCTACTGTCCTAAAACCTTATGTCCATAGTTTGCTTAAATACCATTTCTATGATTCCACCCTTCAGTGTAGTATATAAAAGCAGAATGATCCAATACAGTATTAGAGCTCTAAAGAAATGGTCTGGTAGATTAAATTGGCGAAACCGCTGGGAGGGTTCACCACTGATGAGCTAAGCCCTCCCAACATTTTTCATCGCAGTAAGGGGAATAGAAGTTTGATTTATTTGTGAAAGCAACACTCACGTCTTAATGTTTTCAAATGGTATATATAGATGGCGCGGTATTGCTTTGTAGTAATATATATATATATATAAAGCCATAAAAAATATATAGACAACTAGAATATGACCATGGAGGAAGAATTACTGAATAAACTGTATAGCTATTGTCATGAATTTTATTTCTAAATTTTGTTCCTGCCAATTTATCTCTGCGCGAAAATATTTATTCAGAAATAATAAAATTAAATATAAAAGTCATTACTTCTATAACTTCTAGTACGAATTTTTCTTGAATGATGTTGATAGTAAACCTACTGAAAAAATCTATAGCTTCAGGAATATGGAACTTATAGTTTAATTTAAAAAATAAGATGATTTTAGTTCAAATATGCTTTGTAGCACAGTAAGAGACAAAAATATTGTGGCGAAGTTTTTATTATTTTATTAACAGTATCATGGCAGAAACACGTCAGATCCATGTCAGTAACTACAATAATTGCTAGCTGTGGGTCACAGCTCCCATAGGGAAGAAGCTATGTAGCAAAGTATTTAATATTTTATTAACATAGTATGATTTTTGTTGTTTATATTTTGCTACTCTGTAAACTTCCCTCATTGCTTATCTTTTGTTAATCATTCATAGTTTGTTCTTGTTTTTAACAAATTGCTGTGTCATCCCTAAGTTTGTCTTTCCTAATTTTCCACATGGCAATATATTTACTATAAAAATCATCATAGAATAAGGCGTAGAATTGGAATGGGGTTTCATCTGGTTTAATTAGGATTGAGCGAGGTAAAAATAAAAGTATTTGTTTGAAAATTAATTAGTTGAAATCAAAATAAAAATTACTCTAAATGAGATGTATAAAAAGATTTCAAATCTCTTTACACACAATTCTGTGATGTTTATTTGATCAAATGAATTAATTATCCTGGTTCAAAGCCATTAAATATCTGATGTGATATATCATTGTCTGTATTTACAGTAGGGTTGGCTTGATATGGGCCACTTATAAGATACATAATTCAATTAGGCTTCTATGAATTGCTGTTGGACTGGATGTCAGTTTGGGGTGAGAAGAATACGAAGTGGTAAGCGACCGTTTTATCGATAAGACGTGTAGCTCTTCGTACATATGATGCATTGCGAGAATTCGAATAGAATTCGGCCCTGGCATTGTTACGCCGACATGTCGTTGAGGACAATCGTGACATACTGGCAGGGTTTAGATAGGTGAGATGTCACTTGCGAGTGGTCTAGGCCAGAGTATCGGCAAACCTTTGAGTCGGAAGAGTAAAAAATTACAATTTACAAAATTTCAAAGTTTTCAAAGAGCCACAAAATTTCTTCTTGCCAACAATAAATAGTACTCACATAAATAATATTTACGTATGGAACTATATAAAGAGCTTCACATCCAAAGATCCGCATGTGGCTCACGGGCCACCGTTTTGTCGTTTGCCGACCCCTAGTATAGGTGAAAGTAAAAATCAAAATGGATCAGTATCTACAATCGACGATATTGAGTTCTAAGGCGTATCGTAGTTAAAAAGAGAGAATTCGACATTCTATAAAACTTGATTAAGCGCTCGATTATTAGATGTTGGGTAAATCTAGTCAGCTATACCAAGCCCAGAAGTCTGAACACTTCAAATTGATATTACCAAGAGGTTTTGATATCGTCCACTTTACAAACAGAAATAATATAGTTTAAAGTATACACGAAGTAGACAATAAATAGTCGAGAGATTGAGGACTATGATGCGGTTATTTACCGAAGTATACAGATATCATGATATTCATTGTAGGGTGTGATGGCTTACAACAGCGTATACCTCAAGTAAACCCAAATTTCTACATTTAGAGTTTACACTCACAAAGTTACAGAGTCCTGTTTGTCTACCTTGCACTGACCATCCTGGTGTCAAGACATGTCTCTATAAGTATCAACATAGAACTGAGAGTCCTTGTCTGGAGGAGGACAAGATGGAACCTTCCTGAGAACAGCTGTTTATATTTTATTACCAAATTGTAAATAATATCATTTATCTTTGGGGTCGGTGGAAGGATGGTCTAAACCGTTGGCTTTCGTCTACTACGACCCTGGTTCAATACCGGCATTGGGCACTTTTTTCTTTTCACTTGAAAAAAAAATGCTTCAATGCCCCCCCCCCCCCCCCCCCCCCCCCCGATTCTTGCAAAGTCCAACCCCACCAGCGAGTGCAAGTAACCAAACGGGGCTCTGGCACATTTGTAAGTGTAAAGTCGAACTGCTTTTCATATGTGTAGACATGTAGTGCACTTACAGTAAAAGCAGTCGCCTACTTCTACCCACCATGAATATCATGGCCTGTACTACGTGTTCTAGGGGCAAAAAAAAAAGCCGTTTTCTTTGTTTAATTTATATTTGATTTTGGTAACAATTGACTAAAAGTGTCAATAAAATATTTTGAATTGTTTACCTTGCACTCACTGGTGAACTTTGGTATAAATTGCAAGTCGTTGAAGAAGACTGTAGTTTGGACATTGGACAATGTGCCAATTCACCTACCTTGTTACAGAGCATCTCATAGGCGCAGACCCCTAGCGACCACCAGTCTGCAGGGAAGGAGTACCCAGGGCATTGGTCCAAGGCACATTCAAACACCTCTGGAGCTGGAACATTCAAATACGTAGCACTGAGACAAGAAATTTCATACAATACATAGCACCTATTTAATATTGATACAAGGATGTTGAAAAATATTTCTCCTATATGTAAAAATATACTTTGCTGGAAACAGTCTGATGTACGCCCGCGAGAGCACATGCTAATAACAAAAGTTTTCAAATTATTCTGTAAATATATTATTTAGAGTTTGTACATAGAATATCAGCCCGTTGAAGAACAGTATATTTGCTAGAAAGCTTGCAAATTTAAATTAAAAGAAACCTTTTACCTGATATTGATTTTTACTTTTTCTAATACTTTGCTTTATTCTATATGTAAATGATTTAACACAAAGCAATAACGCGCCATCTATACATATAAAATGAAAGGATTTAAAAGCACGAATGTTTCTTTTATACATAATACAAACTTCTACTGTCCTTACTGCGATGAATCGTCCAATACAGTATTAGAGCTCTGAGAAGCGGTCTGGTGGATTAAATTGGCGAAACCGCTGGGAGGGTTCACCACTGATGAGCCAAGCCCTCCCAATATATATTTTCATCGCAGTAACAGCAGTAGAAGTTTGTATTGTGTATAAAAGAAACATTCTTGCTTTTAAATCCTTTCATTTTATATATGTAAATAGATATTTGTATATTTTCTCTTGTTTGTATTTTTGCCTTTAGGCAGCATCTCCTTTTATGGAGATGCTGCCTGTGCCGGCAGAAGAGCTCATGGCTAGAGGAGAGCGCTACTAGCTGTTACAATAAACATGTCTCTTTTACAAGGCTTTTAAAATTCTTCAAAGTTCATTTCTGGAGTCTTCAACTTTTTGAAGCATTACAGGGCAAGTTTTCTCGTGGTACAGCCATATCGGGGTATACCTCCGCGACCTCCAGGATTATTTTATTGAATGGACATTGTTAATATATAAGAATATCTTAGAGTTTATATAAACTCTGATAACCATAAAATGAAATGTTGAATACTGAGTCTAATCTGTTTTGGCGTTTCTATTTTGTTTTAGGCAAAATTCTCACTTCATGTAAATTATCTTTTTTTTCCAAGCATTTTACCTAGAGAGGAGTTTGACAGGAAGTTTCGATAGCATTCAAACATTCCACCAGATACAGAGGCTGTTCCATTTGTTAAAAGAGCAAATTTGTAACACTCTAGCTCGCGAAAGAAGCGCGAGATTCGAGAGAGTGCTGTTTTATTTATACCCTTTGTACATGTATCAATTGTGTTGATATATATATTTTTTATCTTTTCATCTAACTAACTTGCATACTAATTCTGTACATATTTAAAATATCTTTCTTTCTTTCAAAATTATGTTTATCTTTAAAGTGCAAGTGTCCCTAGGGGGATATAGCGCTCTAAGCCGAAATAAAGAAATATGGGAGATAAACAAGGCAATACAACTCTCGGGGTAAATAACCATTATGGTGCACATTGTTACAAATAAATGGATTTCGTCTATTGTAGTCTCTAAAAAGATAAATATTTGATAAGAAGCACTGTGTTGACCTAAGTAAGTTAAATAGAACTATGATACAGGATTTCTACTGATAGGGGACATACTTTCTCCACTGCCTTCCCAGCAAAATTACCATCTATATTTTGACCATTGATTTGGCCCAGCCACTTTGCCAGTTAAACACCTCTTTGGAAGATTATGAAGATTCCATTGGATCCCGTGTAGATCTCATGGAATAAAGTCCGCCCTAGACTGACGAGGGCCATTAGCCCGAAACCATGATCTCTAGGTGGACGCTTCTTAGTTTTCCAAAGCTGGTGTTGTGTCTTTGTCATCGACTCGACGCCGCTAGTTTGTGGCGACGGTCAATAGATGGCGTATAGTTTTGATGTTTATTTTGACTGAAGAGGCGTCCTATGCTTTTATAGAACAAGGTTTTCATTAACTTTCCCAAGCAGGCCGACCAGAATGATTATGGAGAACACAGGAATCCCGGAAACAACATCTCACTTGATTTTCACGGAGGATATCAAAATGAAACTTGGTGTTTGATTGGTTCCTCACTCTGTGAGATACGATCAGATAAAACAACGTGTCTGATCGTGTAAAGATCTTCTCAGAAAGCTGAGACATAATTCAGGACATAGGCCTCCAGGACAGTAGAATTATATTTAAATATTTGCATCGAGCAATTCTCTTCCGCAAACAATAAGGACAAGGCCAGTTAGACATATGCAGTAAGAACAGTAAAAGACATATATCTACATTATAAATGACAACTTTAAACAAGTTTTCTATTCCGAGTCACAAATAGTATTTTATAAATCAACCTCTAAATGATAAAGTGTTCTTCAAAGGATATAGAAAGGAGAATCAATATGATAATAAGCAGCCATTTCTAACAAGCACATTTGCAAAAATTAGCCATGAGTTAATACACAGGATATATATATATATATAGCATATGAAAAATGATTAATAAAATATTATATACACTAATACCAAGCAATAACTCGCCCTCTATATTGCCACGTGGAAAATAAGGAATGACAAACTTCAGGATGACACAGCAATTTATTTAAGACAAGAACAAACTATGACTAAAAAAGAAAAAAGATAAGCAATAAGGGAAATTAACAGAGTAACAAAATATAAACATCAAAAATGATACTCTGTTAATAAATTATGAATACTTTGTTACAATATATAACGAATGGAGACATTAAGATGCGAATGTTTTCATTTGTTATATTGTTGCACCAGGTTGCGGCTTGGCAGACTCTTCAGCCTCGATCCTCTCCTGTGCTGGGTCTTGCATCTTACCAGAGCGTGTTTCAACCATCCTACAAATTTATATAAGTGGAGATAACTCTACTTTAAGTAGCCTCCAGAATCCTTTATTTATTTCTCACATCAAAGAGAGCTGTGAAGTCACACAGTGTACCTAAATACAAATGGTGATTCTATAATACATATATTCTGTTTAATAAAATAAATAAATATAAAATATAAATTTAATATAAATGAAAAATAATTTTACAAATTAAAATAAAATAGGTTCATTAGTCATGATGCAAAAAATATATAGACGGCACGTTATTGCTTTGTTATAACCCAGATATGCTTCGGGACCTTCCTACTTTAGGACGATTCATTGAGATTTTAGTTTATTCAAAGACTAAGTGACATAGAAAAAAACTCGCCATTACCCAAAACTTCAATGAAAGACAAACCTCTGAACACCTTCTGATAAACTGTCCATTAACTTCTGATCTAAGGGAAGAAAACAAACTTTACCTGACTAATACAAAACAAGTTGCTTGCAATAAAGACCAATACATTAAGTTTAATAGATTCTGCAGGATGTATATTCCAAGGCGAAAGTGTTGACTGCACATATTTCAAGCTACTATTTCTAATTGCTATATGCAAAATTTAACATCGAACGTTTAATTTCAATGATTCCTAATGTTCAATTGTGTTAATTGTATATAATGTAATATATACACGCAATTATCCTAATTGTGGATATGGCGTGTCTCTCCCAACTGTAAAATAAATAAAATACATATATTCTGTTTAATAAAATAAATATATATAAAATATAAATTTAATATATATGAAAAATAATATTACAAATTAAAATAAAATAGGTTCATTAGCCATGATGGAACAATAAATAGATGACGCGTTATTGCTTTGTAATAACCCAGATATGCTTCGGGACCTTCC
This sequence comes from Cordylochernes scorpioides, assembly GCA_030710605.1. Classification (NCBI taxonomy): domain Eukaryota; kingdom Metazoa; phylum Arthropoda; class Arachnida; order Pseudoscorpiones; family Chernetidae; genus Cordylochernes; species Cordylochernes scorpioides. The sequence continues at coordinate 129,369,363 of CP092864.1, read as the reverse complement.
TACTTTAGGACGATTTATTGAGATTTTAGTTTATTCAAAGACTAAGTGACATAGAATGACGTGCGCCAAACTCGCCATTACCCAAAACTTCAAGACTCGATTATCGCAAAACACCACCAAATTAATTTTTCATTTTGATACAGAAGGTCTTGTTTTTTAAACCGACACACATATACACTGTATAACAAAAAATTCGAAGCACCAAGAAGGAGTTGTCAGATTAGGACAAAAATTGGTGTATGTAAAGAGCGTGTATAGGGGAAAAAACGATTGAAATTTTAGAACAATTAATTGTTTAATTTCAGAGTTTGATCGTCACAAATTGAAAATGTCAATATGTCGTTATAGAGAACTTCATTCTATACGTATTTTCATATAAATCGGACTTCTTGGTGCGTCGATTTTTTTGTTATAGAGTATATATAAGATGTTAGCTTAACCCAACCATGTTCTTATTCGCGTGGATTTTATCTTCACGCTAGTGCGCTCTTACTCAGGCCTATGACTGCATAATGGATGAGGACTCTACGGCATTGTCGGATCTCCACACATTTTTGTAATATATATGTTATATTAAAATATTATTTTATTTGGAATTATATTTCATAGATACAAATATTCTGTTAAATCGACCGCCAGAGGTCACGCTTTGCATATAAAAACTCGTTGTTTTTCCCCGTTGGCCGGCTCAAAACTTTTGTACATTATGTAAATAATATTTTGTTTTTCTTATTCTACTCGCCTTAAGCCAGGCATAACTTTTACCAAATTATGTTTTATATATATTCCTCAGCTCAAATAAAGAAATTTCTGATCAAACTATTTTCTTATTATAGTTTCAAGATTTTAACCACGACTACATCACCATTACCATAATCCTCAACAATCAAGATACAACAGAAAATCTAATTTATCTTTATTTATAACATATATTAATTGAACGGCATATTTTGGGTTAATTTTTTTCAAAAATATAATATTTACATATTTCAAAAATAAGGCTTGTTTTCGATTGTAATAAGATTATTTATTAATCCTATATTTCGATGGACCAATCTTCCATCTTTTTCGAGGTATTTTGCCGTGAAACACGTAGCAGGTCGCGTGCTTCACGGCAAAATACCTCGAAACATATAGAAGATTGGTCCATCGAAATATCGGATTTATAAATAATCTTATTACAATCCAAAATAAGCCTTATTTTTGAAATATACATATATTATGGATTGCTCTATATATTCAGAATGATTTATATATATATTTATAAAATTTGTAACAAATAAATAACATCATCAAATATTATCTCTACAGAGCTTAATGCAATGATATAAGTTATTGAATGAGAATTTATCAATAGATGACAATTCATTTTATAAATTTAATTTACTAAAATATAAATTTATGTTGCAAAAGATTATATATTTCATATATAATAATATATAAGCGCATGTAATAACTTATGAATTGTATGAATTGCTATATAGAAAAGCAATAATTCCCAAGGTATGATAGAAATAGAAAATCATACAATTAGCCGTGACACAACACTAATTGACTAATATAATTGAAAGAAATAATAGAATGAACATTAAATATTTCTAAAATGATGTTTACAGGTATATTTATAGTTTAATAAATCTAACAATAAAATCCATAAAAATCAGAAATGGGATGTTGTTTATTCCTACCCAAGATCCTGTTCAAATATTCATCGGTCCAGATAATAAGGTGATAAGGAGGAAAGTTCCTACTGTAGAGAAAGAAGAAAGGCATTGTGACTGGAAGACCTTTCCCCCTCCCTCAGAGAATAATGGGACGTCACATATCACGACGTCTGCAAAGAATTGGATTAATTTCCTGCTGGATATTGGAAATTCCCCAACTGGTTTCATTCCATTCGCCTTGGTAGGTATATACATATTTTCTATCGAATATATATATTAATTGTAGCGTAGAAATCAAGTCTTTGTATATCTGAAGGTGTGAAATATTTATTGATAACGTCACGGCGATTAGTCGACAAATATTAATACAGAATAATATATATTTTTATAATCTGTTTAATATTTTCATTGAATAATATTAAATTAAATAATAAATTATTTCTTTGCCACAATATATATGTTAAATATTATAGAACTTTTATATGTATATGCGAAAAAAATAATAGAAAAAAAAAAATAAAAAAGAGGTCAGGTGTTGATATTTAAAATAATGAAGGCATATCCTGACCAGGAGCACATGTGCTTTTTAGATGGCAGAGCGCCATCTAGTGGAACAGAAATCGAATAAACATTGATTTAGCCTGTTCCCTGATATTTGAACAACCCATTTGAAGTGAATATTATGAAAGTTTCAATATATATTTAAATTGTTTAACAACAAGATTTAAAAACGGAACCAAACATTTAAATCGGCTTTTACACGTCATGAGCTTGTCTAAAACAACTGGGGTAATGAACCTGATATTCTTCAGTCAAATAAAAAAAGGTAATCTAAAAAGTGAACTTTTTATTGCAAAAGTCTTGAATTATTTTTTATCAATCTCATTCAACATCTTTCTTTTCAAATTATTTCAATCACTTATTCAAAAAATTACCATTAACATCAATACAACAATTTTTCTTCATTTATATATTAAAAATAATTTGGGGGAGGCCATTGGAGCATTATGTTTTCAATTAGAAAAAAATTGTCCAATACGGGATTCTATCCCGGGTCGTAGCAGTCGAAAACCAACAGTTTAGACCATCCTTCCACCGACCCTCTACGAAGCAAATATAATAACTTTCAATATAATTCGAATATTTATATATATTAAATATACACGCGTATGTAATGGGGATATATAATTCCTATAGATACAATATAAAGCCTCCCATTACTCAGAATACATATTTATTCAATAGTTACAACCCTTTGATCATAATTAGAATCAACAAGGCTCCAAGGATAAGGTTCCATTGCAGTAAGGGCAGTAGAAATTGTTTATTTTAAAAAGGAATCAGCGCCTGCATAATAGCTTCGAATTTTCAGTTTAAATATTCAAAGAATGAGACAGGGATCGGTGGAAGAATGGTCTAAACCGTTGGTTTTCGACCGCTACGACCCGGGTTCGATTCCCGAATTGGCCACTTTTTTCTAATTAAAAAAATGCTCTAATGGCCCCCAATTCTTGAAAAAGACCAACCTCACGAGCGAGTGCAAGTAATCAAACGGGGCTCTTGCGCATTTGTAAGTGCAAAGTCGAACTGCTTTTCACATGTGTAGATATGTGGTGCACTTACAGTAAGAGCAGTCGCCTACTTCTACCCACCATGATTATCATGGCCTGTGCCACGTGTACTTGGGATAAGCAAATATAGAATGAATATCCATGGAGAGTGGTTGTTGATTCTGACATATTTTTTATCCAGTGTCGCATAGGTTCAATGCAAACATTCTATAATGCCAAATAAAGAGATGAAGACATCAAAATTCGATCATCAAAACTATATTGTGCGATTATAAACCCTAAAGGAGCTTCTTCTAAAGAGAAAGAGTTACTGTACGAATATATTTGATTTATGGAATTATTCAATATAATACGTATACTTCATGAAGTATCTGGTACCAAAAAGATTTTTGGTCGCAGTGGTACAGCCTGCTCCACGCTGACGAGCGCAAACAGCGCGAAACGCGTTCGTGGATGGCTTTTCTTGATAAATCAAGAAATTGGGTTTGCCAAATATCATGGAGCAAGTTAAATAATCGTTTAATTTATTTTTGCTCCACTAGATGGCGCTCTGCCATCTAAAAGGTACATGTGCTCGTGGTCAGGAGATGTCTTCATTATTTTTAATATCAACACCTGACCATAAAAGGTTATTGTTTTATCATAATACTATCCATATAAATATTATAATCTATATTATGATGCAAATATTATGACACAAATTGATATTTGCGGAAGAACGATTGCTCGAAGCATATTATATATTTATAATTGTATGTAATTCTACTGTCCTCAAAGCTTATGTCCATAGTTCATCTAAAATACCCATTCCAAGAGTCTAGCATCAGTATTACTATAAAAATGGATAAAAAATGCAATATAACAGCGGTATGGTAGATTAAACTGGTGAGGGTTCACCAATGATGAGCCAGGCCTTCCAATTCATTTTTCCATTGCAATAAGGGCGGAAGAAAATTGTTTATATTAAAAAGAAGCATACGCGTCTATAATAGTTTATAAAACTCAAAATCTTTGATTTAAAGGGATTGGTACTCTATGTATCCGTTTCCGACGTTCAGATAATTTATCAACATCACTACTTTGATATATTGCAAGGTGTAAGAGAGACGGTACATCAGAAACGACTTAAAATGTCATTAGAATAATTGTCTCTTACATCGATACAACGCACGGCAAACATTACGACCGTTTCTATGCAACTCAGTGGATAAACATGGGTTTGTTTTCCTACCTCAGCCTTTTGCAGTAAAGGCAGTAGAAATTGTTTATTTAAAAAAATTATCATACGCGACTATAATAGTTTCGAACTATAATCGATATTAAAAAAGGAAACCCCTTAACACCTCCTAATAAACTGTCCGTTAACTTCTGATCTAAGGGAAGAAAACCAACTTTACCTGACTAATACAAAACAAGTTGTTTACAATAAAGACCAATACATCAAGTTTAATAGATTCTGTAGGCTGTATATTTTAAGGCGAAAGTATTGACTGTACATATTTCAAGCTACTATTTCTAATTACTATATGCAAAACGTTCAATTGTGTTAATTGTATATAATTTCAGATATACACGCAATTATCCTAATTGTGGATATGGCGTGTCTCTCCCAACTGTTAAATAAATAAAATAAAATATTAAAATGATGAAATTTATGAAGATTGTTTACCACAATATTTGTCTTATCCGGATAAATTTTGACAAGGTGAAGATCTAGGAGGAGTTACTGTGATAGAAGATGCCTCGAAATTGAAAATTAGTCCAGAAATAGGATGATTTGCATATTTTTCTTTTTAGAAAAAGAGCGGTACCCTTTCTCTCCAGTAGTTGGTAAATATACAAGTTTTATTGTCAATGTTAAGTTATATCACAGCAATTGTCTTATTAACTCCGCCTTTGTCAGTCCCAAGCCCAGATTAGAAAGGAGTAGGGGAGCAGTAACAAGCTTGCTAAAAAACCTGGGCTCAGCTGGCCCGGCTGATAGTACCCTGTAAGGACTCTTAATCCAGGGATACAGGATGAGTCTGTACTCCATTGTTAGGAGCGGCTGCACATGGTGTCTGTTCCTCATGTCAGAGGTGGCCATTTCTTTTGGAGCAAAGTCGGCCTGCTACTGAGTAGTGCTTCCAGTCTTAATGACAAAGGCATTCTACTTCACCTAGTCATGATGGAGCTCTGTTGTTGTTGATTATTCCTCAAGTCGTTTAAACGATCTCCATTAGGTTCCATTGTTTCATCTTTACTATTATAGTTCTGAGGTTTTCCCAGAGGTATTTTTTGGAGGATTTGATACAATTTAATAGATTTTCAGGACTGGCAGGCTGGGAGTCGCATTTGGAGCATTTCGGGAATGTTTGATTTTTCCATTAAATATATTGAGCTATACAAGCTTGATACACTGATATGATTGAGTGGAGATAAGAAAGAAGAAGAAGAATTGCCTTATTGGAAAACATTCAAGTTTTATTGTCAGTGATAATTTCTACTAACTAACCGAATGAACCGAGCAACGCACAGGCTTTACCCGAGATCCTTTTCCTCCGTGTGTGTTTTTCAAATATAAAAATTTAAATTTTCACAACAATGGTTGAAAATTGTATTATTCTGGTTTGTTATATGATTAACTTTAAACCTGATATATACATAAATTTCTATTCATGATGAAATTGTAATTATAATATACATAAATCGATACATTTGATGATAGCAAATGATTTCTTGTCCCTATGTTGTCATACATCTGGGTATATCCCAAACCAATCTAATACAACTCATCAGTGGTGAACCCTCCCAGCGGTTTCGCCAGTTTAATCTACCATACCGCTGTTATATTGCATTTTTGGATCTTTCTCTTATAGTGATACTGATGCTAGACTCTTGGAATGGGTATTTTAGATTAACTATGGACATAAGCTTTGAGGACTGTAGAATTACATACAATTATAAATATATAAAATGCTCGAGCAATCGCTCTTCCGCAAATATCAAATTAATTTTTTTATTATATATATATATAGAACAATTATACACCTATTCCCCGATTTACGCGGTACTTGTTTTACACGTTTTCGCTTTTACACGGTTTTCCAAATAAGTTTTTTTTTTGTTTTTATCGCACTATACTAAAATGCGATATTCTACTCTATACTAGCTATGTTGAAAAGAATATTGGGAGGCTCTGATTCGTGAGGGGGCGAACACCTATTCAGATTCGACAGTTTAACATACACCTATCTCTCGATTTACACGTTTTTCTCAGGAGCGTATCTACAGTGTAAATCGGGGGATAGGTGTATTATGATGTATTATCGCGCCATCTGTTATGAAAATTCGAAACTATTATAGACGTGTATGATTGTTTAATTGGTTAATTTTCAAAAGAATCATACGCGTCTATAATAATTTCGAATTTTCATAGTAAATTTATATGTTACAAATTATGTCTTATCTCACTCTTGTGAAATGTACCGTTTCACCTCCCCCACACACCGATCCACGTCGAGGAGATTACTTTGAGAGAGTGTTGAAATACCCATTCTAGTCTATTGTGGGTTCGGTGGAAGGATGGTTTAAACCATTGGTTTTCGACTGCTACGACCCGGGTTTGATTCCCGCATTTAACACTTTTTTAAATTAAAAAGGCATATATTGGATCAAACACTTTAAAATGTTATAACACCTTGATAAAGGTTGGCGTTCAGCCTACTGAAATATTGGTAAAATAAATGATATTTTGATCCAATATATGCCTTTTTAATTAAAGATTTATCTATGGATTGCTCTATTTTCAAAACTTTTTTTTTTCTGGTGAAAAAAAATGCTCCAATGGCCCCCGAGATTCTAGCAAAAGTCCAACCCCACCAGCGAGTGCAAGTAACCAAACGGGGCTCTGGCATATTTGTAAATGCAGAGTCGAACTGATTTTCACAAGTGTAGACATGTGGTGCATTTACAGTAAAAGCAGTCGCCTACTTCTACCCACCATGATTATCATGGCCTGTACCACGTGTACTAGGGATAAGCAAAAAAGATCAATTGTTGTCAACAATGGCAGAATCTTTTCACTCACCCATGTAAGGTTTGGTCCCCGACATTGAAGTGGCCAGAGCACTGTCCTCGAGTGTCACGGCGATGTTGAAGTCCGTGATGTGAACATGACCTGCACACGATGAACAAATCAAATCACATTAGAAAGCCTCCTTGTAGACACGCTAATACTGGGGATAAATAGAGATCTTCAATTAAGGAAATGCTCGTCATTGAATCAAAAATCATTCCACCATAACATGTTTATCCAGTAATTTATAAAAGAATGGATTTTATTCAGAAAGCACAGTTTTCAGATACTACCGTGGAATATTTTGAAGATTTTACCGCTACCTTTATTTTTTAATATGTATTTTTATATTTAATTTTTTATTGTGTTTTTCACATAAATATATTAGATAATAAAAAGGCAGGCGTACAGGCTAAAGAAATATTGGTAGTTTGAAAATATATATAATCACATAAAAATAAAAACATTAAACATATATCAATTGAAAAAATACTTTCTATAATTATATAATATTTATAAAAACGATATAATATTCTAAATATACAAAGATGACCTATTTTGCTGGCCAAATAAGGTATAAATAAGAAATCCAAATATAAATGCCAGTATGTAAATAGAGCGAAGATCCTACCCGGATTACATGAGCCAACTATGTAAATTTAGAATGGGAATCCGATAAGCTCTTTATTGCCATCCTCACCAGCCACATCTCAGAGGATTATGGGCCTTAGGCTAAATTGCTTCCGTTTTTTAGATAAAGTGAAATCAGATTTTTATACGTCTCTTTCAATAACATTTGCATAACATATATGTTTTGAAAATAGAGCAATCCATAAATAAATCTTTAATTAAAAAGGCATATATTAGATCAAAAAATAATTTATTTTACCAATATTTCAGTTGGCTGAACGCCAACCTTTATCAAGGTGTTATAACATATTTAATGTGTGTCAACAACAAACTCAGCGCCACATAACATCAATAGAATTAAGTTTCTAAAAATATTTTGTTATATTCAATGGGGAGAACATTTTATGTATATATTCATTTTGTCCATAATATAAATATATATATATAAAATGTTCTCTCTCCCCATTGAATATAACAAAATATTTTTAAAAACTTAATTCTATTGATGTTATGTGGCGCTGAGTTTGTTGTTGACACACATTAAATATGTTATAACACTTTGATAAAGGTTGGCGTTCAGCCAACTGAAATATTGGTGAAATAAATTATTTTTTGATCTAATATATGCCTTTTTAATTAAAAACATAATATTATTTCATTTTGGAATTAAAATTTATAGAAAAAAATTACTCTGTTGGAACGACCGCCAGAGGTCACGCTTCCCCAATAAAAACTCGTTGTTGTTTCCCGATGGCCGGCTCAAACCTTTTGTACATTATGTAAATAGGTTTTTCATTTTTTGATTCTTACGCCTTAAGCAAGGCAGTACTTTTGTCAAATTATGTTCTTTATATATTTCTTGAGCTCAATTAAAGCTATTTCTAATCTTTATTATTTTTATTATTATACTTTCAAGATTTTAACCACGACTGCAATACCATAGCATAATTCTAAAAATAATAAAAAATCAACAGAAATCTCAATTTTTATATTTTATAACATATATACATTATTTTTATGCGAAAAATCTTTTTACACATAGTACAAATAATTTTTAAATATAAAATAGGCGTTATTGGTAATTTTCAAAATATTCACACCTATATTTTACAAAAATTATTTTGTCCATAATATAAATATATATATCATTTTTTCCCCATTGAATATAACAAAATATTTTAAAAACTTAATGCTGTTGACGTTATGTGGCGCTGAGTTTGTTGTTGACACACTTTAAAATGTTAATAACACCTTGATAAAGGTTGGCGTTCAGCCAACTGAAATATTGGTAAAAGAAATTATTTTTTGATCCAATATATGCCTTTTTAATTAAATATACATTATATATTCTAAAAACTCAAATATTTTATTTGGAAAACGAGAAATCCTTAAAATAGATCTTTAATTAAAAAGACATATATTAGATCAAAATATATTTCATTTACCTATATTTCAGTTAGCTGAACGTCAACCTTTTTCAATGTACAATAACGTATTTATGTCAACAAATAACTAAGCGCCACAAACAAATTTTCATCAAAAACATGAAAATTACATCATTTAATATTCGAAGAGGTTATTTCTAATTAAAATAACCATGGACCACTTTACCTCTCTGCCCAACCTTCCAATACCAAAGATTCCTGACGGCCATCCTTCCTAGGGATCACCAACCTAAGTACAGCATCCCTTGGCTCATCAGTGGTGAACCCTCCCAGCGGTTTCGCCAATTTAATCCACCAAACCGTTTTTAGAGCTCTAATACTGTATTGGATGGACGTTTCTGCTTTTATACGCAGCACTGAAGGGTGGAATCTCAGAAATGTTTTTCAAGAAAACTATGGGCATAAGCTTATAGGACAGTAGAATTAAATATATAATTTGCATCGAGCAATTTTCTTCCGAAAACAATAAGGACAAGGCCAGTTAGGCATAAATTAATGGTGGTGGTGTTTTGTCCATGGAGCAGATCAGATCGGTCCGTGCACCCTGATCACGATACCAGCCAACTGAGGTGCCGCATGAATGTCCTCTGCTGGATTGATGTCTGTCATATAGAAGGCTGCAAGGATGGCCGGGTATATATGGTCCGGAGTGAGTTGGGTGTTGTGATAGTTATTGCAGTTCCTGTTTGAATCTAGCCATGTGTCTGGGTTTATCTTCATTCCTTGTATAAATTAATACAAAGCAATAAAGCGCCATCTATATATATATATATATATATATATATATATATATGGAAAATTTGCCGGGAGGAAATTGATCCATAGAAGCAATGGGCTCTTCTGTTGTTGTTGTTGTCGAGTCCAAAGAAGAGTCTCAGATGTCTCCATGCATCTCCATCACAGCAGCAGCAATATCCACTATCAATGGGCGCTTCTCCCGTCAAAATAAACGTCAGAACCTGACGCCATCTATTGACCGTCGCCGCAACTAGCGGCCTCGGGTCGGTGACAAAGCCAGAACATCAGCTTTGGCAAACTGAGAAGCGTCCACCTAGAGACCATCGTTTCGGGCTAATGGCCCTCGTCAGTCTAGGGCGGACTTTATTCCATGAGATCCACACGGGATCTAATGGAATCCTCACAATCTACCAAAGAGGTGTTTTGCTGGCAATGTGGCTGGTGGCCCATCTATGGTCATGATTTCGGGCTCGTGGCCCTCGTCAGTCTAGGACGGACCATATATATATACAGTTAAACCTGTCTATAACACCCTCTTTGAATAGCACCTTCCTCTCTATAGTGCCCTGTTTTAAACATTAAAATGTAAACATTTTACATTAAAGTGACCTGTCTATAGCACCCCATCTCTATAGCACCCTATTTTGATGAGTTCCAAGAGCTATAGACAGGTTTACCTATATATGTAATAGAAGATTTAAGCACGAATGTTTCTTTTATTAAAATACAAAATGGGATGTAACCGCAATAAGAAGGTAGGGAAGGAATGGGTTCCTCCCTGATAATTAGGACCGAGAAGAGAAAGGAAATTAAGACGATGCTCTTAGTCAGATTAGGTTGTTCCATTCTATCTACATTCTGACTTAATTTGGGACTCTCAAGTCATTCCTGTACCCTGGTGACAAACAAAATGAAATTGATAAATTGAAAAGTCGGAGCTTGTTTGCCTCAAGTTAGTTATTTGGAGTTCTAAACTTGGTGAAAGTTAATTGAACTTCTAACTACGTATCTGGAGCTTACTCCACTACCTACATTGACTGAGTGTATACTTTAAATAAATCAAAACTAACAGCCTATCCAAATCATCACTGGTACAAACCATTGAAAGAATTAGAAGAACTTCAAAATTTAAATAGAAATCAACAAACAGCTTTAGAAAGACTAAGAAGTGGCCATATAAAAACCTTAAAATTTCAAAATGGACAAAAAACCTTCAATAACTGCTTGAAATGCAATAGTGCAGAAGCTTCTCCGGAAAATATCTTGTCATGCTCAGAACTGACAATAGAGGACCTATTTTCCAGGCCTATAACTACCATCGCAAAATTGGAGAGGAGTGGACTTCAGGAATTGGTTTAATCATGGACACCCCCACCACCATACTTATATTTATTCGAGATATATATATATCAGGAAAAGGGATTCTGAAAAATTCAATGTGAGTATTTTTCAGATTCTTAGCTGGATCTTATTGATCCAGGTAATCTGGGTGGATCCTGGATCAATACATGGACGAATTAGCAACTGTGATGTCAATCTTGCTTTTAAGATTTTTAGAAAGTACGCCAACAACTAGAAAATCCAAACTTTTATTGTAGCGGTAAACAAACTACGTCCACTCCAACCACGTTCTTTGTTTCACATGGATTGTCGAATCTTTTCGGCGCTCTAGCTGAAATAATATCTAAATATAAAAGACAATTTATTATGCGCTATAAAAATAAGAGACAAAAAATAATATAAATAATTTTTAACACACATTCTTATATTAGATTTAAATATTCATACACTCAAAGAAAAACATTATTTGCGGGTGTAAGCACTAGCTGTATTGGAATATTACAGTAGCAAATAAGGTTTTCAGGAGGCCTGAACTTTGAGAGCCCTAGGTAAATTACTTCATTGCAGATTCTAACAGAAATCTGGAATTAAGATCAAGTCATCCTTTAGGTTACTAAATAGTCTTCATATGAATCTTCAACAGGTTTTGTGCTGAAATTTCTACCGATCAGACATGATGCAAAAATATAGCATTGTTTGGTACCACTCAGATTATATCTGATGAAATCAATTAAATATTATGTTGACAACAGCAAATTCCCTAATAGCAGCTTTACACACCCAAGAAAGTGGACATTGTGACTGCAGTGACACGACAACAACAACACATTTTACCTCTATACAGCAGCTTTACACACCCAAGATAGAGAACATTGCTGTGGTAGAGATGCATGGAGACATCTGAGGTTCTTCATTGGACACGACAACAACAACACAGGGTACCTATATGCAGCAGATTTACACACTTAAGATAGAGGACATTGCTGTGATAGAGATGTATAGAGACATCTGAGGCTCTTCATTGGACACGACAACAACAACAGTCTACCTCTATGCAGCAGCTTTACACACCCAAGATAGAGTACATTGCTGTGATAGAGATATATGGAGACATCTGAGGCTCTTCATTGGACACGACAACAACACCAAATTGACACCTAATCAATTTAACGAGAAATTAGTATTCACCAGATGACAAGAGTCAGAAGTAGATAGTCAAAAACAACACAGTTTACCTCTGTACAGCAGCTTTACACACCCAAGATAGAGGACATTGCTGTAATAGAGATGTATGGAGTAATCTGAGGGTCTTCATTGGACACGACATCAACAACACAGGTTACCTCTAAACAGCAGCTTTACACACCCAAGATAGAGAACATTGCTGTAATAGAGATGTATGGAGACATCTGAGGCGCTTCATTGGACACGACAACAACAACACAGTTTACCTCTATACAGCAGCTTTACACACCCAATATAGAGGACATTGCTGTGATAGAGATGTATGGAGACATCTGAGGCTCTTCATTGGACACGACAACAACAACACAGTTTACCTCTATACAGCAGCTTTACACACCCAAGATAGAGTACATTGCTGTGATAGAGATGTATGAAGACATCTGAGGCTCTTCATTGGACACGACAACAACACCAAATTGACACCTAATCAATTTAACGAGAAATTAGTATTCACCAGATGACAAGAGTCAGAAGTAATTTAAGACACCAACCGCAAGTTTTGAGATGAAGTGATTAAAGGTCGGATAAATGGGATATTGGAAGGACTTAATTTAGGGAGATTTAACAATGGCGGAGGGTGGCTCGCTTGAATAAGAATAGGGACTTAATCAAGCCACAATTGGAATTAAACTGCGCTGCCGCAAGTGGAATTTTTCATTATGCAAATATTCTTTCCGAAAATGAAATGCAGATATTGCGTGGTTGATTGATTAGAAAAAAATTTTGAATTTCCCTTGAGATGAAGTTCTTACATTCACTTCAAAATAAATCATTACTTTTCACGAGAGAGGTAATATATTTCGTGATGGGGTTAACGAATTAATTCGAATGTTGTGAACCTCAAATTCTAAACTATTCCTGAACATAGTTGAGGTACATGTCGAAATTCTAAAATGATTTCACACACAGTTGGGCAATTATTCATTCCTGAAATTTAAATTTCAATAAGATTGGTAATCAAACGTACTGAACTTGAAATTTCATCTTTTTCTATCGCACATAATGGTGAAATGTGGAGAGCTCAACGTAGCCCACAAGGAGATTGATCATTCCAATCCCAACACCAACAAGAGGAATGCTGGATTGACCCAGGAGGAGAGGGATGATTTCTCTGAACTCCTCTCTGCCGGCTACGTGGACAGCTACAGAAAGCTATATCCCAACAAACCGGAGCCTACACCATAACAAGTGTAATTTTCTTATGAGAGTGACAGTGTAACGTCCTCGTATTTGTTGGTTGACGTTAATCAGCAAGAAGTACTTGGAAGTTTAAAAAAAAAGTCTTTTTTTCTTTTTGGCTAACATCAGACATAATATAAATTATATCAGACATAAGTTTACATGTGATATATATCACAATCAGTCAAAAGGCAACTGCACAGAGTACCATCAGTGATAATAATGTGCTCACTGATAATTTACTATATAGGCATGCCAGCTGCCGTTACAGACAGTGGCATTTTGGCAATAATGAAACATTATCCACAAAGGAGAAATTTCATCCAAAACAATGACTAATTCACCAGTAATAATGAAACTTTGACAGAATCTGATTCACCAATGAAACCTCATCCCCTTCAATGACTATCTCTCTTTCTGTATCTTTAATTTTAAGAAAGTAGTCATTGTAGAACGACGTTTGACAATTTTACCGAAAATATTTATTTTGAACGAAAAATCGAAATTTATTTTAAAGAGAAATAACGATTATTTCTAACCTTAGGGATGAAGTATGAAAGGATGAATTGTAAAGTGTAATGATGAACGGAAAAATAAAGTGTCCAGGGATGGAAATTATCATTACTCTTCACAATTCATCCTTTCATACTTCCTCCCTAAGGATAGAAATAATCGTTATTTCTCCTTAAAATAAATTCCGATTTTTCGTTCAAAAGAAACATTTGCGGTATAATTGTCAAATATTGTTCTACAATGACTACTTTTTAAAATCAAAAATACTTCGGCCAGTAAATCTTTTTATTATCCCAACGTTTCGACAAAAATATATTTTCCTCTGAGGAGCAAACAAAATTTAAAACATTTGGCAAGGCGTTAAAAGTTATTCTAAGATTTCAAGGGCGTTTTCACGCGATATTTCAAATGTTGTACATGATATTCCTGATAAGGTGACTACTTAATCATCAGAAAAAGAAGCTTTATTGGTTACAAAACTATACCTATAAGAACGCCTACCTTTTATGGTCAATGTAAATTTATCCAAAAATTATGAAATTCAACTCAAAATTAAAATCTAACGACAATAATGAATTATTTTCCCCATATTTTAAACTTTACCCTAAAAATGACTATCCGGAACAACAAAACTTTACTTGCAACAATGATATTTCCATTTTAAAAAATAAAATTTACCTACAACAATTACATTTTATCCTCAACAATGACTATCTTGAAATTATTAATTCATTCATACCAATGTCTATTTCATCAGTAATATTGTATATCTGGAAAGACAGTCGGAATTGGATAATTCGAAACACAAGAGACAAAAAAAAATCGAATTATCCAAAATTTGATTCAAAAACGAAAATTCTATTTATAGGAAAGTCCAGGGACCAAGATATTGTTGGGGGCTGCTGGTGTCTTTTATTTACATTTCACATTTTAACTTACTTGTTTTGTCTATATCTTTTCTTATAGATTTAATTGTAACTTTTAAAATCTTATTTATTTTTAGCTTTCATGTATAATAATTTTTACATAATTTTGTTTTCTATCATTATTTTACATACTTTTATATCGTCAAATTTGCATACTTTTGTTTTTAGATTATTTAAGACAATAATCTTTAGTTAGAAAGTTATTTTCCTCCAACTTTTAGTTGGTAAATACACGTTGAAAAGGCTTCTCGGATGTTTTCTCCCAGTAGACCAGGTCACCCGCGCAACAATATTTGAATTAAAGATGTTGGAATTACCCATGTTAACTGGAAATATGTAATTATTCGAAAGAGTCAATAATAATTATCTGGAAAATGTAATAAAAACAAACTATTAATGTTTATGTAGTTATAGTTTCTCGCTTGTAATAATAATTAATTATTTGGCTCCTTAATAGATTGTCTTGGAGCTTAAATGAATTACAACGGCAAGTTATTATTACATGGCAGCAGTGTCAAAGCGGAATAAAGTAATAATTAATAATTTGAATAATTAATTATTCATAGGAATTTTATAATGTTCGACCATTTCTTAAGGAGACTAAGCCTCTATTAATGTCATTAAAAGAAGCATAAAGAACCTACAGGACATACAACAACTGTCCTGGTGTGAAACTAACACCCACCCACATATTCTCGTGCCCAGCAATGGCCGCAGCCTTGCAGAAAATTGACATGGACCCAGAGCATCAGCTTTACACACCCAAAATAGTGGACATTGCTGTGATAGAGATGTATGGAGACATCTGAGGCTCTACATTGGACACGACAACAACAACACAGTTTACCTCTATACAGCAGCTTTACACACCCAAGATAGAAGACATTGCTGTGATAGAGATGTATGGAGACATCTGAGGCTCTTGATTGTACACGACAACAACACAGGTTACCTCTATACAGAAGCTTTATACACCCAAGATAGAGGGCATTGCTGTGATAGAGATGTATGGAGACATCTGAGGCTCTTCATTGGACACGACAACAACAACACAGTTTATCTCTATACTGCAGCTTTACACACCCAAGATAGAGAACATTACTGTGATAGAGATGTATGGGGACATCTGAGGCTCTTCATCGGACACGACAACAACAACACAGTCTACCTCTATACAGCAGCTTTACACACCCAAGATAGAGAACATTGCTGTGATAGAGATGTATGAAGATATCTGAGGCTCTTCATTGGACACGACAACAACAACACAGTTTACCTCTATACAGCAGCTTTACACACCCAAGATAGAAGACATTGCTGTGATAGAGATGTATGGAGACATCTGAGGCTCTTGATTGTACACGACAACAACACAGGTTACCTCTATACAGCAGCTTTATACACCCAAGATAGAGGGCATTGCTGTGATAGAGATGTATGGAGACATCTGAGGCTCTTCATTGGACACGACAACAACAACACAGTTTATCTCTATACTGCAGCTTTACACACCCAAGATAGAGAACATTACTGTGATAGAGATGTATGGAGAAATCTGAGGTTCTTCATTGGACACGACAACAACAACACAGTCTACCTCTATACAGCAGCTTTACACACCCAAGATAGAGAACATTGCTGTGATAGAGATGTATGAAGATATCTGAGGCTCTTCATTGGACACGACAACAACAACACAGTTTACCTCTATACAGCAGCTTTACACATCCCAAGATAGAGAACATTGCTGTGATAGAGATGTATGAAGACATCTGAGGCTCTTCATTGGACGCAACAATAACAACAAAAGAAGCATATGATGACTGGATTTATGTATTTGGATGTTATGAAATAACTGTGAAGTTGGAGATGAAACCAGAAAGCCTAAGTCGCAATCTTCATGGCTTATATAAGGAATATGGCCCAGAATGCTTTATTTATTATTATTATCCATTGTACATGTGGTACAAGCCATGATAATCATGGTGGGTAGAATTTAGCGACTGTTTTTAACTGTAAGTGCATCACATGTCTACACATATGAAGAGCAGTTCGACTTTTGTATTTACAAATGTGCCATAGTCCCGTTTGGTTACGGATACGGTAGCAGTTCAGCTACTATAATGGGCTTGCTATAAACATTTTAGAATGACTTCAGCAATACTTATAGAGCAGTTCAGCTACTACAATAGGAACCCTATTAAAAGGCTTGGGATGACCTCAGCAATACTTGCTTAACAGTACAACTACTACAATAGGAAGGCTATAAAATATTTTTAGTAATAACCTCAGAAAATATAGGTTAGCGGTCAGATTCTACAATAAGAACTCTATAAATAGGTTTAGAGTGATCACAGCAATATGTTTTTAACAGTACAACTACTTCAATAAGAACGCTATAAAATAAACTTGAATGAACACACAAATACGTGTTTAGCGATACAACTACTACAATAGGGACGATAAAAAATATATTTAGAATGGCTTTAGCAAATATAGGTTAGCGGTACATCCTCTACAATAGGGACTTTATAAATAAGTTTAGAAACACTACAGCAATAGGTGTTTAGCGGTACAACTGCTACAATAGGAACTAGTCAAAGAATATTAGAATGGTCTCAGCGATATAGCTACGTTCTTAAACATTACATTAGGAAGGATAAAGTACACCTATCCCCCGATTTACACGGTACTTGTTTTACACGTTTTCGCTTTTACACGGTTTTCCAAATAAGTTTTTTTTTGTTTTTATCGCACTATACTAAATGCTACTGTGAATGAACACATGCGCTGTGTACACATCTCACGAGGAATCCCGAGCTTATGTGCTGACTTGCTGCACACGCACACTGTGGCTGTATTTCTTCGCATAAATATTTCGCGAAAATTTTTAATTTTCGATTTACACGTTTTTCTCAGGAACGTATCTACCGTGTAAATCGGGGGATAGGTGTATATTACAATAGGACTCTCAGGATATCATTGCTAAGAAGAGACAAAATCTAACCGCCACGAGCTTTTGTATAGAAAAGATATAAGTTTGACGAGAGATTTTGGATAATAACGCCCTTCTACAAGTGCGACTGTCCGAACTTTACAGAAGTGAGACATCGATTGTTTCCTGATCTAAATGTTTTAACTCTCTTACATCAGCTATTTTGTCTATATAGGGGGGTCGGAGGAAGGCTGGTTAAACAGTTTGGTTTTCGACCGCTACGACTCAAGTTCGATTCCCGCATTGGACACTTTTTTCTGTTAAAAAAAAATGCTCCAATGGCCCCCGATTCTTGCAAAAGTCCAACCCCACCAGCGAGTGCAAGTAACCAAACGGGGCTCTGGCACATTTGTAAGTGCAAAGTCGAACTGATTTTCACATGTGTAGACATGTGGTGCGTTTACAGTAAAAGCAGTCGCTAACTACCCATAATTACCATGGATTGTGCCACGTGTACTAGGGATAATTAAAAAAAAAAACTTTGTCTACATACATTTTATGAAACCTGTCGAATAATACATGTGAATTTGTAAATATTTAATTCTAAGTTCTAATTTGTTTGTTGTTTTCTTTGTTTTACCCTGTTATTGTTATGCCTTTCTATTTAAATTAAAGACAATTGTTCACACACAACAACAAATATAATTTACTCACGAAAACATGTTTTGATTACAACGTGAATTATAAAAAAAACAGAGTATATAAAACCAATGATAAACAATAGACAACAGTAATAGGTACAAATATTTCAATATCACGCCTGGTTGATTAATAGAAATAAAAAATAAAAGTTGTAATGGGAATTTAAGAACTTAGATGTTTTCGTATTGCAGCTTGTTGAAGTAGATTATTGTCAGATAGCTCGACAAGCTTATATCTTTCCAACAAAAAAACTTCTTATAATTATATGTAATTCTACTGTCCTCAAGGCCTATGTCTATAGTTCTTCTAAAATACCCATTCTAAGAGTCTAGCAACAGTATCACTATAAAGAAAGTTACAAAAAGATGCAATATAACAGCGGTATGGTAGATTAAACTGGCGAAACCGCTGGGAGGGTTCACCACTGATGAGCCAGGCCCTCCCATTAATTTTTCCATTGCAGTAAGGGCAGTAGTAATTGTTTATTTTCAAGGGGAATCTTACGCCTTTAGAATACTTTCGAATTTTGATGGCGGATGGCGCGCTAGTGCATCAAATTATAAACTTCTGGCTGTTAGATATGGTCTCTTCTCTCAGCAAGGATACAGTATTAGACAATAAGGTAAACGCTGAGGGATGAGTATATTTTATTAAACGTTTTTCGAGCTTTCAGGATAACGCCTTCCATACAGGAAAATTGATACAAAATGAAACTTAACTATGCTATGGCAAGTTATATGTATATTATAAATTTACATAATATCAGCTGTGTTTTAAACCCATTTTCGAATAGATATATTTACATACGGGGGAAAATTTACTCTAGCATGTAAATATAATACACCTATCCCCCGATTTACACGGTACTTGTTTTACACGTTTTCGCTTTTACACGGTTTTCCAAATACGTTTTTTTTTTTGTTTTTATCGCACTATACTAAATGCTACTGTGATTGAACACATGCGCTGTGTACACATCTCACGAGGAATCCCGAGCTTATGTGCTGACTACATATTTTAACCTGTCAATGCATTTTATTTTTATTTCTGTGTACACCTATCCCCCGATTTACACGTTTTTCTCAGGAACGTATCTACCGTGTAAATCGGGGGATAGGTGTATATAAATTCTAAAATAGGTTTAAAACACAGCTGATATTAGGTAAATGTTATAAGAAAAATATAACTTGCTATAACATAGTTAAGTTTCATTTTGTATCAATTTTCCCGTAGTAGGGCGTTATCCTGAAAGCTTGAAAAACGTTTAATAAAAGACACTCATCCTCAGACGTTAATTTTCGAATGTCGTTTTACAATCACAAGCCGCATTATATTGTATTATAAATTACTTTATGTATTATTTACGAACGGAAAAATATGTCCAGTGTAGCATAGTGGACATGGCATCTGCCTGGTAAGCGGAACACTGTGGGTTCGATTCCCATCCCTGGACACTTTTATTTTTCCATTTATCATTACACTTCATAATTCATCCTTTCATACCTCATCCCTACGGTTAGAAATAATCGTTATTTCTATTTAAAAATAAATTTTGATTTTTCGTTCAAAAGAAACACATGCGGGATTATTTTCGAATGTCGTTTTACAGATGTTTAATTTATTATCTGAAATTGCTATCAAAGGATTATATTCTGAAGATATATTGGCATGGTCCCAGCGTGAAAGAAATCTTGCTCATGTGGTGTTGGGTTTACAGATTCGAATATTACAGAAACTTCCAAATAGAAGGAGGCTTCTTATTATAAATTGAATGTTCGAAACTATTATAGACGCGTATGATTCTTTTAAAAATAAACAATGTCTACTGTCCTTACTGCAATGCCAAAATTAATGGAAGGGCATGGCTCATCAGTGGTGAACCCTTCCAGCGGTTTCGACAGTTTAATCTAACATACCGCTGTTATATGACATTTTTCGATCTTCCTTTTAAAGTGATATTGATGCTAGACTCTTGGAATGGGTATTTTAGATGAACTATGGACATAAGCTTAGAGGACAGCAGATTTACAAACAATTATAAATATATAATATGCTTCGAGCAATCGCTCTTTCGCACACTTCAAATTGAGTCTGTTTTTTATTTGAACAATTATATTAATAATTATAATAATTAATTTCACCATTGCAGTAAGGGCAGTAGAAATTGTTTAATTTGTAAAAGAATCATACATGTCTATAATAGTTTCGAATTTTCATAATAGATGGCGCGCTAATGTTAATGTTGAATGGAATTAATTGAACACGATGTCTTTATGATTTTGTAAGAAAGAGCTATGGTCAAAATTCAAAAAAGTTCAGCCTACCTTCTTCATCGAGTAGGATATTGTCTGGCTTGATGTCGCTGGAAACACACAAACTCAAATTGAAGCATTCCATGAATATTTATTCATATTTTAGTTTATTTTACTCTAAATAATAAAGATTGTATGTTATTTCAACTTTATAAAATAAATATACACCAATTTAACTAATAACATCAACAATAGTAATTTTGACTAAAGTGTGTTTGGCCTTAACTACCCGTTTCATGATTTATTAGGATGCCTGAATGACCAGTTTTTTGGTCGTTGAGATACAGCTTGCACCACGCTGATGAGGGCCAATAACCCTAAACGCGTCCGTAGTTAGCTTTTCTTGATTAATCATGAATGGGTATTTGGCCAATTCTGGAATAATTAGAAATCAACGAATAGTTGATATTTATTCCGATAGATGGCGCAAGCCATCAGCAAATTTCAGTTGCACGATAAGGAGATGCTCTTTTCGTAATTTATGCACCTTACTCCAGTACAATATCACATTTGTACAATTTTTTCATATACAAAATGTTTATATTTTGAAGATAGAGGCTGCCTGGCCGGCATTCATATATCTGTAAAAAATAGTCACTTAGGCTAGATAGAATTTTAATTTCTGAACGTTTCAACAAAAGTATTTTGTCTTCGTCAGGAGAAATAAATAAAGCATTTGGCAAAACGTTAAAATTGTTCTGAGGTTGTAAGTGCATTCTCACGCGATTTTGTACTAAATTCGAAAAATCGCGTGAGAACACCTCACCTCAGAACAATCGCCAAATGCTTTATTTTTATTTATATTTCTCCTGACAAAGACAAAATATTTTTAATTAAACGAGAAAACATGGTGAAGGAAAACGAGTTTCTTTTATTGATGCATAGGTGCAAGCTTTCGGGTAAAAACCCTTCAACAGGCGAGAAATGAAGCGCGACTTATAAGAACTATGGTACAAATGGTAGGAAGGAATATATATATATAAGAACGTTTTTAACCTATTTATATATTACTATTTATATTTATGAAAAAACAAAAGAAAAAAATAAAAGATAAGTGGGTCAGGTGTTGATATTAAAAATAAAAAAGGCATCTTCTGACCACGAGCACATGTGCTTTTTAGATGGCAGAGTGCCATCTAGTGGAGCAAAAATAAACTAAACGTTTATTTAGCTTGCTCCGAGATATTTGGCCAACCCAATTTCTTGATAAATCAAGAAAAGCCATCCACGAACGCGTTTCGCGCTGTTGGCGCTCGTCAGCGTGGAGAAGGCTGTAACCACTGCGACCAAAAAGATTTTTGGTTCCAATGGCTTCCCGAAAAATCATGAAATGGGTATTTAAGGCCAAATTTGCGTAAAGACGCTTAAAATATTATTGCTCGTGGTCAGGAGATGCCTTTTTTATTTTTAATATCAACATCTGACCCACTTATCTTTTATTTTTTATTTTGGTTTTTCATGTGTTAAGCGTCTTTACGCAAATTTGGCATTAAATACTCATTTCTTGATTTTTCGGGAAGCCATTGGGACCAAAAATCTTTTTGGTCGCAGTGGTTACAGCCTTCTCCACGCTGACGAGCGCCAACAGCGCGAAACGCGTTCGTGGATGGCTTTTCTTGATTTATCAAGAAATTGGGTTGGCCAAATATCTCGGAGCAAGCTAAATAAACGTTTAGTTTATTTTTGCTCCACTAGATGGCGCTCTGCCATCTAAAAAGCACATTTGCTTGTGGTCAGGAGATGCCTTTTTTGTTTTTATTTATATTTATATATATTACATATCTCGCCTGTTGAAGGGTTTTTACCCGAAAGCTTGCACCTATGCATCAATAAAATAAACTCGTCTTCCTTCACCATGTTTTTTCGTTTAATTTCAAATCAGGAAGAATTCTTTATCTATACAAAAGAATTTTGTTCAAACGTTGAGAAAAATATAACTTTAACTGGCCGAAGTACCTATTTTTTTACAGAAAATTGTTTATAAGCATTCCGTGAACATACTTTATCAAACAAGTACCTACCCCCATATATGGATCCCAGGTAGATAGGTGAATGTCCAACCTGCCCTCCATCAATCACTACTTTATTGTCTGCTTCATTTTTGATGAAAACAATTTCCTCAAATTGACATTTACTTGTCTTCCATTTACTTGATGGAAGGAGCTATTTGTTGGCATTAAATCTTTGTTTTTTTTTTTTTTTATATACCCAATCAATATTTCAAACATATATTACATTCACATATTTTTTTTTTTTGTATTTTGATTTAATAATTTTCGATATATCATTCTCTATCTTTTAATCGTTTAAATTCATCTGTTCTATATACACTGCGTGACATTGAAAATGGAACACCAAGAAATAGTGGCCAGAAAATTATGCAAATTTCAGGGTAGACGCGCCCAACCGAGTTATGCAAATGATGTAAAATACGCAGCTCTCGTGCGCCCATGGAGTATGATATAAGGGAAGGAACTTGTAGAAATTTTGTTCTTGTGTCAAAAGACACGTGTAATAACAGAGAATTCCAGGTCATCGTAAACGGAGGCAGTTCAAGCAGACAGACGCTTTTACGAGGGGCATGGTGATCGGACTGAAAAGGGCAGGTTGGTCCATACGTCAAATCGCAGCTGATACACACCTTGGTGCGTCCACGGTGCACAGACTCTGGAGAAGATGGTTGGAACAAGGAAATTTGGCAATTTATAGGAATGTCGGTGCAACCAGAGTGACGTCAGCACGTGTGGATCGGCGTATCCTTCGACAAGCAGTGGCGGCCCCACAAGCCACTTGTACCGCCATCCTGCAACATGTGCAAGACACCCTAGATCATTCCATCTCGACCAGAACCATTTCCCGTCGATTGGTTGCTAATGGCTTGCACTCATGCCGTCCGCTAAGAAGACTGCCATTGACCCCAACGAATAGGCGCCAACGTTTGGAATGGTGCCGGGCTAGATCGACGTGGATGACGGAATGGCACAGGGTCGTGTTCTCAGATGAGTCGCGTTTCTGCTTGTCCAGTGATAGTCGCCGTGTACGCGTGTGGCGTCGACGTGGAGAAAGGTCCAATCCGGCAACAATTGTGGAACGCCCCACCGTGCGACAACGTGGAATCATGGTTTGGGGCGCAATCGCGTATGATTCCAGGTCACTATGACGGCCCAACGATACGTTGATGATGTGCTGCGACCGGTGACACTCCCCTACCTTCAGGGGATAACGCCCGACCGCACACTGCTCGCATTAGCCAACAAGCTCTGCAAGATGTACAGATGCTTCCCTGGCCACCGTACTCTCCTGATCTCTCACTAATCGAGCACGTCTGGGACATCATTGGACGCCGTTTGCATGCCTTGCCACAGCCGCGTTCAGAAGACGAACTGTGGCAAATGGTTGAGAGGGAATGGAGAGCCATCCCTCAGGACGCCATCCGTACTCTGATTGACTCTCTACCTAGACGTGTTGCTGCGTGCATCGCCGTCCGCGGTGGTCCTACTTGCTACTAAGCCGACGCCGTTCTCGCTCTGTATTATGACTATCATTTTGAAATAAAGATCACTTATTGTTCGTCCCTATCTCTCTCTGTCTGCCGAGTTTCATCACTTTATGGCCACTATTTCTTGGTGTTCCATTTTCAATGTCACGCAGTGTATATATGTTATGGAAAAGATTAATGAGATTTTCTGCTTGAATTTCGATCATGTTGAGGATTATGGTAATGTAATGCAGCCGTGGGAATAATAAACTAATTTTGATCAGAGATTTCTTTATTTGAGCTAAGGAATATACATAAACATAATTTGACAAAAGTACTGCCTGGCTTAAGTCGTAAGAATAAAAAAAAAAAAAAGATTAACTTATTTACATAATGTACAAAAGGTTTGAGTCGGCCATTGGGATAAAACAACAACGAGTTTTTATAGAGGAAGAGTGACCTCTGGCGGTCGATTTAACAGAGTATTTAAATCTATGGAATTATATTTTAAAATAAAATAATATTTCTATATAACATATATATATTTAAAATAAAAAAGACATATCCTGATCGTGCTCACATGAGCATCTCTAGATGGCAGAGCGCCATTTAGTGGAACGAAAATAAACTAAACGTTTATTTAACTTGTTCTATTTGGCCAACCCAATCTATATATATAAAATTGAATGTCTGTGTGTGTGTCTGTGTGTGTGTGTGTCTGTCTGTCCTCTATGGATTCGAAAACCATACATCCAATCGCCGTGAAAATTTGGGATATTATTAGGTGTATCCCCGGAAAGGTTTACGAAAAATAATTTCTTGAATATCTTTAATATCCTTAGAGTTATTTGCAGATTTGTAGCTTTAACTCGCAAGCAACGCCACCTTAGGCTTAGGTCTGCCCCCCCGTCCGGCCGCCGGCCATTGGACAGTCCAAGTTCCCACCGACCAATCAGAGGGATCAAGAGCCCCCCCCTCCCCCCCTCCCCCCCACCCCCGTCCGGCCGCCGGCCAATCAGAGGGATCAAGAGGTCCTGGCGCTGGGGGGGGCGGGTAACCTCCGGGAACTACGTCCATCTTCCATAAACGATCATGATTCTATTCAACTTATCGAGTAATATTCAAGGGACCGGGAAAATATGTAGATAAAACGATGATTTTGTAATGTAGAAAATTAGGAAAGACAAAATTCAGGATGACACGGCACACAGGGACCGGGAAAAATAATCACTTTATCGAGAGATTCACGACCATGATTTTATTCAACTTATCGAATATTTTTCAAGGGACCGGGAAAATATGTTCACTAGATAAAACAATAATTTTGTAATGTAGAAAATTATGGAAGACAAAATTCAGGATGACACGGCACACAGGGACCGGGAAAAAATGTTCACTTTATCGAGAGATTCAAATTTACGAGTTTCAAATTATCAAAATATATCTTTTTTTTTTATACGTTTATAGAGAATTGTTTTAACAAATGTTCGTTAGACGAACCTTTACTCGGGTAAAACATCGGGCGAAGCCGGGTACGTCCGCTAGTTTCTTGATAAATCAAGAAAAGTTAACCACATACGCGTTTCGGGCTGTTGGCCCTCGTTATATATATATAAGGGAAGTAGAAAATGGCGCACGGAGCCGTTTATTCTGTTCGATGTCTCCTGAATTGAGTTTATTGTGTTTGTTTGGTCGAGAGCTTGTGAGAACTGGCTATGTGTATAATGTGTAATATTGTTAGTCTAACTGAATATACACTCTTGGACAAAACTTAAGGAAGTTGTACCTTTTAACATGTATATCGGGATTCAGACAATAACTCTGAAAGATATTATAGTGACCTTTATTGAAGACCCACAAGATAACCAATATACACTAATGGACAAAACTTAAGGAAGTTGTACCTTTTAACATGTATATCGGGATTGAGACAATAACTCTGAAAGATATTATAGTGACCTTTATTGAAGACACACGAGATAACTAATATACATTCATGGACAAAACTTAAGAAAGTTGTATCTTTCAGCATATATATCGGGATTCAGACAATAACTCTGAAAGATATTACAGTGACCTTTATTGAAGACACACGTGATAACCAATTGTGAACAAAATTGCTTCTTTCTCATTAAAATAAAACAGACGACCCTCAATATAAAAGACTTTCCAATTCCTTAAGTTTTATCCATGAATGTATATTTATTGACCAAAAGACGTCGAGCCATAGCATAGCTCCGTACGTTTAAAGTGGTTTACAAACCCCGCCTTTGCCGGTCCCAAGTCCGGATGAAAAAGGAGGAGGGGAAGCAGTAACAAGCTCACTAAAAAACCTGGGCTTAGCTGGCCCGGCTGATAGTACCCTGTAAGGACTCCAGGGATACAGGATGAGCAGCGTTTGTACTCCATGTTAGGAGCGGCTGCACATGGCGTCTGTTCCTCATGTTAGAGGTGGCCATTTCTTTTGGAGCTAAGTCGGCCTGCCATTGAGTAGTGCTCCCAGTCTTAATGACAAAGGCAGACGCATTCTACTTCACCCAGTCATGATGGCTATCAAACAGACACAATCAAGGGTCACAACTTGATACCCTAATATGATTGAGTGGAGATAAGAAAGAAGGAAACAATGTTTGCAGCAGATTAAAGGGGGAAGACGTTTGACGTTTTTGACGTTTCTGACGTTTTGGTGATACTTTTTCACCATATTCAAGAAATTTAACAGACGCTTTAAAGCTTGGTTCCAGAATATTGGAAAATTGTATATGGCACGCCGTATTTTTAAAACGCACATCCTCAAGATGACGTGAAACTGAGGTGTCAACATTGCCATTTGGCATGACGACAGACAAATATCGAGAGAAAGATCAGCCCACACACTATATACAGATATTGTAAGGTTGATAGATCATATGCCACTATAAATGTATTTGAAGATATTCCACTACAATACAATTCGTTTATAAATTTAAAAAGTAGTTGAAAAGAGTAGGTATTAATTGTACGTAATAGATATCGATTTATATAAACTATTGTGAAATCTTTGTAAATGGTATTATTTTTATATTTATTTTTGTTTATAATTTCTCATTATATATATTATAATTTATTTCAAAGATCATAGTCTTTTGTGAGTTAAATATTTGTTTTTGACTCGTGCTTTAGATGTTGTACAAAAAATTTAATATCGCGTGAGAATGCCCTTGGAACTTTAGAAAGATTTTTAACGCCTTGCTAAATGTTTAATTTTTGTTTGCTCCTGACGAGGACAAAAGTTTTTTGTCGAAACTTCGAGGTGATAAAAAGATTTACTGACCGAAGTATCTTTATTTTCAAGAAATATTCTACTTGTATTAATGACATCTGAAGACAGAAAATAATCAATCAATTGTCTGTGTATTTGCGCGCTAGAATGGTTTAAATTTGTGGATAATTAGTCCAGGGGTATTTTAGATTTTCACTTTGTGTATTTAAGTTTTTGAAAAGCCAGTCTCTGAAAAACACGGAAACGCCAAATTAACAAAAGCCAATTAAGAAAAGACGTGACTTGCACAGTGGATGAATTTCAGTTCGGGTTTGAAGATTGCACGTCGCCTTGTCGTTGATTCTGGCATTTACTGTACTGGATTTGTGGCAGTGTGGATCTTTACAATATATAGAGAGAAATTTTGCCGGGAGGATATTGATCAATAAAAGACAAAGGTCGCCTCTCCCGTCAAAATAGATGTCAAAGTAAGACGCCATCATTTCCATCTATATTTTAGCTATAGATTTGGTCTAGCCACTTAGCCAGCTAAACACCTCTTTTGGCAGATTGTCAAGATTCCATTTGGTCCCTTGTGGATCTCATGGAATAAAGTCCGCCCTAGACTGACGAGGGCCATTAGCCCGAAACCATGGTCTCTAGGTGGACGCTTCTCAGTTTGCCAAAGCTGGTGTTGTGGCTTTGTCACCGACCTGAGGACGCTAGTTTACGGCTACGGTCAATAGATGGCGTCTGGTTTTGACGTCTATTTTGACGGGAGAGGCGACCTTTGTCTTTATATATATAAATATATTTCATACTGATATAACTGAATCTTGAGGCAAATTATATATATGTAAAAAATGATTTTAAAAATAGGAAATATATAACAGCCCGAAACACATACGTGGTTGACTTTTCTTGATCTATTAAGAAAATGGATTGGCCAAATATCACGGAACAAGTTAAATAAACGTTTAGTGTTTTTTTGCTCCACTAGATGAGGCTCAGCTATCTGGAATCTATCAATCTAGCAGCTTTCAGTTGCACGATAAGGAGAGAGATGGCGTTTTCCTAGAATTTAAAATTTAAAAAATTGTGTGAACTATATATATTGTATTATGATGCATTAGCGCGCCATCTGTTATCAAAATTCGAAACTATTATAGACGCATATGATTCTTTTTAAAATTAAACAATTTCTACGGTCCTTACTGTAGCAATTTTTATATTAATTAATTGTGCAGTAAGGAAAGTAGAAATTGTTTATTTTTAAAAAGAATCATAGACGTCTATAATATTTTCGAATTTTGTGTGAACTATACAGCAACATTACGTGTAGGACTTTTAAATAATATGTAAATGAGAAAATAGACCAATAGCGAGCAAAGTAACAATACGGTATGCAAATAAGCCACCCTATAGAACCCGCAACTCATTTCGCCTGGCTATACCCCGGGAGTTGGCGCTCCAGAACCCGGCTTATTGCCTCTATTTTTGCTGTACGGTCACATAGAGCTCATTCTTCGTAGTTTTTGTAGATGGAGAGTCATCAAGCTCTCTAATCACTATGCCATATTGGTGGAAAGGCCAGGTAAAGATCTTTCAAATGGTGTAAATCAGCTACATAGAGAACAAGAAATGGCAGAGTTACCGGCAGTTGAAGGAAATGGGTTATGGCAAATAAAGTAGAACCTACCTGTAAGGAACACTTAATTTCAGAGCCAAAGTATCCTATAGGGAGAGGTGTCCTTTTAACGGAGAGTTGCTAAATTGTAAAAATGGTGATTTTGCAAATTAAAACTGTCCTTTGTGGAGAGGTGTCCGCTAGCTTGAGTGTCCTCTCATGGAGGTTCTACTGTATTAATTTATAAAGTTCGCCTTCTCCCGTCAAACTAGACGTCGTTTATTGACCGTCGCCGCAAACTAGCGGCCTCACGTCGGTGACAAAGCCACAACACCAGCTTTGGCAAACTGAGAAGCGTCCACCTAGAGACTATGGTTTCTGTGTATGGCCCTCGTCAGTCTAGGGTGGACTTTATTCCTTTAGATCTACAAATGATCAAATAAAATCTTCATAATCTTATAAAGATTTGACGGTTATTTTGACGGGAGTTACGACCTTTATTTTATATATCATTACCCTTTCGGCGATATTTACATCTATACATAGAAATTTGTCAGAAAATACATAATACTAAGTGAGATACAAATCCTTACGCTGTAACACATGCAACGAATGAATAATTTGGCCGATAAAGTAGAGGTTTCGGAAATGGAGTTTACCCCCGTAAACAATAAAGAGACTAAAAGCTTTAAGAGGAAAGGCGACTCTAAGATAAGCCTGTGAAGTTCCCAAAGGCTAATCTCACCACAGTAAAGTCGCCTCAACCAGCAAGGAGGGCGACAAGAGACCCTTTGAGGCAAGTAGAAAGAACAGTCAACATCAGCAGGCACTGAGAAAATCAAGGTAGACAACAACTTATTTTTATCAATGCTGCTAGATTGAGTAAAAACGGATAACTCAATGTCGAACCCTTGGTTTGATCATGATTGCTACATAGAGAAAAAGACCATGAAAGAAACTCTGGCAAAATATACTAAACCTAACAATGATTTAGACCGTTTACAATATGTTAAAACAAGGAATAAATATACGTCGATTATCAACATTAAAAAGGGAATATAGCTAACCTATGTACGGTGGATTCTGTAGCCACTGGACATGTGTCGGACCTGGAGGCTGTTGGGCTTTGCGCTGCCTGGAGTATAGAAGCTCCATCTATGATTTCTTCCTCTTGTGAATCTGAATACGACTGATGATCTTAATAAAGCTGTGTGTGTATTAAGTATTGCTCTTTCCTGTGAAGTATATCCAGGCATTGGGAGAGAGATTGAGATTGAAACTACTTTATCCCAATGTACACATAAGATTATATACGGTTAAATACAAAATAAATATAAATATGAATAAATAAGATTATATAATGATAAATGTATGAATAAATAGATATAAATAGAGAGAGAGAGAGAAAGAAGATAATCAACAAAAAATAAATTTCTCAATAATCATCAGTCCAAGGTTGAGTTGCTCAGGCGGCTGAAACGCCTTCGAATGATTGACTCTAAAACTGTACAGTAACAATTTGGTTTTCCATTTGCACATCCTGTTAACATGGGGGGTTAGGGATGGATGACATGTGGGGGTATGTACAGTTGGCACAATGGACAAAATAACCACCCTCTGCGGGGTTTGGCAAACTTCTTGTTTTCCCCCTGCAAGTGAAAGAGAGAGAAGAAGGAGATGCTAAGGAGGGACGCCGTCTTCCAGCTGATGATGTCCGGTCAGGTCGGGCTGAGAAGGCAGAGCGTCTCCTCAAAATGTTTTCCTATAGAATACGCGCAGAGAAATGGTGGTTGGTAACCTCGGAGCTTCTCCAAGCTTCAAATAGACTTCCTTATGACCCTCCAGCCCTGCCGCCCGGGACGAACTGCCCTCTGTCCATTCTCTGGTGACTCCAACCTCAGACCTACTGTTCCGACTCCGAGCACCAGCCAGTTGCCATCTCTACCTGCGCCCTCCTTAGACATCACTGAGCCAGGCAAAGACTACTTTTGAGAAATTGAACGCTGAATCTTTCCTATATATACCCCTATATATAGGAAGGTTTATGAAAGAGAGTCAGTGGACGAGTGGGTAACACCCTCGATTCCCGACAATCATGAACCGGGATCGAATCCCACGTTAACATTTTGTTTAATGAAAAAACAATAGAAAAAAATAATAAATGGGTCAGGTGTTGATATTAAAAAAAAGGGAATATCCTGAAACATGTGCTCCTGGTCAGGATATGCCTTTTTTATTTTGTTTAATATATGAATAACCTTCACATATTATTCATTGTTACAAATATCATAAACTAGATTGTTCTTTTTGTGCGGTACCTGATAAAGTGATTTCGGAAGAAGAACAAGAAGAGGGTTCATGAAGATATAACATATTGTACGAAGTTATTGTACGACCTGGGGGGGAAGGAAATCCTATCGAGCAACTCTCGCCTGAAGAAAAGACCATTATGTAAGAATTCCTGAAAATTTCCATTGAGCATGCTGGGAACAATATCTGCTTTATAGCAAGGGCCTGTACACACACAGAACTGCTTGTAACCCTGATAAAATCCAGATGTCCATTCAGAGAAGGCTTTCGTCTGGTGTAAATATGTTTTATTTTAATGCAAATATTATAATTTAATTTTATTCAAAATATATTATTTGCTATTGAAGTCAATACTGTTATTATTTGTCATTGTGTCCTTCTCTCGGCCGTGAAGCCACGCGAGTCGCTATCTCCGCGTTTTTAGGCGTTGGGGATGCTGAAGATTGATGTTCCCAGCTGATATTCCCTATTGGCGGATGGCCAACATGAAGGCAATGAAAATTCTCCTGATAAAAACTTGAATTGTGCTGAAATAGTTTAGGAAGAATTGACCAACTTTGAGCAGAGGAGGAAAAAACTGAAGCACTCGCCTTCTTTGCAGCGCCGGCCTCCTCCTGAACAATCTCACTAAGCCACCATTGCGCCAGCCATTGCGTCCCAGAATCAACATTGAGCAGATAGAAGTGTCGATGCAGCTGATTGAACAGTGCCGTAGGATATCTGAATCTGGGACTTTTAACTATAGTGCTATACCTGGAATTCTTCCCGTAGTTGACTGGCGGATTACATCAAGTCCTTGGAAACCGAATTGGGAATGGGCTGCGTGGTGTGGTCAGGCCAGGTTCTAGTTGGCTTGGAGCTGCCTTAAATGGCAGAAACAGTCTTCTTCTTCTTATTCTTTCTTATCTCCACTGAATCACACTAAGTTATCAAACTTGTAAAGCTTGAGACTTTTGATGGTGTCTGTAGGGGATGAGTAGAGCACATCAATGGATGAGTCAATACAGTCAATAATGTGTTTTGGCAGAAACAGTAATCAAGGATGGTGTGTTAATCAATGAGGCCTTCTTCAAACCCCTCCATACTGGAAGAAGTCTGAATCACCATCAGAGCAGTATGTCATATGTCATAGCAGACATCATTAGAACTCTGAGAACCTACTGCCAGGTGGCCGTTATCGCCCCTGCCGTGAAGACCTCAGCAGCTACAACTGGATTGACTTTAGGAAGACGGCCTTCATCTTCACAGAACGTGGTGAAAGAAAACATGGATAAGAATATCATCAAGGCAACCAAGGGCGGCTCTGCGTTGGCCTACTTGAAGTACAGCTTCCGATACTCCAAGTGCTACCTGATGGACCAGAAAAGAAGAAATTGTCCCCCCAGGATGGCAAGTAATCCTCAGGCCCCAAGCTAGAGCGACAGTGGGATGACTCCTACCACCACTGCAGTTGCACCTCCACCTTCAGCCGAAGCTGCCTCGGCGCAGATGTCAATCACACCATCGGCTCGAAAGGATAAGACTCTGAGATTGCGTCCACCAACAGCACTCCGAAAATTTTCAGCTAAAATTAAACAGACTCCACGGACCACTGAGAAAGAAGTAGAAGAACTATATTTTAAGGCTTGGACGCTGACTTCCGCCTAGAACCCTTTTATGTATAGCGATTATTTTAAGGAGAAAAATAGAAGAAACGGTTTTATGTATCTTGAAAAAGGAGGACATGCTCGAATATCTCACGCATGAACACAAGTCATCCCTTAGATACCTTCTCGGCATGGCAATTGCGTATGTCGGGGAGAATAACTGTGATAATGACCAATCAAGAATTCAACTAAATTCAGACAGTAGGCAATTTTCCAGCATGGAGAGAAGCTGGCACTACGCCTTGGAACATGGTCGAACGTCCAGCTGGTATGACTATGTAGGATTGCTTTTCTTTGAACCGAGGAGAGATGAATCCATTCTTCATCTTTCTTATCTCCATTCAATCATATTAGAGTATCAAGCTTGTAGAGCTCGAAACGTTTGATGGTGTATGTGAAGTAGAATGCGTCTGCCTTTGTCATTAAGGCTGGGAGCACTACTCAGTGGCAGGCCGACTTAGCTCCAAAAGAAATGGCCGCCTCTGACATGAGGAACTGACGGCATATGCAGCCGCTCCTCACATGGAGTACAGACTCATCCTGTATCCCTGGAGCCCTTACAGGATACTATCAGCATGGCCAACTGAGACCAGGTTTTTTTTAGCGAGCTTGTTACTGCTCCCCCTGCTCCTTTTTCATCCGGGATTGGTACCGGAAAAGGCAAAGTTATGAATTCACCCTGAGAAGAGAGAGTATTTTTTTCTATCACGACAATACAAGCTTTCAACAGTCCTTCGATAGGTCTTTGTCACCGACTCGAGTCTGCTAGTTAGCGGAGACGGTTAATAGATAGTGCTTAGTTTTAGAGTCAGTTTTGACGGTAGAGGCCACCTTAGTTTTATAGATTAATTTCATACCATCAAATAATGCCCATATACATATATTTATATATTTATCATATGCAAAGGAACAGAAACATCGTACGCATGTGAAGAGAAAAGGAGAAAAACTATTTTGATAAAAAAAAAAATTATAAATATTTTAACCCCGAATTCGAGAGGCGTCAAATTTCCATTTTTAATAAAAACTATTTGTGAAATAGAAATTCCTTGTAATCCCCATATCTTATCCATAAAACGTTAATTAAAACAGAAGAAAAAGGTAATTGTGAAACTGGAATCGATTCTGCGGATTGATTATGTTGGTGGCTAATCTATAAATAGCCTCTTCCTTCCTGTGGACTTTTCTCTTTCACATGTTTCAACTTCTCTTGTCAGTTTCCCGTGTTCCAACTTCTGTGTTCTACCTTCGGACATAGGAATCAGATTTATTAAGCAGTTATTAATATATAATAGAAGAATATTTCTTAAGTGAACTCCCTTTTCCTATCATCAGAGTAATCGCGCAATTTAGAACCCTTTCAATTTTTTTCAAAAAACATCATCTAATTTTAATGAGGGGTAAAGACTTGAAATGTACTTTCTGTGGATCAGGAATAACAATGGATATGTTGCACTACTTATTTAATTGTGCTGCTCTGTCTGAGGAAAGACGAAAACTAAATGATAAAACGGGACAACTTTGTCCTTCATTTCAGGCACTAATTAATGAAATATCAAAGAATAGGTATATAGCGGTGGCGATATTTGGATTCCACAGGATTATATCCCGGAAAAAGGCCACACAGTGTTCTCCCCATCCCTTGTGAACTGGCGAATCCTGTATAGGGCGAGAGGCCCTGAATAAAGGCTTTGTTGTTGTTGTTGATATACTTGTATAATAAAATGAAATGTTTTGAAAATAGAGCAATCCATAAATAATTCTTTAATTAAAAAGGCATATTTTGGATCAAAATTTAAACTAAATTGTATACTAAAATGAATAGTTTTGAAAATAGAACAATCCATAAATAATTATTTAATTAAAAGGACATATATTGAATCAAAATTTAATTTTTTTTACCAATATTTCAGTTGGCTGAACGCCAGCCTTTATCAAGGTGTTATACATAGTTGTTGACACACATAAATATGTTATCACACCTTGAAAAAGGTTGGCGTTTAGCCAACTGAAATATTGGTAAAATAAATGATTTTTTGATCCAATATATGTATTTTTAATTAAATAAAATAAATATATAAACTATTAATCGCGATAATGTATTTTCTTTTCTACTGTCCTCTTTGTGGTAAAAGATATTGATAACCCGTGCTTATCATTGTGTATCCTCCCAGCGGTTTCGCCAGTTTGAGCTAATGCTATTGTAATATTACTGTTAGCACGTTTTCTTTGAACTTTCTTCTAGAAAGAACGAGCTGACTTACTTCGATTCAATTTATTTCAAACAACAAAAAAGAATTACAATAAGATTTAATGCCATTTAATTGCATTTATTACATAAAAGAAAAAAGAGAGACTATTATTAACACAAAAGAAAAAAACAACAACAAAAAGAATGATAATAAGTAACAATAAAATTCTATGAATATGAAAATTATAATTAATTAATAAAATACAATAATTGTAATTATAAAACCTAACAGTCACATTTCCGATGTTGTAGTGTTGGAGAAATACCTGTATATATATCTGTAATTTTGGGCAATTCTTTGGGAGTGATTTTGATTTTTCATTTTCTAAATGATGAAAAAGTAAATCTCCTGATCATTTAACTAAATATTTGCTGATGTCTTACGCCATCTATCGGAATAAATATTAACTAATCGTTGTTTTTTTTTTTTATTATTCTAGAATTGACCAACCCAATTTATTTAATAATCAAGAAAATCTAACTATGTACGTATTTCGGGCTGTTGGCCCTCATCAACGGGGCTAAGTTATACCTGACAGATGGCGCAAACCATCAGCAATCTTTATTTACACACTGGGTTATCACACGTGCAATAGATAGGGGAAATATTGGAGTGAAACTTATCAAATTATTTTTTATTTAATATTGCATACATTGGACTTTTCTTTAAAAAAAAAAAACATCATAAAGACATTTTGTCGCTCAGATCTTCGCCATATATCTACACATCAGCTCTGACAAATTCAGACAATGGCTATTGTTCCCAACAAAGAATCGTAAATAAAATGCATTGTAATAGTGTTTATTGAATGGAAAGGTTCCGTTTACGCTCCCTGTGCGCTTACCTTTCTTTGGGACTTGAATTTTCACGAAATATTTTATGAAATAATAGTAAAAAATGTGATATTTGTACATTGTATACAAATGTGTATTCGGCCAATTCTGCAATAATTAAAAACCAACGAATAATTGATATTTATTCCGATAGATGGCGCCAGACATCAAGCAACTTTCAGTTGCACGATATGGAGATGTCCTTTTTTTACTTTCTGAACAAGTTTCAGTTATTACACGAAAAAAGTCTTCCCGCGATTCTTTCCAATAGATTTCTCTGACCAAACTCAGTGGCTTACACTTTGAATACACTTCTAATAAAACTTGGTATTTTTAATGTCTTACCAAATGCTTCCTTTTTATCTTTTTTTTCCTAACGAAGTCAAAAGAATTTTGTTGAAACGTTGAAAAAATAAAAAACTCTAACTGGCCGAAGTGTCTGTTTTTTACAGAAATATGAATGCCGGCCAGGCAACCTCTATCTTTAAGATAACAAAATATACCTTTCAAAATACAAAAATGAAACTTTAAGAGAAATGTAAGGTTTCAGGGCTATAAACATTTGAGAATATGTTTCCATAAAATATACATAGAAACCTTTCCAAAGCTTTTCATATAAAACATTTAAATTAAACATCGAATTTGCGCAAAGAGAGTGAATCTAACACTTTAAATAACATCTCACCTAGAAAAAATCATCAAAAACGCATCTTAGGTCCTTTTTCAAGCACAATTTTCCTTTCAAATAACCTACTTTGAAAACAATTTCCAAAAACGAAAATGTTTATCCAAAATTTAATTTAAAATACAATCACAAGAAGTGAAGTTTTTCTATTCAGTCAGACGAATTTTACATCTTAAAAGCGGAAATTTGGGAAAGAAACAAAAGTAAAGTGCTTGCACTTTCATACAACGGATTTCTTTGAAGAAAAATATAAAAGTAAAATAAGCTTTGACAGCATTGTTAACTTTCTAAAAATACGCCAAGGTAGAAAGAAGGGTTTTGTAAAGAATAAAACACGTTTTGTTTTATCCTTGCTATGTATTTATATATAATAACACACATATATATGTGAAAAATAGTACAATTGTGATATTGTACTGGGATAAGGTGCATAAATTATAAAAAAAGACATCTCCTTATCGTGCAACTGAAATTTTCTGATGGCTTGCGCCATCTATCGGAATAAATATCAACTCTTCTCGTTGATTTTTAATTATTCTAGAATTAGCCAAATGCCACCCATTCTTGATTAATAAAGAAAAGCTAAACACGGACGCGTTTCGGGCTGTTGGCCCTTATCAGCGCGCCTTTTTTATAATACACATATATATGTGAAATGGCGCAAGCCATCAGCAACTTTCAGTTGCATGATAAGGAGATGCCTTTTTCATAATACACATATATATGTAACATTGTATACATTATTTAAAACAATGTAGATATATGTTAAGCATATTTACGAAAGTTTGGCCTTAAATACCCATTTCTTGGTTTCTCAAGAAGCCTCTGGTACAAAAAGATTTTGGTCCTAGAAAATATCTTTGACAAGACAAGGATCTCTATTCGATGAAGAAGCCCTCTGAGCCTTAAAAGTTAAATCAAGACGTAACCATTATAACTTATATTTTGATGTATTTGTAGGGGGTCAGTGGAAGGATGGTCTAAACCTTTAGTTTTCGACCGCTACGACCCGGGTTCGATTCCCGTATTGGGAACTTTTTTTCTGACAAAAGAAAATGCTCCAATGGCCTCCGATTCTTGCAAAATTCAAACCCCACCAGCGAATGCAAGTAAACAAACGGGTCTCTGGCACATTTGTAAGTGCAAAGTCGAACTGCTTTTCACATATTTAGACATGTGGTGCACTTACAGTAAAAGCAGTCGCCTACTTCTACCCACCATGATTATCATGGCCTGTACCCCGTGTACTAGGAATAAGCAAAAAAAATAAAGACGTATTTGCACGCCATCTGTTATGAAAAATCGAGACTATTATAGACGCGTATGATTATTTTACAAATTAAACAATATCTACGGCCCTTACTGCAATGGAAAAGTTAATGGGAGTGCCTAGGTCATCAGTTGTTAACCCTCCCAGCATTTCGCCAGTTGAATGTTCACTAAGCGGCAATATGTGGGGTTTAGATACTCAAAAGAGGTTAACTTTATATAAAACAATAATAAGGCCTGTACTTACATACAAATCAGAAATTTGGTTTAAATATTTAAACAATCGTTCTAAACAAAAACTGAATTCCATGCAGTGCCAGATCATTTTATGGGCAGTTAGAGCATATAAAACCACTTCATCAAACTGTGTGCATAGTTTGGCAGAAATTCCACTCCTAACAGACTATATATAATCTATAATAATCAAATATGATCTAGCTCAACTGTCCACTGAAGATCTAACTACTTACGAACCCCATGCTCCAAGTATAGTCAAATCATTCTTACACGCAAAAATGAAAGCAATTTTTTATAATACTAATGAAATTTTCAGAAGCTTTTTCGTATCTGGAATCCCAAGATTTTTCCGTCCAAATTTCTATAATATCCAATTTATTACAGATCATGGTAATTTTGGGAAATTTTTGGCAACTATCGGCGCGGTGAAGGAACCAGGATGCTTCTGCGGAGGTGAAATTCAGGACTCGAAACATCTACTTATGAATTGCCCAATTTTCCGGGTTTATAGGGAAAACAAATTTGGTCGTATTGGACAGCTTGATGAATTTGTAGACGATAAAGAGAGGTGTAGAAATTTTGATCAATTTTGCAAATTTATTTACAACTTTCTTTTAAATTGGAAAAGGGAGAGGGAAACTTAGAAGGAAAAGAATTGCGATGCTTGCTTTGTGTGTTTTGCTTTGTTGTTTGTTTTTCTCTTTGGACAATTTTCTTTGGTTAATTATGTAAAATAATGAATTGAACAGGATTGTATATAGCCGATTTGTTGTGATGTAGTGAAGGGTATTGACGCAAATATCCCTGAGTTTGGGATATCGCGTTTCATGATGTTAATAAAATTGTAATACCGCTGTTATATTGCATTTATCGATCTTCCTTTTATAGTGATACTGATGCTAGAATCTTGGAATGGATATTTTAGATGAACTATGGACATAAGCTTTGAGGACAGTAGAATTACATACAATTATATAATTTATACAATTATAATAGGTTCGAATTTTCATAACCCAAATTAACCTATGATAGCCCTAGCTGATAATGACAGCGACATCGAACCTTCATATTTTGACTTTTGAAAATAATTTCAAATCGAACTTTTACCTTCATCCGAAATTTGTTAGTTAGGATAGAGACCCTACATTAGAATGCATAGCAGACCTTAAAAAAGAAATTACATAAGAAATTCCGAAAGTTACTTGGTGATCAATCTATGCAGCGCTGGCAGAGGCACCATATTCATTGTACATAGAGAATATAATGCATATTCAATTAAAAAGACATATATTAGATCAAAATATCATTTATTTTACCAATATTTCAGTTGGCTGAACGCCAACCTTTATCAAGGTGTTATAACATATTTAATGTGTGTCAACAACAAACTCAGCGCCACATAACTTAATTCTGTTGACGTTATGTGGCGCTGAGTTTGTTGT
Source organism: Cordylochernes scorpioides (assembly GCA_030710605.1). NCBI lineage: Eukaryota > Metazoa > Arthropoda > Arachnida > Pseudoscorpiones > Chernetidae > Cordylochernes > Cordylochernes scorpioides. Next base: position 129,329,085 of record CP092864.1, on the reverse strand, counting down.
TGACACACATTAAATATGATATAATACCTTGATAAAGGTTGGCGTTCAGCCAACTGAAATATTGGTAAAATAAATGATATTTTTATCTAATATATGCCTTTTTAATTAAAGATTTATTTATGGATTTCTCTATTTTCAAAATAATGCATATTATCTTTTTCAAATAGTACAGACTGTGCAACTTTGAATGTATTGACAAGATGTTAATAAAATTATTTTAATTGTCAATTGTGAAATTTGTAAAGAAGCTACTTTGCTGAAGTGGTTAAAACAAGAACAAGACAATTAGGTTATAACCAACGATTGTACGATATTTGGTAAGTCTGGATCCTATTCTATGATCGAACTACATGTACATCAGTAGTTTCTGAATTCGTACAAACGGTGATTCCAGAACAGCAGTCAGTTTTATCATTCGCGGTACCTATCACCATCTTATCTTGAAGATAGAATTTACCTGGCCGGCATTCATATTTCTTTTAAAATAGACACTTCGGCCAGTTAGAGTTTATCAACTTTTCAACAAGGGTCTCTTGTCTTCGTTAGGAGAAATAAAAATAAAGCATTTGGCAAGGCGTTAAATATTATATAGAATACTTTTTAATGCCTTGTTAAATGTTTTATTCTTATTTCTCCTAACGAAGACAAAATAATTTTGTTGAAAGTTGAGAAAATCAAAGTCACTTGGATTTCTGGCATGTGTTTTACAAGTTGCTATGTGTTCATTATTATCTGTAAATATGTATGATACGTTATGTATGTAGTAATGTAGATATTCAATACAAAGTGTTAGTACAATCAACTTGTAGCGGATTTCCGCTCCAGGCCAAGGTGTCTCTCAACTGCGGATTTCCTCTGAGATCTTGTCCGACTTTCAACAGCCTCACCATGTTTCAGATTGTGTTCTAATCATCCCCGTGTCCTATAGGCCATTGCCATACCCAGGTGTACTTGGGAGAGGTGACAGCATTAGACTGTGGTGTACTTGGCAGTCGCATCATGATTATCATGGCCCGCACTATGTATAAATTGTTGCAACAAGTTGCAGCTCTGCAGGGTCGTCGACCTTGGTTTCCTCCTTTTTGGTATTATTCACCGAGCGGGCTTCCATACTCAAAGTAAATAATGAAAAGTAAATAGTGTTTATTGTGTTTATTTATTCTTCCTCGTAGGTCGTGATCCGCAGTCTTCCTCTAGGTCCTCTCTTGTGCCAATAACCAAACAAGATATATGTACAATAACAATATTACAAAAGGAATCAAACTATAAAAAGGAATGATGATAATATAAATAATATTAAATATTTAATAATTTATAGCAATTCTTTTGTCTATTTACAATATAAATAATATGTTTCAAATAAATATTAAATATCATAGAATATTTTGAATAAATGTAGGGCGCATTGATGGAACAATATATACTTGAAACAAGTAACAAAGCGACCTTATATAATTAATTCATGAAAAACTATTTTCAAGAAAAATAAAATGCGCTAAAAGAGAGAGAGATAGAAATAGATTTATTTTTGAGAGATTGACACTGATTTATTGCAATGTTCATATAAGAGATAGAGAGAGAAAAAATGAATATTTCAGATACACCCATATTTAGCAATTAGAATTATAAGAAAAATATTTACACTAAAATAAAATATTTTAATCTATCACACACACATTGATAATTATATTTATCCGACTAAAAAAATAATTATTGATATACACCTATCCCCCGATTTACACGGTAGATACGTTCCTGAGAAAAACGTGTAAATCGAGGGATAGGTGTATATTAAACTGTCAAATCTGAATAGGTGTTCGCCCCCTCATGAATCAGAGCCTCCCAATATTATTTTCAACATAGGTAGTATAGAGTAGAATATCGCATTTTAGTATAGTGCGATAAAAACAAAAAAAAAACTTATTTGGAAAACCGTGTAAAAGCGAAAACGTGTAAAACAAGTACCGTGTAAATCAGGGGATAGGTGTATACATTTTTTAATTAATTTATTTATTGTTACAAAAGCACGAAGTCCAAAGGACTATTGTGCTGTGCTAGTATTATTTACATATATATGATTAAATATTTACACGATGGATTAGTAGTGTTTTGTAAATTATTGTACAAATAGTTCTAAACTTAACAAAGTTCTCATGAGATTGAGTATATACACAACGATAATTTGGTAATGTTTCAAAGTATTTGCATACAATTTGATAAGTCAGAGGGCAAGTTAAAAGAAGATGCTCTGGTGATTCAACATCTGAAGCGGCATTCACATGTTGGATCATTGATAACATTCAGTTTGATATAAAAATAAAAGCAATTTAAATTAAAGCTCATAGAATAAATTTTAAATATGGGAGAACCGCTTAAAAGGTAATAGCGTATATACGCTCATAGACAAAACTTAACTCTATCTCAAAATGCCTTCTTTCATATCGATGAAATATTTTGTCATTTAAATTTGCTTATCAAAAATTTAAGGTAATCCCTATATATATAAAAGTCAGTGTATGTATGTATGTATGTATGTGGGTATCTATGTCGGCTATACACGTCCACAATACGTAACTAATCTGACTGAAATTTTAACAGTATATAGAGTAGAATCTGGAAAAACTTATACTTACAGGTCTCTATCCCGAATATTCTTCGAGTTATTTGCAAATTGTGTTGCAAATTTGCCTTTTCGCTTGCAAGCAGCGCCTCTAGCGGTGAAGATGGGAGGTAATATCAGCTGACCTAATGTACATGTAAAACGTGTTTTAACAGGACATAGAGAAAAATCTGGAAGATACGTTTATTGGATTTTTAGCCAAGAAAATTTGAAATTGACAGGTTCTGGGCAAAAATAGTTGTTTTTTTTAGTCAGTAAATGATGATGACAATATTGCTGTATCAGGTTTGATTAGCAGATACAAAATTATATCGGGAAAAATTCCAAAAAGCAGAGACCACGGGTGAAACCAGTTCATTTTTTTGTACGCAGGAACAAAAATCTAACAGAAAAACATTCATTCGAGCAGAAAACAAAAGCCAGATAATCTTTCTATAAAAATATCGCTTCTCAGACACAAAGTTTGGAGCGGGACGTTTCACAAGAGTGACATCCACGGCGCCAATTTATAATTGTAACGAATAGTATTTGAAAATCAAAATAATATAATTTTCAAATATCGTTGTGAAAATGTACATTTTTATTTTTATATTTTAAAAACACACAAAGTTTGGAGCGGGACGTTTCACAAAAGTGACATCCACGGCGCTAATTTATAATTGTAACGAATAGTATTTGAATAAAAACATTTAATCGGGTAAACCTCGGGCGTTGCCCGGGTCATTCGGCTAGTATTTTGTAAATATTTCTGTGAAAAATAGACACTTCGGCCAGTTAGAGTTTTTTTTTTCTCAACGTTTCGACAAAATTATTTTGTCTTTGTCAGGAGAAGTAAATAAAAATAAAGCATTTGGCAAGGCGTTAAAAATTGTTCTGAGGTTACAAGGGCGTTCTCACGTGATTTTTCGAATTTAGTACAATATCTGAAGCACGAGTCAAAAACAAATATTAAACTTGTTAAAGACTATGATCTTGGAAATAAATAAATATATAATAATTAAATTATAATAAAAATAAATAAATAAAGTAATGTAATAATAATAATCACAAAGATTGTTGAAACGTTGAGAAAATAAAAATCTAACTGGCCGAAGTGTCTATTTTTCACAGAAATATGAATGCGCCGGCCAGACAACCTCTATCTTCAGGATTTTATAAATGTTATTATACATGAATGTTTCGATAATTTTAACGATAAGATGTACACAATTATCTATTAATAAAGTTATAGACAAAAATCTCTAAACTCCAAAAGCTCTACCACGGTAAAATAGAAAGGAGAAATGATGAATTGTTGCTCGAAGAAAGAGGTTTCCACAGTAAGGGCTATTCGAATGCAGGACCCAAACAGAAGACAGCACAAGTAATTGGTCGTCAGGAGTTAATTAGAATCAACTTTGTTCCTTTTTTTACCTTCCTGCTGTTAACCCTAGCTGGCTTAACTTGGAATCTTCTATCATCAGCCTAACCTTGTCAATCCGAACGTTAATAGGTTAGATAACTATTCTAATAATGCCTTCTTACACACCTATTTCAGTAAAAAGAGAAGAAATATAATATTTTATATTTATATAAAATATATATAATATACATGTTATAAATAAAAAATGAATGAGATTTCCTGTTGTATTCTTGATCATGTTGAGGATTATGGTATGGTAATGCAGTCGTGGTTAAAATAATAATCTTGAAAATATAAGGTCTTGATCAGAGATTTATTTATTTGAGCTAAGGAATATATATAAAAACATAATTTGATTAAAGTAATTCCTGGCTTAAGGCGAGTAGAATAAGGAAAACAAGAGATTAATCACATAATGTACAAAGGTTTTGAGCCGGCCATCGGGGAAGAACAACTCTACTATTATTCCGCCTTCTACATGCTATTCTGAGTCCATCGGGGAAGAACAACAACGAGTTTTTATAGGGGAAGCATGACCTCTGGCGGTCGATTTAACAGAGTATTTGGATCTATGAAATATAATTTTAAATAGAATAATATTTTAATATAACATACATATATTTTTATTAAATATAAAGTTATACCAAAAGTTCGTAAACACCTGCAACAAATTTCAAATATAAATCCATATAATATATGTCGGTGAAAAGTAGACACAATAGATTTATACACATTTTGTAAGAAGGATGAGAAACATGTGTAAATAGTTTTATTGGGCTCATGTTGAATTGTATATAGTACTTGATTTATGTTCAATTAAAACCATTGTTATACTGGGAGAATCCTGTATGGGGCTTGATCCCTACTAATAAAGGTTTTGTGTGTGTGTGTATCTATCCAAAATCAATTTTTTGCAAGTGTTTACTGTTAGGTATATTAATTCAAAGAATTTTTATCTATGTAAATAAATTATATAGATATATGAATAAATATAAATTGATGATGATAACATTAGCTAGCATATGAGGATTAACAATTGGCAACTGAGTTAGTGCCTTCTTGATTCTTTTTTTTTTTTGTATTTCTTTTTAATTCTTAAATTTTACTTTTGTAGTTTCTATGCATAAAGATAACATTAAAAATATATTTAAGTAACATTTTCTCTTTTTCACCCCCAAAAACACCAACATTTACGAACTTTTGGGACAACCTTGTATATGAAATTAGATTAACTGCCTTCCTTTACCACTTTGTGAAGGGATATATTTAATTTTAATTATATTTCTCACTTCACAAAGTGGTCAAAAAGAAGGCAGTGATTTATCATTGCCTGCTCGCCGCCTTTAGAACAACCCATATTCTGTTGTTCAGTAAACCATCATATTAGTCAAAAAGAAGGCGCTTAGTTTAAGATTTTGTTTATGTTATGATAAATATTCTGAGATAGAGTATTTATCATTTACTTGAGTTTGATTGCATGTGTAGTATTCTGTGTTTAAAGATAGACAATATATCATCATCATAGAGCGCGTGAAGCGAAAAACATTGGATTTGAATATAAAGAAAATTGTAAAATAAAATAAATGTAACCTTTTAAATATATATAATTGTAATAAAATAATTTCATCAGGTGAGTAATGTTTAATTAATAAATTAAATAATAACTATACAACAGCATGAGAATTTTTCCAATGGTTTTCAATCGTGGAAAATATAATAAAAACAACTTTAAATCACTATTTGATTCAATTGAGATGATAAAACAAATTGAGAATGAAACACCAGACTTGTGAGGCGTAAAGAAGATAAAAAAAACTTGAATACGTATTTATATAATTAAAAAATGTTTGTGCCGCGTTTCGGGCTCTTTGTTCTCGTCAGGATGGTTGCTATTTAGTTGATTTTTATTCCGATAGATGGCTCAATCCATCAGTACATTTCAGTTGCACGATAAGAAGATGTATTTTTCTTAATTTATCCATCTTATTCCAGTACAATTTCACACATTTGTGTACTATTTTTTCATATATATAAATATAGTTTTGTCACTATATAAATTCATATGAGCTTGCTCTATGATATCAACATAAGTTATATTTAAGATTATAATTTTTATTAGATAAACTTTATTTTTTACATTTCATATATATATATATTGTTTTGAAATGCGGCGCTGAGTTTTGTTTATACAAAAATGTAACACCTTGTTAAAGGTTTGGCGTTCAGCCAACCGAAATATTGGCAAATAAACCATTTATCAAATCCAATATATGCCTTTTTATTATCTAATATATATATATATATATATATATATATATATATAAAAACTTGAATACGTATTTATATAATTAAAAAATGTTTGTGCCGCGTTTCGGGCTCTTTGTTCTCGTCAGGATGGTTGCTATTTAGTTGATTTTTATTCCGATAGATGGCTCAATCCATCAGTACATTTCAGTTGTACGATAAGCACTCCTGGCCCTCCGATCATTTCTTGAAATCCACCCAGAAATAGTTCCTCCCCTTTCTAAAGAAGCATTAATAGATTTAATCAAACTTTGTTTAGACCATAGTTATTTCAGTTTCAAAGACAGATTCTTCCGGCAAATTAAAGGCCTACCAATGGGCAACCCGATTTCATCTGCATTAGCCAACATATTTATGAATGAAATAGATGAAAAAAATAATTAATTCAAACCAATTTAAAATAATATTATGGCTACGATATATTGATGACATTTTTTGTCTAACAGAAACAAACATTGAAAGCTTCTTACGTTTTCTCAATAGTCTCAAACCTTTTTTAAAGTTCACACATGAAAAAGAAAGCAATAATTCCCTAGCCTTTTTGGACATTCAGCTTAAAAGAAATCAATATAACATAGAAACTTGCATATACAGAAAACCTACTCACACCGGAAACTATTTAAATTTCAGCTCCTTTGGCCCTATACATAATAAAATCGCCGTAGTGAAATCTCTTACCAAGAGAATAGAAACACATCACTCAAATAGAAATAGTGCAACAGAAGAAAGAAATAGAATTTTCAAAGAATTGATAAATAATAATTATCCTAAAAAATTTATTGAAAAACATTTTCATAAACAAAGAGCTATACCTTCAAATAATAGTCGTGATCAGTCTCAAAAAAGATATTGCTCTATTCCATATAGCTACGGCTCAGAGAGAATTGCCCGAATTTTAAAGAGATATAATATAATCACAACATATCAATCTGCACAAAATCTACAACAAATCTTACGCCACTCAGATACAAAAAATATTTCAAACCAAGAAAATACAACCAATGTAATTTACAAAATTCCCTGCCAAACATGTCAAGCTACATACATTGGAGAAACAGGTAAATCACTTAAAGATCGTATTAATCAACATAAAGCAGCTTTAAAAAACTACAAACCATTATCCCTCCTAGTTGACCACTCCCTAAATAATAGCCATATACCTGATTTCAAACAAGCATCAATTATATACAAAAATATTACAGAAAGGCATTGTAGACTGTTTTTAGAAAGTTGGGCTTCTGCCGAAGACAAACACAGTATAAACAGAAAAATTGATTTTCCAGAAATTTATAAAGAATTCATATCCTAATTGATTGTAAATAACTATGTATATACTTTTAATTTACTCATTTATTACCCTTAAAATTTTATCATTAATTTAGAATTAATATGTATGCACACAATTATTTACGGTTACACTGTTATATATAAATCTCTATTTCAAGCACAATGTGTAGACAAAATAATAATAATGGTATTTATCTGTAATATTGTATATAATTATTAGCTGTATATATATACTGAATGTAATGTTTAAATCAAAGATACAATTCTTTCATTGGCCTTGTAGAACGAGAGTGGTGTACACGTGCGCGCATGCTTTAGTGAAAACACAAACATCCTCGATAAAGAGAGGCGAGTTGCCCCTCGAAATATTGGAACAATAAATTCATTATAAATCCAATATATGCATCTTTTTTAAAATATATATATATATATGTTTAGATATAACATCTGCATAGAGCCGTCGATAGTCTATTATATGGAAGGCTTTTAACTTTGACAAGAGCCGTAACCTCAAATATATCTTACGTGCATTAGTGAGATTCATCATTAAAAGAGTTCAGGTCCTCTGAGAAGACCACTCTGTATGCATAATCTCAAACGTTATCGCTTCTGAGTCATGAGTCACTCCAGGCACAAGAATGCTAGATTAGTGACTTGATCAGCCTCGTGGCCTACTGCACTCATGCGAAGGTTATCTATTCTAAGCACACTCGGAAGCAGCCTGGAATTCTGTTTGACACCACTTAGTTAGTACTGAGGTCTAGGTTGACAAACTGTGTTCTGGCGGTGGCACGCAGTTTGGACACCCCCAACTTGTCGGCCTGTTAAAATAAGTCTTCGCTTCGGATATTTACAAAATTATCATCCCTTGAATTACTAAAATCTTCAATCAAACGAATAAAAGCCTTCGAGCCCTACCTTTACATAAATGCTCTCAAGATTCCTTGGACAGATATGGTAACAAATAATCAAGTCCTCGATCGAATGGGTACAGAACGTCAGTTGATAAAGTTCATAAAACAAGGAAAACTGACGTTTGCTGGACATGTGATGTGTGAATCAGCAGGAGAGACATTGGTGACAGTGTTGGAGGGAAAGTTCCTGGGGAAGAGATCGAGGGGAAGGAGACGACAGTGATACACAAATGATCTAAAACAATGGACTGGACGACACACCTACGAGGAGATGAAGAGGATGGCGGAGGAATTATGGAGAGCTCATGTGGCCCACCCTCAGTAGAGGAAGACATTGAAGGAGGAAGTATGGAGAGACCATGTGGCCCACCCTCAGTAGAGGAAGACATTGAAGGAGGAAGTATGGAGAGACCATGTGGCCCACCCTCAGTAGAGGAAGACATTGAAGGAGGAAGTATGGAGAGACCATGTGGCCTACCCTTAGTAGAGGAAGACATTAAAGGAGGAAGTATGGAGAGACCATGTGGCCCACCCTCAGTAGAGGAAGACATTTAAGGAGGAAGTATGGAGAGACCATGTGGCCCACCCTCAGTAGAGGAAGACATTGAAGGAGGAAGTATGGAGAGACCATGTGGCCTACCCTTAGTAGAGGAAGACATTAAAGGAGGAAGTATGGAGAGACCATGTGGCCCACCCTCAGTAGAGGAAGACATTTAAGGAGGAAGTATGGAGAGACCATGTGGCCCACCCTCAGTAGAGGAAGACATTTAAGGAGGAAGTATGGAGAGACCATGTGGCCCACCCTCAGTAGAGGAAGACATTTAAGGAGGAAGTATGGAGAGACCATGTGGCGCACCCTCAGTAGAGGAAGACATTGAAGGAGGAAGTATGGAGAGACCATGTGGTCACCCTCAGTAGAGGAAGGCACTGAAGGAGAGAAAGAATCCCTTGAATCATATCATTTAAGAGAAATTTACTATAGATAAAAGTTTCTTTAAAATTTTATTAAATCCACTCTCAAGTTTTCGGGCCTTTCAGGCACTTGTAGAAAGGCTCTAAAGCCCGAGAACTTAAGTCAATTTGATAAAATTCAAAGGAAATTTTTCCTGAAGGAATATTTTTCTTAAATAACAAATAACATTTATCGTTTCAAAATTCACCTGGAAAAACATGCAACTAGGTCTTTTAGAGTCAATATATTATAATAATTATAATTTTATAACTCCAAAATATGCAAAATAGTTTGTTATTTGTCTCATTTTAGTCTTTAAAAAGCTTTAATGTCAATCTATATATTCAGCTACCTACATTAAAAAATGTCTGTGGTTTATTAAGTAGTTTTCAGCAAATAAATTTAACTTGAAAGAAATAGATTGAATATGGGAGTAAATGTTTGCCTCAAAAATATTGTTTGAACAAATGTTTGGTAGGAAAACTCTTACTCGAATATACGAGGGCCATCCAATAAATAAGTTTCCCTATTTTTTCTGCAAACGAAACGTTGTAAAAATTAGTTAGTATGGAATAAATGGTCACTAGGATGCGTTGGAAGCTGGTGACCTACAAAATCACGCTACTCGTACGCGCAAGTCCGTAGCGCTTCAGTTTCCATGGAGCTACCACTGGTGAACGTGTCCACTTGCGAACTCCGTTCTGTAATTCGTTTTTTCACGGCGAAAAATGAAACTGCGGTCAATATTCATCGCAATTTAGTGTCAGTGTATAGTGAAGAATGTATGAGCATCAAAATGGTTCGTCGATGGCGTTCATGGTTCTTAGAAGGACGGCAAAACGTGCATGATGACGAGCAAAGCGGCAGGCCCGTTACTGCTACGGACAATGCAGCCGTTGCTGCTGTTCAGAATGCGGTGGAAGCAGATCGCCGCGTCACCATTGACGAAATAATGATTCGACTGCCTCCTGGAATCGAAATTGGACGCTCTTCGATTGGAACAATCATGTCAGATATTTTGAATTTTCGCAAAGTCTGCGCGAGATGGGTCCCACATTTGCTCTTGGAAAATCACAAGCAACAACGGATGGAGGCAGCCCGAGCTTTCCTGGAAATACATCAAAGAGATGGAGATCAACTGTTTTCCCGTATTGTCACTGGAGATGAAATCTGGGTGCATCATTCAACTCCAGAAACAAAACGACAAAGCATGGTGTGGAAGAAGCCTGAGGAAAGTGCACCAAAAAAGGCGAAGGTCACAATCTCTGCAGGCAAAGTTATGGCTATGGAAATCTTCAAATGGGAATTTTTCACACATCCACCTTATTCTCCGGAACTTGCCCCAAGCGACTTCCATCTTTTTCCAGCACTCAAGTGGCACCATGGAGGCAAGCACTTTGCGAATGATGACGAAGTGCAGGCGGAGGAGAACCACTGGCTACGAAGACAGGACATGGCTTGGTACAACAGTGATATCTAAAAATTGATACAACGGTACCAAAAATGTTTGGACAGAAATGGTGATTATTTAGAGAAGTAGTCTATGAGTTGTATAATGAAAATAAAATAACTGCATAATTTTAAATAATGTGGTTTATTTGTTAAAAAATAGGGAAACTTATTTATTGGATGGCCCTCGTATATATTGTATATAAACCGGGGGATGCCGTAACATTCACTCGTAATTGTGCGTGTTATTAAATTTCAAATAGTAAATTGATAATCGAATTAAATATTAAATTAATTATAACGTTTAGCTAATTGCTTTTATCATAGTCTTATGAATTTAAGATGTAATACTAAATTCGAAAAATCACGTGAGAACGCACTTGCAACCTCAGAACAATTTTTAAAGCCTTGCCAAATGCTTTATTTACTTCTCCTGACGAAGACAAAAGATTTTTGTCGAAACGTTGAGAAAAATAAAAAACTTTAACTGGCCAAAGTGTCTATTTTTCATATAAAAATGATTTTAGTTGAAATAATCTATTAGAATATAATAGTAAAAACGTACAAAAATATTTGATATATAAATAAAAAGCAAATATCTTTTATATAAAGAATAAAAATAGAATAAACACGCACACACACACACGCCTATAAGATAAATATTTAAAAGCTAGATGAGAGAATATTCCAAGTTCAATCAATTATAGTGGGTTGCCAATATATTAGTGAAGCCACGAGGGAAAGGTTGCTCTAAAAAGTGAAAATACGCCTTCAATTTCCGAGCAATGCCAGTCGAGGGAGCAATCAAAGTGAAGAAACATTAAAATATGGAAATCAGCGGATAAAAAGTGAGTTCATCAAGTCAGCAGTAATTGGACGAGAGAACTAATTGCAGCCTCAGGCCTTCGTTTCCAACTTTCTTCATTGCTCCAGGCCATCTCGATTCCTGAGTTTATTCTCCGTAGAACAGTTTTGTATCGCGTTTATAATTTTTATCGTCCCAGTTTTACCGATAAAATGTTACCTAACCTTTTAAAAAGAAGGGTTAAAAAAATTTAATTAAGTAATTTGACTCCTAGAGCAACCGCTCATATGGTAAGAAATATCAAGAATTACTGCCACGGTTTGATAAAATCGATTTTTTGCGTTCTGAAAATTCTCATTACAAAATAATTTTCCTTCCATTATTTTATCATTGCAGTAAGCGCAGTAGAGAATTGATTTATTTAGAAATAAAAGAATCATACACGTCAAAATAGTTGACATTTCTAATAACAGATGGCGCGCTGATACTTCGTACAAAATAATTAGCAAAAATTTCCCGATAAGAGAGTTATGGATTATCGTAGATTTACCTTCAATTTCCACATTTCTGATATATTTGCTAAAAGTATAACAATTCTACTATAATACTGTTAAACCAAGTTGCCACTTTGTGCAGGGTCGTCGACCTTGGTTTCCTCCTTCTTGGTGTTATACACCGAGTGGATTTCCATACTTAAATCAAATAAAGAAAAGTAAATAAATTACCTTTTAAAGTTATTGTGTTTATTTATTCGTTGTCTTCTTCGTAGGTCGTGATCTGCAGTCTTCGTCTAGGTCCTCTCTCTCTCCAATAACCAATCAATATAAGTACTGGAATCCCATTCAATAAAGTAAGCAAAAATACGAGAATCATGGGACGAGTGTCTTTTGTAGGAAGCTTTATTTTAAATCGCTCAAGCTTTCGGGCTGACCGGCCCTTCTACAGGAGACAAGTGAACAAATGGCACATCGGGTACTATATAATGATGGGACTATTTACATATTCAAAAATTTAAAATTTTAAAAACTTTTTATAGGGATTTTGCATATCTAAGCAAAGTCGGGAGGAATAATTAGCATAATAGTAAATTATGGACAGAAGAAATTGACATGTATGATAATAGATATTAGATATAGTAGAGCCTGTAAAATCTTCTACTGTCTATGAGAGAGGAGGGGGGGGGGGGAATCCGCACATATGGAGGAAACAGGGCTATGGGAACAGGGATTGGTAGGATTCAGGGAGGTCGATATGTCTATTGATGGCATGGAAGCCCTGGGAAACGAGAGCTTCCAAGATGAGGCGCTGCTGCTTGTTGTGTATGCGGCTATAGTGCACAGATGGATTGGCCAGGTCGAAAGAGTGGTTGGTGGTTCGGATATGTTGGTATATAGCTGATTTCTCATCTTGTCTGGAGATGTTTTTTCTGTGTTCCTCGAGTCTTGTCCCTACGCTCCTGCCCGTCGTGGAGTCAGGACCCTGTACTCCAACTCTCCTAACATCAGCTCCCTCATTAGGAACCCAGATACGAAAAGCAATAGCCCATATAACCCATCTCTCTTGTCTGGCTGTGTCTACTCCATTCCCTGCGCTGACTGCGATGTTGTCTACGTTGGTGAGACGGGCAGGAGCGTAGGGACAAGACTCGAGGAACACAGAAAAAACATCTCCAGACAAGATGAGAAATCAGCTATATACCAACATATCCGAACCACCAACCACTCTTTCGACCTGGCCAATCCATCTGTGCACTATAGCCGCATACACAACAAGCAGCAGCGCCTCACCTTGGAAGCTCTCGTTTCCCAGGGCTTCCATGCCATCAATAGACATATCGACCTCCCTGAATCCTACCAATCCCTGTTCCCATAGCCCTGTTTCCTCCATATATGCGGATTCCCCCCCCTCCTCCTCTCTCATAGACAGTAGAAGATTTTACAGGCTCTACTATATCTAATATCTATTATCATACATGTCAATTTCTTCTGTCCATAATTTACTATTATGCTAATTATTCCTCCCGACTTTGCTTAGATATGCAAAATACCTATAAAAAGTTTTTAAAATTTTAAATTTTTGAATATGTAAATAGTCCCATCATTATATAGTACCCGATGTGCCATTTGTTCACTTGTCTCCTGTAGAAGGGCCGGTCAGCCCGAAAGCTTGAGCGATTTAAAATAAAGCTTCCTACAAAAGACACTCGTCCCATGATTCTCGTATTTTTGCTCAATCAATATATATGTACAATAAAATATTACAAAAGGAATGAAACTATAAAAAGGAATGATGATAATCTAAATAATATGTTTTGAATAAATATTAAATATCATAGAATATTTTGAATAGATGTAGGGCGTATTAAAACTGATGCAACAATATACATATATTAAAATTTCTTACACCTGTGTATATTAAAAAGAAAATGTCTGTGTTTAATTTCAAACAAGAATAATATTGATACAAAGTGGTATTCATTTTACCTAAAACTCAGCTAAATTAGTCGCGTGCAACAAACTGTGTTCAGGAAAATCACGCGATAAAACTCTATAATTTGAGCAATGAGGCGTAAAAAAAAGAACAAGTATTTTATATTACAAAAATAAAAATTATAAAATAATATATGTATTGAAAATTCTTTTAATTTTTTTTGTAGATATAATCGATTTTATGACTTACATATTTCCGCCACTGTTGGACAAGCCTTATAATCCCCTGCTTATAAAGATCTTCAGATACCAAATGAAAACATTAAGACACGAATGTTTCTTTTCACAAATAAATCAAACTTCTACTGCCCTTACTGCTATGAAAAAATATATTGGAAGACCGCTTCTTTAGAGCTATAATTCTGTATTGGATCATTCTGCATTTATATGCTTCACTGAAAGGTGGAATCTTAGAAATGGTATTTAAGTAAACTATTGACATAAGCAACAACAACAACAACAAAAAACTTTATTAAGAAAATTTAGTCTTATACGGATTCTCCAAGCACAGAAATGTAGGGTACATACAAGAATAACAGTAGTAACAACAACAAAAGTCCCTGTTATGACCTTTTGGTCTTATACAACTTCTCCACGTAGAAGAGGGTATATACAATAGTTACAAAAATTAGCAATGCTATTTACAATGTGTCAAGGGAGATAGTAGCAGGAAAGGGGTTGCTGGGGAACTAGAATATTAACATGGGTAGATGTTATTATATCTCTTGAGGAAAGATTACGCGACAATAAAGCTGGGATATCCTGCAGGTTAAGAAAGTCTCCAAGGTGGTTGGTGCGAATGTTTAGTTCACCATATAAAAATGTCGCAAGTCCATTGTGTATCTTGATCGTAATATATATATTCTCTAGTTGGAGTTCGTTAGGAGGTAGATACGTAAAAGTTATACAAGTCAGCAATGAATCTAAGTTTGGTTTCATTTTAAGTCACCGAAATCCAATTAGATTGCTCTTCAACATTGTTCAGTGTGTGTTTATTTTTGTTATAAATTCCTACAATGATGTCTTCAGAGCTTCTTCCCTGACCAAAGGTTTTTCTAGCAAGTGATTGGTAAACCTGAAAATCCTCGATCTCGAGTTTTAGAACAAATTGGCACTAAGTTTCCGTTATAGCAAATATTTCAAACTGCTTTACATAATCAATGAAAGGGGAACGGAATTTATTCTAAAGAAACCATTGATATTCCAATACATAATTTTTACATAATTGTGGCCAGGTTTTAATAGTTTTTCGATCAAGTAGTTTAGTTTTCCATTCCTATTAGCTATATGTGGTTGATGATGATATTTTCTTGCCTGTAAAAAGAGATATCATGTGATCCTTCCAGTTCATTTCTGTGTGTTTGCTATATCTCAGTTCCTTCTGAACTCATGATATTATCATTTATCACTTGGTAAACAGTACTTCCAACAATCAACTTGTTATCTCGAATTTTAGATGATATTTCTTTAGCCAAGAGTTCTTTTCTTTTATTAATCAACAATCGACGTTGCTGTCTAACTTTTAAGGTGTAATCCTTATTTATGTAAATCCTTGATTCCTTAAGCTTGAATGCATTCCTGAATAATTTTATTCTGTCTTCATATTTGGGTATTTCAACCATTAGAGGTACGCTCGGCCTTTTAGACAATCGATGACATTTAAGGATGTTAATATTCTCGGAGATTTGCATATTATCCAAAATTATCTGTTTTATTTTTGCGAGAGATTCATCGCTTGTTTCATTTTCTTTCTTTTCGACTCCGTAAAAAAATTAAATTACTTTCTCTCATTTTCCTCTCCGTGAATTCTATTCTTTTCTCAATTTCTTGGATCTTTTCAGAATTCTTCGAGACAGATTTTACCGTGTTTTCCATAGTATTCTCCAGTTTATTTATTTATTTATGCTTATGAGGTGATACAGCAGCGTATTTACAATTAGAGAGGAGACAAATTGGTACAGCTGCTGTATTGTCCGTGAGGTCAAGAGACGTACGGACCTCTGTGGTGTTGATCTCTTGGCGGAACGACTTGGAAGTCGGACTCGGGCCCCCCCACTACGATTCTCCAGTTGTTGTATGCGTCGATTTAATTTCTCAACTCCTTGCTCTATAGAAAGTAACCTTGTCTCTAATTTCTCCCCCCAGTCATCCATTTTGTTCGAGAGTGCACCAATCAATTGTCGAATATCATCTTCCCTACATGACTCGAGCGTAGTTTGCCTAGTAGGCCTAGGTCCCGGGTTTTGCTCTATGCCAGATATCAGTAATAACATCAAAATTATACATCTAAGATTTGGCCTTCTGTACTGAATCTGAATCTTGAATTTCAGATTCTTAGCATAACCCAGATCCGTTGCCAAACTATAATTTGCACAATTTTCAAATGAATCAAAATTTGCATAGTTAAAAGTTGAGTGAAGCTTGTTTCGCTGTAAATTTAAATAAATTATGATAAGAATGACAATTGGCCTCATATTATAAGGATATAAATTTACCAATATCACTTCAATCAAAACAAAAATAACTTTATTTTATAAAGTACGGCGATAAAGCATAAAAAAATAAATTACCTAGCAGGAGCTGTCGTTTCACGCAACCTTTCCGTTTGGCCACCTGGCGGAGAATCCCTATGGACATAAGCTTTTAGTAGTACAGTAGAATTACATATAATACTTGCATCGAGCAATGATCTTCCGCAAACAATAAGAACAAGTTAGGCATAAATTAATACAAAGTAATAACGCGTCATCTATATATAACAAATGGAAACATTGAGACATGAATTGCTACAGCATCCACAAACTCATCGCTAGATCCTGAAAATCGTCCTTTCAGCGCTCTCATTTTTTTTTTTTTTTTGCTTATTCCTAGTACACGTGTTACAGGCCGTGATAATCATGGTGGGTAGAAGTAGGCGACTGCTTTTACTGTAAGTGCACCGCATGTCTACACACGTGAAAAGCAGTTCGACTTTGCATTTACAAATGTGCCAGAGCCCCGTTTGGTTACTTGCACTCGCTGGTGGGGTTGGACTTTTGCAAGAATCGGGGGCCATTGGAGTATTTTTTTTAATCAGTAAAAAGTGCCCAATGCGGGATCGAATCCGGGTCGTAGTGGTCAAAAACCAACGGTTTAGACCATCCTTCCACCGACCCCCCAGCGCTCTCTTGAAAGGTTAGAGCCATGAAAGTGACTTGAAGAGGTATCTGGAGGGAGGGATGGAGGGAGGTTTAGAACAGAACTGAAGTTTCTGACGGTGTTTAACACTCTCAGTAACAAGAAACGACATCTGATAGGTAAACCCTCGTCTTCTGGTGTAATCCGACGTCTAATGCAAAATTTTATGGAACCAGAGCCCTCGTAGGGAATTTAAATGTGGTAAATTTATGGAATACTGAATTGCTTTACTGCCTTTAGATGTTCCTATAGGAATCTAATTAGAGAATTAATTTCATATTGTCAAAATGGACTTAAATACAATTGTAAGCTTAAACAAAAATTATGAAAAAGGCTTTTCCTTATCGTGCAACTGAAAGTTGCTGATGGCTTGCGCCATCTATCGGATTAAATAGCAACTATTCTCGTTGATTTTTAATTATTCCAGAATTGGCTAAAACTACCTGGCCAAACTAAAATGCCTATTCTTATGCATCTTTATAATTTTTTAGTCGCAAGGCTGCTTTGCCTGTACAACGTGTGTTCAGAGTTAGATAACTGCTGTGTGATGATATTAGGACGATTTAGGAGGGCCATTAAACCACAAGGAAGGCTGATGGGAGCTACTATGATATGACGGTTGAGAGAATTTTTAAAAAACCAATAAGTGTAAAAATGTGTGTGCATAGATTTAATAAAACTACATATGCAATATACTGAAGTTATAATGGAGCCGATATGTATATTATACAGTCGAACTAGGATAACTCAAAGTCCAAGGGACCAAAAAAATATTCGAATTATAAATTGAAATTCTATTCATAGGGATTTTTCTAAGGACCAAGATAAATAATAAAAGACCAAGATGAATGATGGTCTCGAGGACCACCCAATCACCATCTCCTCAGCGGCGAAGTACGCGATCAACGTATTCTTTGTAGATCGCGAAATACGTGGTGTCGCTGGAGACACTCTCGTGATTCTCCACCAAACTCTGCAGCGCTGGCAGAGACGCCATATTCATTGTACATAGTGAATATTTGAATTAAAGACGTATGAATTATCAAAGTTTTATTGTATGTGTAATTTTAAATAATTGGAATAACCAGAGATATAGTATATGTTGATTATAGTTTTATATCGAGAGGGAGGCAATTGTGTTGATTTCAAGAAACCTACCGGTGGACAATCTTCTGAGAGCGGAGATAATCCAAGGCTGAAGCCAGTTCACAGATGTACAAGGTCACCCGAGGCTCCTCGAAATGTCCTGAATGTTGGAGATGGAACCTGAGGTCACCGCCTAGCAGGAGATCAACTACCATGAACATGTCTTCTTCGTCCTGTGGCACACACACATAGGGTCAACTACCATCAACATTGGAACAACATGAAGTTTGAAACTTTAATTTTGTTCTTCATAGTTGAGACATAGTTATCGTCGTTCAAAGGCGTATTAACTCCAGTCATGCAATGAACCCAAGTTTCACCACCTGCTACTGCCTGTCTCAGCAGGTCGGGGCTATATTATGGAAGGTCTCTAAAAGGTTTTCACAAATTAAGATGTACTCTCTCGTTACACAACGGATCTTCCACTCAATTCACATAATGGCCGCTCGATCGCGCAAACTCGGCCGATGCATCTCTCTAATTGTGTACTTATCTCCATGATTGTCATTCTAGGAGTTTCTCGCAAAAAAAGCTTCTGATTTATTCGGTATTCATTTGATTTCTAATGACCCACGGTCGACCAGATACCATATCGTCAATAGAGTTTGTTCTTTCATCTTTAAAGTTGACATATACCAATTGAGAACCTTCAATCTGCTCTTTGATCCATCTTCAAGCGCTTATTTAATTAAATTGAATTGTTTTAAAACTGTTCAATCGAGTTCTAATTATTTTAATAGCACTTCGCGCGTATTTTAATAAAAAGATTCATCTTTAAAGAAACTTTGAAACTGCTAACAACCCGTTCACCTTATTATTGTTATAGCCAAAAAGTGATAGGTACTTTATACAAGTGTAAAATACACTGAAAGCCCCTGCAAACAAGGAAAGGTTGTATCTTCCACGTGAGAAACTTGAACGAAAGCTGGTGATTCTCGTTCACAAACAAGTCGACTCCTTCTGGAACTCCTTAAATATATATTTGGAGGCACGGTGTTTACCTTACAACTCTGAACACTCGGATTTTCCTGGAAAATCTCTTAAAGGTTTCTTGAAAAAAGCCATGGTCCACGTGTGCTGTGTGAGCAGAAGAGCTTAAATTGACTTGTTCCATTATATGTATGTTCTATAGGTAAATACCTGTTTTCTTTCCTCATTTCGCTCTCCACTTCTCCCACCCATATTTCCAAAAAAAAATTTTTTTTTCCAAATCCATATTCTTACTTTCCATAGGATTATTAAAATAATAATCTGTATATACTTACCATGTGTATATATTTCTTTCTCCATTTTTACCTCTTTGTATATTTCCCACTTTCATGGGTTTCTCCGTCTTGTAACCCCAAGGAGAATCCTCTGTAAGACCTGTGTGTCTTAATAAAGGTTTTTGTGTGTGTGTGTGTATTTGGAGGCCTTACGACCGAAGGAAGCAAGGGCATAAGAGAATGTGAGAAGGAAGACCCTACAGCCTCATCTCAAGATCAAAACGCTCTTGAGACTCCATAAGTGTCATTTAAAGTTTTAAAAGACGAACAATTGTAGTTTTTGGTAATATAACAAAAAATAAGAAAATCTGCAAAACTCTCTTTAATAATGGAGAACCCCTATCTGAACCAAAAGCCTGGAGCTATTCTAGAATGGGGGATAAACCGACAAGCAGCAACCTGTATCTCCAGGCTTAAAACTGACCATACGAGACCACTCCTCTTCCAGGATGGTGTGAAGACCTTCCCACAATGCACCATCTACAGGACCAAAGAGGCCTCATCAGACCACCTCTTGGAATGCATGGGAGACTCAAAACAGGACCTGTATTCCAATCCTACCTAGATTGTGAATTTGATCTATGAATTAAATCTCCTTAACCTTGTATAATTATATAATGGGATAATAAAAAAAATGAAGATACCCGGGGCTTTGACTATAAGGAGTCATCACTCTGGCTGACAAAGGAAAATAATGACCTCAAAGAGAAGGTTTCTACATGTTCCTCCAGAATTGAAACGTCTTTCGAAGAAGACAAAGGATACAAATGTCCACATTGCGAACAAGAGAGACATAGCGAAGTGCTGCGGTGTATCCTTTTCAGCCTAGCGAGAACATCACGGTGAACAACATAATCAAACTCCATAGGTTAACAACAAAGATGGAAAACGAATACGCAGAAATAATAACAGATATTACAAAAAGTTATAAGACGTGGCAAATATTTTTTATTAAGGTATAAAGTAGCTTTAGGGCAAGTCCTTCCCCAACAAACTAGCTTTAGTTTTCTGAGGAAGAGCTTGAACGAAAGCTACTTTATACAATTAATAAAAAAGAAAGTTACGGTGTCTTAAATCTTTTTGTAATTTGTCGAAATCCTTAAACCTGTGATAACGTATAACAGTTATGCCCATTACAACAGACATAAATATCAGTATTAACAGACACAGTGGTACACAACCTAATAGATATCAGATACAAATAAGTTAATAGTGTGTGTCGTTTCGCTAACAGCATTGTTACCATCATCAAATAAAAAGAAAAATGTTATATAAGAATAAATTTATTCTTTTGTCTGATGATGGTAACAATGCTGTTACCGAAACGTCACACATTATTAAATTATTGGTATTAGGTCTTATTTTGTTGTATCTATAATCCAAATTGTGCCATATCATAATAGAAATCACTATTATAGAAATTGATAACCCTTCCCAACTTGAAATCTAAACTACAAAGATGACAAAGAAAACGGAGTACACCAATACCTCGCTTTGCGTTGTTTCGTTTTGCGTTTTTTTCGAAGTTGCGTCGCTGCTTAATTTTTACTGATTTTCACTGTGCGTCGTTAGATTTTCGAAGTTGCGTTGTTTTGGATTCGAGTCTTTAATATATTCTTTTTTTTTTTTTTTGAATTTTTTTCCTAAAATTTGGCAACACTTTTGTTTTTGATTGCGCCATGCCATCAAAATTTTATTTTTACTTTGCGTCGTTTCAATTTGCGTCGTGTCTTTTTGGAACGTAACCCCGACGCAAAGCGAGGTATGGGTGTATAAGATAAAGATTAATGAACAGATTAGAAAGAATGCTATCACAGAGGTAACTTACATTGTTCTTTCATGATATAGTTTGGTGATGAAGTTTAGTAAAAGCTACAGAAAAGAACTGGGAATACGGAGAGAGACTTCGCTTATGTCCAATCCACAATGCTCGAAAACAATCAAAATATTCATTGAAAAGCGAAAGTGTAGACAAAGCCAGCTATATGAGAACCAGGGAGAAAGAAGATTGATTTGGTGCTTAAGAGATGCAGGAGCCTGGAAGCCTGAAAGACCATAGACAGTCAATTGTTGGAGACTGTAGCGCCATAGTGTAAATCAGAGATGATCAGAATAACGTCCCTAAGACAGGCAAAATACCCGAATACTGGTTTAGATAGGAGTACTTTGTTTCTTGTAAAAAGATAAAGCATATATAACCAAAGTACACACAAACCAACAATGTATACTATATCTTTCTTTATCAATTTACACATTTTTGCTGATAAAAAAATATTATTTTTCTTTCACATATCCAGGAACACCCTTTTTAATATAAATTTTATATTGTTCCTCTTTTTATTTTTGATTACTTTCTTGTATAATATGTTTATAACTGTTTCTGTTTGAAAAAATGTAAATAGACGCAATTATCCCTAGCCGGGATATCGCGTTTTGTGTGTTGAAATAAATAAATAAAAATGTATTCAATGAATCACTCCTTTTGACATGAACTATTTCTCATTAACTCCACCTTTGACGGTCCCAAGCCCGGATGAAAAAGGAGGAGGGGGAGCAGTAACAAGCTCACTAAAAAACCTGGGCTCAGCTGGCCCGGCTGATAGTACCCTGTAAGGGCTCCTAATCCAGGGACACAGGATGAGCAGCGTTTGTACTCCATGTTAGGAGCGGCTGCACATGGCGTCTGTTCCTCATGTCAGAGGCGGCCATTTATTTTGGAGGTAAGTCGGCCTGCCACTGAGTAGTGCTCCCAGTCTTAATGACAAAGGCAGACGCATTCTACTTCATCCAGTGTGGAGATAAGAAAAAAGAAGAGACTATCTCCAAAGTAAATAAAAAGGTTATCTCTTTTTCTATTGCAATTTTACTCTATCCTTTTTAATTAAAGTTCCATTTCTATATACATAATTTATATACTATAAATGATATTTTAAATACACGATTTCTCATCCGAATGGAAAGTGTTTTACGACAATTCATATATAAAGCCGAGTATATATATTTTACCCCCTGTACGTGAAAAATAAACCTAAAAGATTAATTACAAGAGAAGCGCTTCTAAAAAACAAACATGGATATTAAGAAATATATAAACATGTTAACCAAGAGAAATAAATAAATGTAGGTAGAAATCTAACTGAAAGATGAATATCTCATAAAAAGTGCGAAATAATAAGGCGAAAGGTTCCTTGAAAAGTTTTTATTATTTTCCCGAGCTTTCAAGCATTTTTGCCCTTCCACAGGAGAAAATAGAAAAGGTGTAAGAAGATGAATTGTTTATATATTCAACTCGCGAGTTATAATATAATCAAATATTAATATTGTCGCGTATATGAGCCTGAAAACACCTACAGCCTCCTCCAATAAATGGCGTTTCAGCTTATTTCTGTTCTGGAACTGGTGTGATGGTCTGCTGTGGTCCTGTTTCCTGGAGCTAATAGTTGTAAATATCCGTTTATATTGGATCTGGGATGTGAAACAGTGTAAATACCTGTTGATTAATAATCGAGATATTATGTAAAGTGGATTAAAGATGACAATAAAAAGAGGAGAAGTGTTAGCAGACTTGTTGCCGGTTGCTGTGGTGACTCTCTACATATCTGTATATTTACATATATTATGAGATTTGCATTTAAAGAAAAGGTAACAACAGTAATATATAATTATAAGAGTAAATATCTTATTTTAAACCTACAATTTTAGCATGTTTTCTAATAATTATTAACTGAAAAAAAAAATTATAATACACCTATCCTCCGATTTACACGGTAGATACGTTCCTGAGAAAAACGTGTAAATCGGGGGATAGGGGTACACAGAAATAAAATTAAAATGCATTGACAGGTTAAAATATGTAGTCAGCACATAAGCTCGGGATTCCTCGTGAGATGTGTACACAGCGCATGTGTTCAATCACAGTAGCATTTAGTATAGTGTGATAAAAACAAAAAACAAAACTTATTCGGAAAACCGTGTAAAACAAGTACCGTGTAAATCGGGGGATAGGTGTACTCTTTTAAAATAGTTTACATTTGAATTTGCTTAGAATTTCACGTTTATTATTTGAAAGTTCTAATTAGAATATTGGTTTTATACATTTTGAAGATAGAGCGTGTCTGGCCGGCATTCATAGTTCATCAATGAGAGACACTTCGGCCAGTTTCATTTTCTCAACGTTTCAACAAATATCTTTTGTCTTCGTCAGGAGAAATTTTTAACGCCTTGTCAAATGCTTTATTAATTTCTCTTGATTAAGACAAAAGATATTTGTTGAAACGTTGAGAAAAATGAAACTTCAACTGGCCGAAGTGTCTATTTTTAAAAATAGTTCACATAAAGAATTTTCTTAGAAGATATTTTCTTTATTATTTGAAATATATGAAGTATTATTATTAAACATTGGTTCAAATTACTTTTCTATTTCAAAAACCAGAAATTCCATAAAATAAAAAATAAGATAGCAAAACTAGAAGATAAAATGAAAGATAACATTGTAATATAAATGTAATTAATATTTCCCCTAATGGAAATTTGTCGTTAAAACCATGGCTCAAATAATTAGCAATAATTCAAAACCTTTTTGGATTAATTAAATAATTGAACAAACAAACATTCTCACATTTTTATAGAGATAATTCTACAGAACCTATCTATTTATTATAAAATTGTGAAAAAAAGTTTTAAAATTACAAAATATTTTCTCACAAGGAGTTTCTTTTTATTACAAAACGCTAGCTTTCAAGTGATAATCGCTCTTCAACGGACTTAATAAAACATCGACTATACCCAGTTTTTCTTGTAGGATATAGCCGATGTTTTATTAAACCCGTTGAAGAGAGATTATCACTTGAAAGCTAGCGTTTTGTAATAAAAAGAAACTCATTGTGAGAAAATATTTTGTAATTTTAAAACAGAACCTATCTGTTTAGGTTTAAAACGCATCGCTATAATATAGGCCCAGATATTTCTTTTTACTATCCTTCGCTCCTGACGAAGACAAAATATTGTAACAAAGTATTTATTATTTTTATTAGCAGATTATCATTTTTATGTTTATATTTTGCTATACTCTGTAAACTTCCCTCTTTTGCTTATCTCTTGTTTATCATTCATAGTTTGTTCCTGCCTTGAATAAATTGTTGTCTCATCCCGAAGTTGGTCTTCCCTAATTTTCCACGAGGCAATATTTTTGTTTAAACGTCGAAACAATAAAAAAAGATTTGCAGGCCGAAGTATCTTTAATTTGAATAAAATATGATACTCTGTTTATAAAATAATAAATACCCTGCTACAATATTGTGATGTATTTTAGGTTGTTCTATTGAAAAAGCGTGGTCAGTTTCATCACATCACAGAAAGGAGCTAAGTCGGCCTGCCACTGAATAGTGCTCCCAGTCTTAATGACAAAGGTAGACGCATTCTACTTCACCCAATCATGATGATTGTCAAACAGACACCATCAAGGGTCGCAACCTGATACCCTAATATGATTGAGTGGAGATAAGAAAGAAGACAGTGTTGAAATATTAATGATCTACATGCCAACATACATGTCTATTTCATTTGAAGATGTTAAAGGATTGTGGCCAACTGAAAAAACTTGATGGTACTGTACAAGCGAACTTACCTGAAAGGTAAACCATAGATTTACCAGTAGAGGATGATCAAGATTTGAAAGTACATCGATTTCTTTTAGTACATTTTTGAAGGCTTCTTTCTGGATACATTGGCATTTGTTCATATATTTCATGGCATAAATCTTCTTGGTGTCCTTTTTCTGTACTATGCAAACCTGCAACAAACAAATTGTTTAACATCTCTTCTTTGTCTTTCGAGATTACCAATAATCAGAGAGCAGTAGGCGTTTATAACATTCATCATTGTCAACGATTAGATAATAAAAAGGCATATATTGGATTTAATAAAATATTTATTTTGCCAATATTTCGGCTGGCTGAACGCCAACCTTTATCGAGGCATTACATCTTTGTATACAAAAATGTAATGCCTCGATAAAGGTTGGCGTTCAGCCAGCCGAAATATTGGCAAAATAAATATTTTATTAAATACAATATATGCCTTTTTATTATCTAATGAATTAAATATGGATTGCTCTATTTTCTCAAAACGATTATCAACTATTAGATACTATCCATAGCAGTGGATGAAAAGCTTCCTACTGGAAATGCGACCGTTAATATGTACACGTACAATTACTTGTACATTATATATTGTACATTGTATACATGTATATATAGAACAAAGTTTGACAATTTCATCGCAAATAATTTTTTAACGAAAAATCGAATTTTATTTTAAGGTGAGATAACGATTATTTCTAACCTTAGGGATGAGGTATGAAAGGATGAATTGTGAAGTGTAATAGTAAACGGAAAAATAAAGTGTCCAGGGATGGGAATCGAACCCACAGTGTTCCTCTTACCGGGCAGATGCCAAGTCCACTAGGCTACCCTGGACATATTTTTCCGTTCGTAAAAATTATATAAAGTAATTTATTATACAATATAATGCGGCTTATGATTGTAGAACGAAGTTTGACAATTACACCGCAGATGTTTCTTTTGAGCGAAAAATCATAAGCCGCATTATATTGTATTATAAAGTACAGTATATATTGTACATTTTATGTGTTATGTGTATATGAATGTGCATCTCACGTTAACATAGACGGCAACGAGATGGCTGACCAGTTGGCTAAAGAAGGCTGTAAAGGCCAGCCTGAAAACTCCCAACTCACCTATTCTGTAATTTCTTCCATCCACAAACAAACCTCTCTCTGGAAATCCACCCTAAACCACCCCTGGTACACCCCCATTCCTAACAAATCTTCTTTCCACACCCTTACTAGGGAAGAACAAACGGCGATTTCAAGATTACGAACAGGACATTTTAAAATGGTCAAATTTAATGGAAAAATCAAAACAATCCCAAAATGACATAAAGGCGATTCCCAACCAGATAGTCCTGAACATCTATTCAATTGTATCAAATCCTCCAAAAAAGACCTCTGGGAAAACCCCAGGACTATAATAGAAAAGCTGAGCCAATGAGACCTAATGGAACATCTATTGAATTGTATCAAATCCTCCAAAAAAGACCTCTGGGAAAACCTCAGGACTATAATAGAAAAGCTGAGACAATGGGACCTAATGGAACATCTATTGAATTGTATCAAATCCTCCAAAAAAGACCTCTGGGAAAACCCCAAGACTATAATAGAAAAGCTGAGACAATGGAACCTAATGGAGATCGTTTAAACGACTTGAGGAATAAGCAACAACAACAACATTATTCTGAATATCATGTGTTAGTTGGAAGTAGAGAAAACCACATCAACCAATAGTTCAACTCCCGACATCTCAGTGACTTAAGTCATTCTCTTCAGTGGAATGGTTACTTTGATTCCTAGTTCTACTTATATACATACATGATGTTCTGAAATACACGTAAAGCGTACGTATATGAATATATAAAGAATTAATGAAGGTTAAAAATAAAAGAGACTTTTGAAAATTAAAAGATTAAAAATATAAAATTATATATGGAAAAAATATGCAGGAAGGAAATTGATCCATAGAAGCACAGGGCGCCTCTCCCGTCAAAATAAACGTCAAAAACTGATGCCATCTATTGAACGTCACCGCAACTAGCATAGTATGCTTCTATGGACCAATTTCCTCCCGGCAAATTTTCCATCTATATTCTAGCCATAGATTTTGCCCAGCCACTGGAAAGCAAAACACCTCTTTGGTAGATTGTGAAGATTCCATTAGATCCCATGTGTATCTCATGGAATAAATTCCGCCCTAGACTGACGGGGGCCATTAGCCCGAAACCATGGTCTCTAGGTGGACGCTTCTCAGTTTGCCAAAGCTGGTGTTGTGGCTTTGTCACCGACCCGAGACCGCTAGTTGCGACGACGGTCAATAGAGGGCGTCAGTTTTTGACGTTTATTTTGACAGTAGAGGCGCCCTATGCTTCTATAAAATTATATACATACAGGCTCGTAGAGCCTTTTAAAAATGTATTTACATAGGTAGGGCCATACATCCGGGGAACAAAAAGATTAATGATTTAATATTATATTCTCTATTATAATACAATATTTGATCTGTCAATTTGAAAATATATGCAAATATGTTTGCTTTCGGAGACCCTGGCCTCCATATGGAACGAGCGAAACAGCAAGAGTGAATATCAGCCATAATTCCTATCTCGACATCGTGAGGCGTAGATCTGTGAGCAGGAAACTGGTCTGAAATGTGGATGTCAGAAATGGGATCCTTCGTCATCAAATTCTCACAAGGCATAGTTCTCTGTGATGCAATTCCCAGACCACTATACTCATCTGACCTGACCCCTTACAACGATTTCCTATTTCAGCGCATAGGAAACGTGCAAAAACGCTGTTAAAATGTATGATTGTGATCCCTATTATCTCAAATTTGTCTTCTCCTTCTTCTTTGTTATCTACATTCAATCATATCAGAGCTTCAAACCTGTAAAGCTTATTGATAGTGTCTGCTGGGATAAGTAGAGCTCATCAATGGATAAGTCAATACAGTTTATGAAATATGTTATCACGAGGGGATCGAACATGGCTGTATGAACTCTAGAGTAAGAACTAATGAAGACAGTGACTGAAGAACCAACATTCAAGATAATGAGAATGATCAAGTAGGAACTTAAAATATGATACGAGAATTCAAAACTATTATAGACGTGTATGATTCTTTTAAGAATTAAACAATTTCTACTCTCCTTACTGCAATGGAAAATTGATATTTATGTAAGAGCGATTGCTCGAAGCATATTATATATTAATAATTGTATGTATTTCTACTGTCCTCAAACCTTTTGTCCATAGTGCATTTAAAATACCCATTTCAAGAGTCTAGCATCAGTATTAGTATAAAAGGAAAGCCGGAAAATGCAATATAACAGCGGTATGGTAGATTAAACTGGCGAAACTGCTGGGAGGGTTCACTACTGATGAGCCAGGCCCTCAATTAATATTTCATTGCAATAAGGGCGGTTGAAAATTGTTTGATTTTTAAAAGAATCATACGCGTCTATAATAGTTTATAAACTCAAAATCTTTGATTTAAAGGAATTGGTATACTATGTATCCGTTTCCGACGGTCAGGTAATTTATTAACTACACCACTCTGATATATTGCAAGATGTAAGAGAGACGGTACATCAGAAACAACTTAAAATGTCATTAGAATTATTGTCTCTTACATCGATACAACGCACGGCAAACATTACGACCGTTTCTATGCAACTCTGTGGATCAACATGGATTTTCTACCCCAGCCACCCTATTCCCCTGAACTTACTCCCAACAACTTCCTTCTTCAGCTTATAATTAAGTATTTAAAGAACATCTATTTGTGGCCACAAATATCCTAAATAGATTAAGATGTTAGGGATATATTTGAGAAGCATTAGAAAAGATTTCCAAAAGATATAAAACATCTGTAAAAAAAAAAGAGAAAGAAAACATGTATTAAACAATTGAATTTATTATAATTAATAAAATAAAATATCTCGCATGTGTTTCTTTTGAATGAAAAATCGAAATTTATTTTAAGGAGAAATAACGATTATTTCTAACCTTAGGGATGATGTATGAAAGGATGAATTGTGAAGAGTAATGATAAACGGAAAAATAAATTGCCCAGGGTTGGGAATCGAACCCACAGTGTTCCGCTTACCGGCCAGATGCCATGTCCACTAAGCTACCCTGGAGTACCCAGGGTATTCCCATCCCTGGACACTTTATTTTTCCGTTTATCATTACTCTTCACAATTCATCCTTTCATACTCCATCCCTAAGGTTAGAAATAATCGTTATTTCTCCTTTAAATAAATTTCGATTTTTCGTTAAAAAGAAACACATGCGGGATAATTTTCAAATGTCGTTCTACAATCAAAAGCCTCAAAAATTGTATTTAAAATAAAATATAAATAAAAATATAATAGACAGCGATAATGATGCATATGACAAATTTTAAATAAACCATTTTTATACTTCTGGATTTCCTTGAATATTTAGCATTTTCCTGGATTTTTTTTACCTCGCACTATGCATATAGAAAGATTATAAATATAATACTGAAAATATATTAATATATATATATAATATATTGATATATTCCGACAAACTATATTAATCTATGAGAGTTCGAAGCTGCTTTCAGGTAATTCTACAATTTCTCCCCATAAGAAAGTAGCGAAAGAAAAAAATCAAATCTAAAGAAAATTATAGAACAAATCAAATCAAACGATTTCCTGAAAACGAGGAAATAGCGTGATCTTCTGGCCAAATGATCCATCTGGGATGTTGTGAGACCTTCCACTGTGTATCAGTGGGTGATTCATGTGAAAACTGCTTTGATGAATATCATAGAAGATTTACTATAGTTCAATGGTAAGATTTCAGAATGATATTAACATTTTCTTTTGAAATTACATCGATATTTCAACCTTAAATTTCTCTGTTCTGTTTCTATCTTTGTTGGGAAAAAATGATAGATTCCTAGAAGAGAAAGAAGACTGATAATTACGAAGATCCTTTATAACTTAAAGGTATTTATAAAAAATAAGGAAGGATAAGAGATTAAAGAAATTAAACTTTATACAATTATATACAGTCTAGCAGCCCACGTCTATCAGCGGCCTGACCTATCCAATAACAGCTAGCCAACAATCCAACAAAGCTGTGATATATAGACACAGATGTACCATAGACAATACTACAGCAATATGCAAATTAAAACAGAGTAGTGCATCCTGAAGATAGAGGTTGCCTGGCCGGAATTCATATTTCTGTGAAAAATAGACACTTCGGCCAGTTAGAGTTCTTTTATTTTTCTCAACGTTCCAACAAAATTCTTTTGTCTTCGTCAGGGGAAATAAATAAAAATAAAGCATTTGGCAAGGTGTTAAAAACTTGAGAACAATTTCTAAAGCCTTGCCAAATGCTTTATTTTTATTTACTTCTCCTGACGAAAACAAAAGATTTTTGTTGAAACTTTGAGAAAAATAAAAATCTCTAACTGGCCGAAGTGTCTATTTTTCGCACAAATAGAAAAGTAATACATCGTTGAAATATTCTAGAAATGTCACTTTAAACAATCTCTTGGCCACCTCAAGTAAAAATAAACAATAAATACATCATGATTTAAAACTTCATTAACATCCTATAACACGATATCCCAAACTCAGGGATTTTCTAACATCATAACAATTTGGCTATATACAAGGAGAAAGGAGAAAAAGACAAACATACAAAAACAATTCTCTCAATATATATCATGATACATAAAGAATTATTTTCTATTTTTGTCTATATTTATAAACTACGGTAAAAATGGCATAACAATGGTGTTAGGTTACGCTAAAAGAAGGAACTGAATTCGACAGTATGTTCTGATAATGGAAGAGGAAGGCGGAAATAATTGTGGTGTAAAAACTACTGTTATTACTTCTACAATCTGGGGAGAATATTGGACTGTGGTTGGTTTTAAAATGTTCATTTCTAAATGCATTCATGGACAAAACTTAAGGAAGTTACATACAAGTATTTAACAACGTTCTTCCATATGCTGTATACAAGAAGATATTGTATTTGTATTCCCCCTGTTGAAGGACTTTTTTTTCCGAAAGCTCATCAAGCCTTTATCTTCTACAATCTGGGGAGGATATTGGACTATGGTTGGTTTGAAAAGGTTCATTTCTAAATGCATTCATGGACAAAACTTAAGGAAGTTACAAGTATTATTTAACAATGTTCTTCAACATTTATATATTACCAGTTGCAAATAAGACACGCTATATCCGATCTGGATAATTGCACGTGAAAACTATACGTTCTTTGACAAGCTGTATATTGTGATTTCACCAACGCCACTTTGTGTTGTGACGACAGTAGAGGGAGTCTCTATTCTTGGTCGGCGGGGTTGTCGCTGCTTGTACCACTGTTAAAATATACGACGAAAACAGGAGGGAAAATATATTTATTATCAATTAAGAAAACAGTAAAGGATTATTTAATGAATTATATATTTAAATATACATATTTAGACTATCTGAATCGGGGAATCTACAAATCCTCCCGTTCGAAAGTTGTTCACAAGTTCTTCTGTTTTTGTTTTCCTCATTCCGGCCGCTGAATCCCCGTAGCCCCTTCGTCACCCTCCCATTGGCTGAATTGAAACTCCTTATTTTCCAACACTGTATACAAGAAGATATTGTATTCGTATTTACCCTGTTGAAGGACGTTTTTTTCCGAAAGCTCGTCAAGCTTAATATTTTTTTTAATAAAGAAACTTGTCGTTGTTGGCTTTTATCTATTCTTAGAAATGATATCCGGCTATATCTTCCTATTGCTGTCTACCTTGTAAAGGGCCACAGTGGGTCACGAGGAACGTTGAAGTGTTTATAGCATCAATTTCTGTAATCTCACAATGATGCTAGTCTTTATAAAAGATCCCAATACATTTTTTTCGATCAAATCTTTAATATAATTTTGTAAAAAAAGTAAAAACAAACCATTTGCTAGTAACATTTTCCATTCCGGTGTAAATTACTGTATTAAACAAAATATATTGAAGATTCTAAATCGATAAAATGGTACCTTTCAATAAAATATTATTTCTATTCATGATAAAATTGTGGAAATTTATCAGAACTAAAAACCAATGTTCTATGATCTATCATTACATTGCACAGACCGGTCACCAATTCAACATAACAGAAACCAAATGCCACTACAAGAATATTAAGAACAAATATCAACGGTTACTTTTAGAATATCTCATATCTGATGGATATAATAGAGAACATAAACAGGAAGATAGATTTACCATCACATCCCCAAAAAAAAAGGCATAAGAAGCCGCAACTTTTTTTTATTAATTGGTTAAAGTAGATTTCGTGGGCAAGCCCTTCCATAGCAAACTAAAACATAAATGGTGAAACATACCTATTAGCTCAATACCTATCTATATATTTTGTGGTCGGAAAATCAGCATCAAAAGTAATAAAATAATAATAATAGCAAACATTTCTTATAGAAGATTTCATTCAGCAAGAATTCACTCTCAGGAAAAACACGTAAGAAGCCAGGTCATCCGTCTGGTTTGGGGTAGAGCAGTTTTTTTGGTGATTGGAATTTATTCGCCTATCTTCCTTTTATCGACCGTGGTGTTCAATAATGCGGTAGGAACAGTGTGACTTCAGCCAGCTTGTATTCCACAGCTATGACCCTAGTTCAAAGGTCGGTAAACTGCGACTCGCGAGTCACATGAGGCTATTTGGAACGCTTCACGATTTTGCATGTCATCCTTGCGCAGGGGCCATGCTAATCTTCTCTGTATCGCTCCAATTTGAGGCTCTTTGTATGAGAAGCTGCGGCTCTTTAGTTCCATACGTAAATATTATTAATTTCATTTTTTAAAAACGTTTAAAAATCTTTCTGAATCGATTAACGGGGACTAGGTACCGATTCTATATCTCAGCCACTTGTACTCACTTTTCACCGCAAACTTTATTTATGCGAGTACTATTTATTGTTGGCAAGAAAACATTTTGTGGCTTTTTAAAAACTTTGAAATTTTGTAAATTGTAATTTTTGGTTCTTCCGACTCAAAAGATTGCCGACCCCTTGTCTAGTCAGTACAGACGTGTGTGTTATATTTATCACTTCTGTCCTGGAACTTATTGGACACATTTTGCATAGGAGTTTCGGCCATCGGGTAAAACTATTGTCATTCGTTGACATCCTTAGTGAATAGATAGTTTACATTGGAGTAACAAAGTTTTAATCTATCCTCTCTTCTCAATAAATTCATCCACACGATAGCAAAGAACTGAATAGTTAACTGGCGGAAATACTGGAACATATCAACCGTATTCACTCTCCAGCTATGTGGGTCGGTGGAAGGATGGTCTAAACCATTGGGTTTTCGACCGCTACAACCCGGGATTGAATCCCGCACTGGGCACTTTTTTCTAATTAGAAAAATGCCCCAATGGCTCTAGATTCTTAAAAGGTCGAACACCACCAGCAAGTGAAAGTAACTAAACAGGGGGCTCTGGCACATTTATAAATGCAAAGTGGAACTGCTTTTCACATATGTAGACATGTGGTGCACTTACAATAAAAGCAGTCGCCTACTTATACCCACCATGATTATCATGGCCTGTACTACGTGTACTAGAGATAAAATTACTACTTTCCAGGTATTTTTCCCACTTTAGTATTGATAGCAAATGTCGAGATAAGAAATCGCTGGCACGGGGGTTTTAATTTGATACATATTTCCGTAGAATATATCGCTCTCTATAAAAAATTGAAGAAATTACAATAAATAGTATAGTTATATCCTTTCGCAATAAATACCTATTACTTTAAACCGCGGGCTAGGTTAGTCAAATAAACTTATTGAGAAAATGTGAAAAATAGAACATTTTATTTAAATTTGCACTTGAATCAGGTGAATAAATTAATAAAAAAGGCATTTACTGATCGTGCAACTAAATGTTGCTGATGGCTTGCGCCATCTATCGGAATAAATATCAACTATTCTTTGATAACGGATATTTTGATTTTAATAAATTATAATTATCAACTAATGGGTAGTTGATATTTATTCCGATAGATGGCGCCAGCCATCAGTAAACTTTTAGTTGCACGATAAGGGGACGCCTCTTTTTTTCTTTGTTAATTTATTGAGAAAAATTTTAAATTAATTTATTATATGATATCAGAATATAAAAACGTTTATGGAGATAAAGATACTTATCTCCATAAACGTTTTTATATTCTGATAACAGATATCCAAAGAAGATTTAAATTGATTCATTCCATGTATAATATATATAATTTTTTGAAAATGTCTCCCCATCCTGTCTGTTTATCGATACAAATTAAATTCTTTTCATAGCCAAATGTCTGTTTATCGACAGGCTTATGGACCGAAAGGTCTGGGAGGCCATTTGATCCCAGTATGTCTGTTTATCGGTAAACCCTCAGTTACTGAATCAATTACAACAAAAAAATTTTAAATTTTGTTAAAAGGTAAATATCGTTCGAAAAATCTAGTGTCTCCATATACCGAATATATGACAAGACATTGGGAATTTTCTCAGAAGAAAATAATGCCTTATGACCTGAACTTTCGAAATAACGTGTATTCATTCTCTTTTCACCTAGAGATTTATGAATGATTGTGGTCGCTGGGTAATTCCAGGAGCAATTCCCCCGTGAGTGTCTGCTAGATTGAAAGAACAGACCAATTCAACGAATCAGAGCGGAATAAATTTTGTTTCAATTTATTCCATCAACACCTTACTCAGTCATTAGCAATCATTATTGTAAAAGTTTAACCTCCATCACTGGATTTCATCCATCGTCAATTGTCAGACTACCATGTACAGAACATAAATAGAATTTTCCCCAATCAAGGAGTAAGATTAACCAAATGAAAACTTTGTGATAATACAGATGACATAGCTTCAAATTGGTAGTGGTATTGAAAATTATAGCGATCTGGTAGTTCAATTCTATATATATATTTGTGAAGTGGTACCACCCCGAGCCTTTCCCCCTGCTAGCTAAAAATGTCCGCAAATATATTTGCCGAGTAGTACCACTGTTGAACTATTCTTCCTTCTTCTTCTTCTTTCTTATCTCCACTCAATCATATTAGGGCACCAAGCTTGTAGATCTTGAGATCATGACTGGGTGAAGTAGAATGCGTCTGCCTTTGCGATCAAGACTGGGAGCACTACTCAGTGGCAGGCCGACTTAGCTCCAAAAGAAATGGCCGCCTCTGACATGAGGAACTGATGCCATGTGCTGCCGCTCCTAACATGGGTTACAAATACTGCCCATCCTGTATCCCTGGAGTCCTTGCAGGGTACTATCAGCCGGGCCAGCTGAGCCCAGATTTTTTAGTGAGCTTGTTACTGCTCCTCCTTTTTCATCCGGGCTTGGGACCGGCAAAGGCGAAGTTAACTATTCTTCCTGCTAGTTAAAAATGTCGGCAAATATATTTGAGAAGTTGTACCACTGTTAAACCATCGCCACACTAGTTGAAAAATGTCCATAAATATTTTCGAGGAGAGAGAGTTGTTTATAGTAGCTCCCAAACCTACCATTTCAATTAATTGAATATTTGAACCGATACAAAAATACGTTTCTAAATGATTCCCGAGTTGTAACAGGAGAATTCTGCCAATTTGTACTCCACGTAATTAGAGAGTGTTCACTAATTACTGGTTAGTTGTGCGGTTCAATTAATTTAACGAGAATGTGTTTGTGTTGCGCTGTTAACTACTCTTTTCTCTCAGCACCTCACAGTACTATTGTATATTGCCTGTTGACGTTAGACATATAGATTCTTGAACAAGGTTTGGAAATTATACCGCAAATGTGTCTTTTGAACGAAAAATCGAAATTTATTTTAAGGAGAAATAGCGATTATTTTTAACCTTAGGGATGAAGTATGATAGGATGAATTGTGAAGAGTAATGATAAACGGAAAAATAAAGTGTCCGGTGGGAACATTTGGGAGCACTTTATTTTTACGTTTATCATTACCCTTCACAATTCATCCTTTCATACTTCATCCCTAAATTTAGAAATAATCGTTATTTCTTCTTTAAAATAAATTTCAATATTCGTTCAAAAGAAAAATTTGCGGTAAAGTTGTCAAACTTCGTTCTACAATCATAATCCGCATTATATTGTGTTGTATATAGATTCGTCGCAGGTTTTTGCGGTTATTTTGAAGTATTATGAAAATAGAACAACCTATAAATAAATCTTCAATTAAAAAGGCATATATTAGATCAAAATATCATTTATTTTACCAATATTTCAGTTGGCTGAACGCCAACCTTTATCAAGGTGTTATAATATGTCTGTTGTTGACACACATTAATATGTTATAATACCTTGATAAAGGTATTCACTCACCCCATCTAAAATATCAAGATTGATTTTTCGAGCTCCACCTTTCTTGCCAAACGACATTGCATTGTGGCTCAGCCAACTGGAAGCTGCCTTTATTTTTGCAAAAATCGCCAGCGACGAATTCAAGTACACTGCGTGACATTGAAAATGGAACACCAAGAAATAGTGGCCAGAAAGTGATGAAACTCGGCAGACAGAGAGAGACAGGGACGAACAATAAGTGATCTTTATTTCAAAATGATAGTCATAATACAGAGCGAGAACGGCGTCGGCTTAGTAGCAAGTAGGACCACCGCGGACGGCGATGCACGCAGCAACACGTCTAGGTAGAGAGTCAATCAGAGTACGGATGGCGTCCTGAGGGATGGCTCTCCATTCCCTCTCAACCATTTGCCACAGTTCGTCTTCTGAACGCGGCTGTGGCAAGGCATGCAAACGGCGTCCAATGATGTCCCAGACGTGCTCGATTGGTGAGAGATCAGGAGAGTACGGTGGCCAGGGAAGCATCTGTACATCTTGCAGAGCTTGTTGGCTAATGCGAGCAGTGTGCGGTCGGGCGTTATCCTGCTGATAAAGGGCATTGGGTACCCCCTGAAGGTAGGGGAGTGTCACCGGTCGCAGCACATCATCAACGTATCGTTGGGCCGTCATAGTGCCCTGAATACGAAGTAAAGGTGAACTGGAATCATACGCGATTGCGCCCCAAACCATGATTCCACGTTGTCGCACGGTGGGGCGTTCCACAATTGCTGCCGGATTGGACCTTTCTCCACGTCGACGCCACACGCGTACACGGCGACTATCACTGGACAAGCAGAAACGCGACTCATCTGAGAACACGACCCTGTGCCATTCCGTCATCCACGTCGATCTAGCCCTGCACCATTCCAAACGTTGGCGCCTATTCGGTGGGGTCAATGGCAGTCTTCTTAGCGGACGGCATGAGTGCAAGCCATTAGCAACCAATCGACGGGAAATGGTTCTGGTCGAGATGGAATGATCTAGGGTGTCTTGCACATGTTGCAGGATGGCGGTACAAGTGGCTTGTGGGGCCGCCACTGCTTGTCGAAGGATACGCCGATCCACACGTGCTGACGTCACTCTGGTTGCACCGACATTCCTATAAATTGCCACATTTCCTTGTTCCAACCATCTTCTCCACAGTCGGTGCACCGTGGACGCACCAAGGTGTGTATCAGCTGCGATTTGACGTATGGACCAACCTGCCCTTTTCAATCCGATCACCATGCCCCTCGTAAAAGCGTCTGTCTGCTTGAACTGCCTCCGTTTACGATGACCTGGCATTCTCTGTTATTACACGTGTCTTTTGACACAAGAACAAAATTTCTACAATGATTTTCCTTGAAGAAATAACGACACGAATACTGTCCTTTCTGCAAGTTCCTTCCCTTATATCTTACTCCATGTGCGCACGAGAGCTGAGCATTTTACATCATTTGCATAACCCGGTTAGGCGCGTCTACCCTGAAATTTGCATAATTTTTTGGCCACTATTTCTTGGTGTTCCATTTTCAATGTCACGCAGTGTATATCGCAACGGTCGTTAATATAGATAGACAAACTCTCATCTGCGCCTATGACATTATAGAGAACCCTACAGTTTCAGGAAAATACACGGTGCTCGAAGAACGGCTTCTCCAACGAAATATTGGTAAATTGAATGATATTTTGATTCAATATATGTATTTTTAATTAAATATTGAAGTATATAACAGTTTATCATACATCGACATATTATTTAAATATATATATATATATATAAATGGATGTTTGTTGGTCCGTCCGTTTGTCAGTGATAATCTTCTACATCGCTCAACCAATCGTGATGAAACTTTGGGAAGATGTTTAGTATACTACCGGGATGGTTTCTGGCTAATTACTCTTTAGAAATAACCTTACGTTGCATTTTTATTTACAATAAAACGTAAATTCACTCGCAATCTGCGCCCCTCTCGCGGCAGACGGGGGATGGCGGCGCGCGACGATTGGCTGCCGGCGCAGCACGTGACTTCCCTGCCCCCCCGCCGAGTAAATGAGATCTCCCGGCTGACGGCCGAGCAGCGCCCTCTAGAACGCGTGACGATTTTGACGGCGCGGGGCGCTCCCGGTTGGACAGTTGCGCGGGGGCAGAGTGACCTCGCGGGTGCCCTCCGGGAACTACGTCCATCTTCCATATGTAATATACATTTAATCGTGTAAACCCGGGCGTTGCCCGGGTCATTCGTCTACAAATTCGCAGTAGTTCAATAATTCAAACCAAAATTTCCATACATAGGTAAAAGAATACTGGGAAGACTGACATTTATTAATGCAGTGATTATAATCAATGATTACAATGAAGGGCTATATTGTCTATATATATAAAAATCACTTTCAAATTTTAACGTAACGTTCCATTCTCAATCCCGTAGGGCTTTAGATCTGCTAAAACATTTTTATCTTTATAAGTGAATATTGACTTTACTGTACTGAATAGTTTAGTATAATGTTAATTTAACATATTACAATTTAGCCACAGCAAGGCGTGGCCGGGTCCGCTAGTATATATATATATATATGGTAATTTAAACCAACAACCCCATACTGTGTATATAACTTATAATAAGATTGTCATGTTGTATATAGAAACACATCTATAAATAATTATGCGCATGATTAATCTGTGTCATTGCATCGCCCTATGTAATGTAATTTGTACAAAGTGGATAAATAAATAAAATCTGTAATAGATTTAAGAGTTGAGCTAGGGCAGAGATCGAACATATAGTATTGCCAAAACAACAGAGTCTAAAGATGGAAGTCATAAATCAAGTAGATTCACAATTCCCACGACAGGCCACCCACACTGTCACATGTGGTGCAATGCAGAGACCCCTCTCACACCTGGACAGGTAAAGGCGCCCTTTCTCAAACGCCCCTGTCAAATAAGGTCCGCCCCCCGTCTTTTAACCTATAAATACATCACTTTTACAGGGACTTGACAGTTCAGTTCAGTTGAGTTTAGTTCACCCTTAGTGCAAGCCGCGTCGGTCGTATGTCATGTCGATCTTATCCATCATGTAGACGAGTCAGAACGTTTCTATCTCCATCTTTTCGCTCCTAGCTCAGCTTTTATCTGTTAACGGAACTTTCTTAGTGCAACTGTGTCTTCGTTTTTTGTGGGGACATCCCCAAGCTTTTCCACTCTGCCTCGACCACGACTGCCTGTATTTTGTGAGAACTTTTAAAGGTCTTCCAAGGTGCAGAGAGGTACTGGAAAACTCTACACAAGGCTTACCAGAACTTCAACATTATTTCAGTAGTCGACAGGATCTCTACAAAAGCTACTGGAATTCTCATCTCATTACATATATATATATATAACATTATACTAATTTTCTCCTGTAGAAGGACGTTCGTGCTCGAAAGCTAGAGAATAAAACGTTTTTGAAAAGGTAATTTTCCCTAAAGACCTGATAGTTTTACTCATGCTTATTTGCTTTTTAAAATTCATATTTTTTGTTGTCTGAATATAATAACAATAACAAGGTATAACCTTAGGGGTAACAATAAAACAAAACTTGATTTTGCAAGAAAAATTTATGTGGTGGTTAATTAACAATAATCCACATAAACTTTTCTTGCAAAATCAAGTTTTGTTTTATTGTAATCACTAAGGTTTTACCTTTTTATTGTTATTATATTCAGACAACAGAAAAAGAATGAATCCAATTAAATAGAAAAAATATATAAATATTTGCATATTTGCAAAAAAAATATGAACTTTAAAAAGCAAATAAAATTTACATAAAATAGAAATACAAAACAATAATTTTTACATGTCCCCTACACTCATTATAAGATATATTTTAACCTTATCATATACGACGTGTATGAAAAGCAATCGAGACTTCTCATGTGGAATAATGCATCTGGCTAAGATATTAAATTGACAATTATCTCGCATGTGTTTCTTTTGAACGAAAAATCGAAATTTATTTTAAGGAGAAATAACGATTATTTCTAACCTTAGGGATGATGTATGATAGGATGAATTGTGAAGAGTAATGATGAACGGAAAAATAAAGTGTCCAAGGATGGATTTTTTTAATCCCCCCAGGTAAATTCCCATCCCTGAACACTTTTATTTTCCCGTTTATCATTACTCTTCACAATTCATTCTTTCATACTTCATCCCTAAGGTTAGAAATAATCGTTATTTCTCCTTAAAATAAATTTCGATTTTTCG
Source organism: Cordylochernes scorpioides (assembly GCA_030710605.1). Lineage (NCBI taxonomy): Eukaryota > Metazoa > Arthropoda > Arachnida > Pseudoscorpiones > Chernetidae > Cordylochernes > Cordylochernes scorpioides. The sequence continues at coordinate 129,288,018 of CP092864.1, read as the reverse complement.
TTCAAAAGGAACATTTGCGGTATAATTGTCAATTTTCGTTCTAAGGTATAAATAGTATAAACAGAAGATTTAACCTTCAAATAGAGTGTTATACAAACACCAGTTTCGGCTAATTTTCAAAATTGACCCTGCCACTCCACTAACTTAACCACTTTTTGGGCAAATTCGACCGATTCCATAACTCCTCAAGCTGGATGTGATGAAATCGAAGCCGCCCCTGTACTGATGAGAGTCAAATCCCGAAACTCTAGTATACAGGTTGACTCTATCTTGAAATTTGACAAAATGATTTTGTATTAAAATTACCATTCTCACAATGAGTATCTTTTTTATTTAAAATGCTAGCTACCAAGCGTTAATCGCTCTTCAACGGGCTTACTATAATATCGACTTGATCCAACTAGAAATATTTCTTCTATTTTAAATAAAAAAATGTACTCATTGTGAGAATATATTTGTAATTTTAATACTTTTTCACAATTTTATCATTAATAAAAAATGATATTGTAAATCTTCTTCTTCCTCTTTCTTATCTCAAAGTCATGATAATCATGGTGGGTAGTTAGCGACTGCTTTTACTGTAAGCGCACCACATGTCTACATATGTGAAAAGCAGTTCGACTTTGCACTTACAAATGTGCCAGAGCCCCGTTTGGTTACTTGCAATCGCTGG
>CP092864.1:129078358-129287245 GCA_030710605.1 Cordylochernes scorpioides | reverse complement strand
TGGGGTTGGACTTTTGCAAGAATCGGGGGCCATTTTGTAAATCTTTCTTTATAACTACCGTTACGTTTTATATACAGTAGTGATAAGCCAAGTACATTACTTTAGACATTTTTAAAGCAAGAGGTACCATAATTGGTATATATATTATTTTAAAAAAAGAGATTTTCTGCGTGATTTTGATTATCTTGAGGATTATGCTATGTTAATGCAGTCTTGGTTAAAATATTGAAAGTATAATAATAAAAATAATTTTGATCAGATATTGCTTTAATTGAACTAAAGGAATACATAAAAACATAATTTGATAAAAGTACTGCCTGGCTTAAGGCGAGTAGAACAAGGAAAAACAAAAGATTATTTACATAATGTACCAAATATTTGAGCCGGCCATCGGGAAACAACAACAATGATTTTATATAGTGAAAACGGCGACCTCTGGTGGTCGAATTAACAGAGTCATTTATTCTAAGAAATATATTTGAAAAATATTTTTATATAACATATATATGTCATAATATTACATGTAGAAATGCATATTATAGAAATATTTAAAGATGGCCTGTGTGGGAGAATACAGAGAGAAAAAGGAAAAATTGTCTGATCAGAACAACCCTGGGTGACCATATGTCCAGTCTTCTAAAAACAAACATTTCCAGGAGCTCCCAGTCTCACCCTGGGGACTAATTTATCTTGCTGAGGAGTACTTAAAAGCGATTAGATTTGATGATCAGAATCTCACGGAGGTCGACATCACGTCCGTAGTTCCCAGGGTGGTCCTCGGAGATTATCTTTCTCCTCTCCGACCTACGGGTGTTTGCTCGTGAATCCTGCCTCCTGTGTACGTCCTTACTTATTGACACAGAACCCACGACTGTTTCACGAATCACCACAGATCTAATTCCTCAAGCCGCCAGGATGAACTAGAGAGCCAGACTCGCTAGACCAGGTAGATGAGAAGGTGAAAGGTCTACGGTAGTTACAAGTTATAAATAACTACGCGTCTGACACTGGGGTCGATTGTAAGACTAAAGTAGTTCGAAGTAATTGAAGGAAAGACTACGCGCACTGTGGCAAAAATTGAGAGACATCTAGTCATAATGATACAAAAAGGTTCCAATAAAATTACACCTATAAGCAATATAATTTATACAAATATATGTTTTATGTTAATATGTTATAACACCTTGATAAAGGTTGGCGTTCAGCCAACTGAAATATTGGTAAAATAAATGATATTTTGATCCAATATATGTATTTTTATTTAACTACAAATATATATATGAAAAAGCAATAGAAAAAATAAAATAGGGTCAGGTGTTGATATTAAAAATAAAGGAAGCATATCCTGACCACGAGCACATGTGCTTTTTAGATGGCAGAGCGCCAAACTTCTCCGAAAGGACGTCAAGTTTAAATCAAGGGTTACAAGCCACCCTGAATTTGGATAGACCTTTGGTTATAATGGAGTTGTTTTCCCCAACATGTTCAATTGCCATGTTGAGGAAAAAATAATGATCCTGCCGTAGGAAAAAATTGAGAGACGGACGGTAATTTTTTTATAAATACCAAGCTTCTCGTACACGAGATGTTTATTCCGTCGTGGAAACTTTTACGCGAGGATATCGCGACGGGTTGAACGTGGAACATAAAACATCGAATAAACCCGTGTAAACACGAAATGACGACGGACAAAATCAGCGTCCATGTTCAACCTGCCTCCGTGAGATATCAAGTGCAGGTTACATCGTGCTGGTTTGGAAAATGGACAAACAAATATTTAAAAACAGAGTCCAAACGGCGAAGTGACGCAATAAAGAGGAGCGAAACTAATGAGGTTTGATGCAGAATTTTCAGAATAAATCAAAAAGAAGTTGATTTTTGTCTGCTTGGCATAATATTGCACCGAAGTATTTATTAATTTACACTAGTATTAACAGAGTATCATTTTTTATGTTTATATTTTACTACTCTGTAAACTTCCCTCATTCCTTATCTTTTGTTTATCATTCATCGTTTGTTCTTGCCTGAAATAAATTGCTGTCTCATCCTGAAGTTGGTCTTCCCTAATTTTCCACGTGGTAATATCATAATAACACCATATGCACGATGTGGCCACTGGACAAACGTCGGACCTGTAGGTTGTTGTTGAGTTCTGTGTTGCCTGGAGTATAGGAGCTCCATCTATGCTCCCTTTCTCTTTGTGTTGAATCTGTATAAGACCGGCTGTCTTAATAAAGCTGTCTGTGTCTGTGATATCTCACAAAGTATGCATGGTGTGGCCACTGGACATGCTTCGGACCTGTAGGCTGTTGTTGGGTTCTGTGTATAAAAATAAAATCATTGTGAGAAAATATTTTGCAATTTTAAAACTTTTTTCAAAATTTTATATCATGAATAAGAATAAAATATAATATTTGATATGATCAATATCAAATATTATATTTTATTCTTATTCATGATATATGATATATAAAATGTTGAAAAAAGTTTTAAAATTACAAAATATTTTCTCACAATAAGTTTCTTTTTATTACAAAACGCTAGCTTTCAAGCGATAATCGCTCTTCAACGGACTTAATAAAACATCGACTATATCTTAAATGAATTTTTGAAAATTGTTTTGTAAATATTTCTTTAAAGATATAGGCGTTGTTAAGTCCGTTGAAGAGCGATTATCACTTGAAAGCTAGCGTTTTGTAATAAAAAAAAAACTCATTGTGAGAAAATATTTTGGAATTTTAATAAATATTTTATTCTTAATTTTATATCAAAGAGATTTGTCAGGTTTCAGATGTCTTAGCATTATTCCTTCTAACAGCGGGGCGGTATTCCAGTGATTGCTATATGGGAGATAGGCGAGATTTAAATGCTATAGTCTTCATTAAAGGAAACCTAAAATTATAAAAAGTATTTTTCCAAACGGAATTCCTACACAGTTCCATCCAAATTTTAGAATCACTCAATTTGTCACATCACACGGCCAGAAATACTTACATAAAGGAGGTCGATCAGAAACACCAAATTGTTCCTGCGGAGAAACTGAACAAACTGCTCTTCACCTTATCTATGACTGCCCGAACTTTACAGAAGTGAGACATCATTTGTTCCCTGATCTAAATGATTTAACTCTCTTACATCAGCCACTTTGTCTATATAAATTTTATGAACTCTGTCAAATAATACATGTGTAAATTTGTAAATATTTAATTCTAAGTTCTAATTTGTTTGTTGTTTTGTTTGTTTCCTCAGTAATAGACGTAATTATTTCAATATCGCGCCTGGTTGATTAGTAAAAAATAAATAAATAGTAAATGTTAACTTGGAATAAATATTAAAAACTATTCAGAGTTTAAGAAAAAGGCATATCCTTATCGTGCAACTGAAAGTTTCTGATGGCTTGCGCCACTTATCGGAATAAATATCAACTATTCTCGTTGATTTTTAATTATTCTAGAATTGGTCAAATACCATTTCTTGATTAATCAAGAAAAGCTAACCACGGACGCGTTTCGGGCTGTTGGCCCTCATCAGCGTGGTACAAGCTGTACCTCAACGACCAAAACACAGGTCATTCAGGCATCCTTCTGTAATAATTAAAAATCAACGAGAATAGTTTATATTTATTCCGATAGATGGCGCAAGCCATCAGCAACTTTCAGTTGCACGATAAGGATATGCCTTTTTCTTAATTTATGCACCTTATTCCAGTACAATATCACATTTGTACTATTTTTTCATATTCTGAGTTTGTTTATTTTCACCGATTCTATTTAAAAAAATAAGGACTAGGGACCATAAATTCGTTTTTATTGATACTTTCTCAATATTTCTGATTTGATATTTTTATCAATCGTCCCGGGTTATCTATAGGACCGTGGAATCTGACAGAACCACCATCACTTTCTAAATGGATTCCACAATATTTGTGAGAATATTTTAAAACCTTTTCGTACGAAATATTGGTATTTTCTATAAAGTATTTATTTAGTATTGTATATATATGGTATATTAATAAAAAGAGAGATTTCTGTTGATTTTAATTATTTTTTATAGAATTATTAGCTGTTGCTTGCTTTTGGTATCCATGAGTATGTAACGATATTGTTTTACAGTCGTGGAAATAATAAAATAGTTTTGATCAGAGATTTCTTTATTTGAGCTAAGGAATATATATGAAAAACATAGTTTGATAAAAGTAATGCCTGGCTTAAGGCGTACGAATTTAAAAAAAAAATGAAAAACTTATTTACATAATGTACAAAGATTTGAGCCGGCCAGCGGGATACAACAACAATGAGTTTTTATATGCAAAGCGTGACCTCTGGATGTCGATTTAACAGAATATTTGAATCTATGATATATAATTTTAACTAAAATAATATTTTATATAAAATATATTGTATTAAAGTATTTATTATTTTATTAACAGAGCATCATTTTTTATGTTTATATTTTGCTACTCCGTAAACCTATCTCATTACTTATCTGTTGTTTATCATTCATAGTTTGTTCTTGTCTTAAATAAATTGCTGTGTCATCCTGAAGTTTGTCTTCCCTAATTTTCAACGATGCAATATATAGACTTTAAATATGGGTGAATATGTATGTATGAAGATAATATGGTTTAGTATGAATATTATAAATATATGAGAATAATATATAAATAAATTTATATAACATAGTGTGCAAATATCCGTTTCATGATTTTTCAAGATGTCTGAATGACCAGTTATTTTAGTGGTTGAAGTACACTTTGCACCACACTGATGAGGGCCAACAGTCCGAAACGCATCCATGGTTATCTTTTCTTGATTAATTAAGAATGGGTATATGGACAATTCTGGAATAATCAAAATTCACACACACACAAACCTTTATTAAGACACACAGGTCTTACAGAGGATTCTCCTTGGGGTTACAAGATGGAGAAACCTATGAAAGTAGGAAATATACAAAGGGGTAAAATGGAGAAAGATTATATACACATGGTAAATATATACAGATTATTATTTGAATAATCCTATAGAAAATAAGAATATGGATTTGGAGAAATATATATATATATTTTGGAAATATGGATGGGAGAAGTGGAGAGCAAAGGTATAATTAAAAATCAACAATTAGTTGATACTGTAGCTAAGTATTTATTATTTTATTAACAGAGAATCATTGATTATGTTTGTATTTTGCTACTCTGTAAACTTCCCTTATTGCTTATCTTTTGTTTATCGTCCATAGTTTGTTCTTGCCTTAAATAATTTGCTGTTATTTCGGATAGTTGGCGACTTTAGTACGTGGTGGCTCCAGGAATCCTGGTTACCTCAAGAGAGAGAGAGATACTGTGTCATCTCGTAGTTTGTCTTTCCTAATTTTTCACGTGGGAATATTTATTCCGATAGATGGCGCAAGCCATCAGCAACTTTTAGTTGCACGATCAGATGTCTTAACTTAACCACCAGATCCCAGTACAATTTCACTTTTTTAACATTTTTTCTCAGTGTGAATAATTGTGAAATTCATTTGATGATTGGGTGAGTGTTGTAAAGAAGTGATCACGCTATATACATGTATATATTGTTATCATGCAGTTATGTATGGTAAACAATATACAGTTTTTATAGAAAGGAATAAAATCCAAATATAAATAATCAAGATTCCGATTCATCAATTTACTGAAAGTTCAGCAAACCACAAATTCAATATTTAAGAAGCCAGTGATATTTTCAGGCTTTCAAAGCATGAAAATCTCATTCTCGAATCTTGAATCTCCAAAGACACAAATAATACAATCTTAGGATTGATTTACCAAGACAACACCTATACCAAGTCGCATATGCATTCACCCAATATTCCCCCCACCTCGACCGTTAACGTCATATTGTATCTGCCACATCTTCTTGTTTCTTATCTCCACTCAATCATATTAAGGTTTAAGCTTCTAAAGCTTGAGACTTTTGATGGTGTCTGCCGGGGAAGAGTAGAGCTCATCAATGGATGGGTTGGGTGAAGTAAAATGCGTCTGCTTTTGTCATTAAGACTGGGAGCACTATTCAGTATCAGGCCGACTTAGCTCCAAAAGAAATGGCCGCCTCTGACATGAGGAACAGACGCCATGTGCAGCCGCTCCTAACATGGAGTACAAACGCTGCTCATCCTGTATCCCTGGAGCCCTTACAGGATACTATCAGCCGGGCCAGCTGAGCCCAGGTTTTTTAGTGAGCTTGTTACTGCTCCCCCTCCTTCTTTTTCATCCGGGCTTGGGACCGGCAAAGATGAAGTTAAAATTAATTTAGTGGTTTATTCTAACAATATATTAAACATTTTTAATAATATGTGTGTTTAAATAAACTTTATTTTTTGTATCAATATTGCTCTAAAATGTAAATTCAAATACATTTCACCCCCCCCCCCCATCTTTAAACCTATAAATAATTTGTATATATATTTTGAACCCTGTACATTAAATAAATCAAACATTTACACACAAATATCCACATACGATAGAAAGTGTGTTTTGTAATAAATACATTTTAAAAAATCGTTTAATTACCATTTGTCTATTTAAGTTATATGAAATTTTGTCAATTTTAAGATACACTACGTGACATTGAAAATGGAACACCAAGAAATAGTGGCCAGAAAATTATGCAAATTTCAGGGTAGACGCGCCTAACCGAGTTATGCAAATGATGTAAAATGCGCAGCTCTCGTGCGCACATGGAGTAAGATATAAGGGAAGGAACTTGCAGAAAGGACAGTATTCGTGTCGTTATTTCTTCAAGGAAAATCATTGTAGAAATTTTGTTCTTGTGTCAAAAGACACGTGTAATAACACAGAATTCCAGGTCATCGTAAACGGAGGCAGTTCAAGCAGACAGACGCTTTTACGAGGGGCATGGTGATCGGACTGAAAAGGGCAGGTTGGTCCATACGTCAAATCGCAGCTGATACACACCTTGGTGCGTCCACGGTGCACCGACTGTGGAGAAGATGGTTGGAACAAGGAAATGTGGCAATTTATAGGAATGTCGTTGCAACCAGAGTGACGTCAGCACGTGTGGATCGGCGTATCCTTCGACAAGCAGTGGCGGCCCCACAAGCCACTTGTACCGCCATCCTGCAACATGTGCAAGACACCCTAGATCATTCCATCTCGACCAGAACCATTTCCCGTCGATTGGTTGCTAATGGCTTGCACTCATGCCGTCCGCTAAGAAGACTGCCATTGACCCCACCGAATAGGCGCCAACGTTTGGAATGGTGCCGGGCTAGATCGACGTGGGTGACGGAATGGCACAGGGTCGTGTTCTCAGATGAGTCGCGTTTCTGCTTGTCCAGTGATAGTCGCCGTGTACGCGTGTGGCGTCGACGTGGAGAAAGGTTTAATCCGGCAGCAATTGTGGAACGTCCCACCGTGCGACAGCGTGGAATCATGGTTTGGGGAGCAATCGCGTATGATTCCAGGTAACCTTTACTTCGTATTCAGGGCACTATGACGGCCCAACGATACGTTGATGATGTGCTGCGACCGGTGACACTCCCCTACTTTCAGGGGGTACCCAATGCCCTTTATCAGCAGGATAACGCCCGACCGCACACTGCTCGCATTAGCCAACAAGCTCTGCAAGATGTACAGATGCTTCCCTGGCCAAGGTACTCTCCTGATCTCTCACCAATCGAGCACGTCTGGGACATCATTGGACGCCGTTTGCATGCCTTGCCACAGCCGCGTTCAGAAGACGAACTGTGGCAAATGGTTGAGAGGGAATGGAGAGCCATCCCTCAGGACGCCATCCGTACTCTGATTGACTCTCTACCTAGACGTGTTGCTGCGTGCATCGCCGTCCGCGGTGGTCCTACTTGCTACTAAGCCGACGCCGTTCTCGCTCTGTATTATGACTATCATTTTGAAATAAAGATCACTTATTGTTCGTCCCTGTCTCTCTCTGTCTGCCGAGTTTCATCACTTTCTGGCCACTATTTCTTGGTGTTCCATTTTCAATGTCACGCAGTGTATATACTATGTTGATACAAATTTGAATAAATGACTTACCGCAAGTTTTTTTTTTTTTTTGAATGTTTATTGGAAGCTTTCGGATCTTTCCCTTTCTCAATCTTTAGGTAAAAAACAAATGAAAGATATTAATGAATGCATGAATACATTTTATTTTTTGCTTATTCCTAGTACACGTGATACAGGCCATGATAATGATTATTACCCACCATGATGGTGAGTAGAATTTGGTGACTGCTTTTGCTGTAAGTACACCACATGTCTACACATGTGAAGATCAGTTAGACTTACAAGTATGCTAGAGCCCCGAGAATTGGTAAGTCAAATACTTACACATCTTTTATTTCATATATTGTAGCGAAGTGGTTTTTAAATTTTATTATCAGAGTATTATTTTTTTATGTTTTTATTTTGCTACTCTGTAATCTTCCCACATTGCTTATCTTTTGTTTACCATTCCTAGTTTGTTCTTGTCTGATATAAATTGCTGTCTTATCCCGAAGTTGGTCTTCCCTAATTTTCCACGTGGCAATATGTTTCTATTTATCTTCTTTTTTTGCTTGTTTGCTTTTTCACTATCATTATTAATCAAATTTCAGCCATATATATTTAATATATATTCAATATTCCAATGTATTCGTTGAATACATGAATCCAATTGGACACGAAAACAACATGATTTCAATGAATACATAGGAGAATTGAATATATATTGAATAAGGATTAAAGGGTGAAAGAGGGTTAACAATGATATTAAAGAAACAAACAGAAAGTACAAAAAGTGAACAAACTAAAGAATAAATAGAAACCTATAAAAAGATGTTTTAGTGAGATGGCTGATGCAATGAAAGAATTGAATTGGAACAAGAAAGCGGAGGTACAGAATGATTGAGATAATAAAACTTCCGGATGTAATTGATTAGATACAATTTGGATTATAGATCAGAAACACAAGTTTATAAGACCCACTGTTTTATCTTTAGATATATATGGTTGCTCTATTTCCCAACACTGTTTATTTTATATTTGGTTTATTATCTTGTTTTTTTGCTTATCCTTAGTACACGTGGTACAGGTCATGATAATCATGGTGAGTAGAAGTAGGCGACTCCTTTTACTGTATATGCACCACAGTCTACACATGTGAAAAGCAGTTCGACTTTACACTTACAAATGTGCCAGAGTCCCGTTTGGTTACTTGCACTCGCTGATAGGGATGGATTTTTGCAAGAATCGGGGGTCATTGAAGCATTTTTTTAATTAGAAAAAAGTGCCCAATTCGGGAATCGAACCCGGGTCGTAGCGGTTGAAAGCCAACGGTTTAGACCATCCTTCCATCGACCCCTTTTACTATCTTGTTGTTTCCTAATGTAATTTAATCTATATACATTGGAATTTTCCTTGCAATAAAAAAATTGTTGTTGTTATTGTCGTGTCCAATGAAGAGCCTCAGATGTCTCCATACATCTCTATCACAGCAATGTCCTCTATCTTGGGTGTGTAAAGTTGCTGTATAGAGGTAAACTGTGTTGTTGTTGTCGTGTCCAATGAAGAACCTCAGATGTCTCCATACATCTCTATCACAACAATGTCCTCTATCTTGGGTGTGTGAAGCTGCTGTATAGAGGTAAACTGTGTTGTTATTGTCGTGTCCAATGAAGAGCCTCATATGCCCCCATACATCTCTATCACAGCAATGTCCTCTATCTTGGGTGTGTAAAGCTGCTGTATAGAAGTAAAATGTGTTGTTGTTGTTGTTGTCGTGTCCAATGAAGAGCCTCAGATGTCCCCATACATCTCTATCACAGCAATGTTCTCTATCTTGGGTGTGTAAAGCTGCTGTATAGAAGTAAAATGTGTTGTTGTTGTCGTGTCCAATGAAGAGCCTCAGATGTCTCCATACATCTCTATCACAGCAATGTACTCTATCTTGGGTGCGTAAAGCTGCTGTATAGAGGTAACCTGTGTTGTTGTGTCCAATGAAGAGCTTCAGATGTCTCCATACATCTCTATCACAGCAATGTCCTCTATTTTGGGTGTCTAAAGCTGCTGTATAGAGGTAAACTGTGTTGTTATTGTCGTGTCTAATGAAGAGCCTCAGATGTCCCCATACATCTCTATCACAGCAATGTTCTCTATCTTGGGTGTGTAAAGCTGCTGTATAGAAGTAAAATGTGTTGTTGTTGTCGTGTCCAATGAAGAGCCTCAGATGTCTCCATACATCTCTATCACAGCAATGTCCTCTATCTTGGGTGTCTAAAGCTTCTGTATAGAGGTAAACTGTGTTGTTGTTGTTGTCGTGTCCAATGAAGAGCCTCACTTGTATCCATACATCTCTATCACAGCAATTTCCACTCTCTTGGGTGTGTGAAGCTGCTGTAATGAGGTAAACTGTGTTGTTGTTGTCGTGTCCAATGAAGAGCCTCAAATGTCTCCATACATCTCTATCACAGCAATGTCCTCTATCTTAGGTGTGTAAAGTTGATGTTTAGTGGTAAACTGTGTTGTTGTTGTCGTGTTCAATGAAGAACCTCAGATGTCTTCATACATTTCTATCACAGCAGTCGCAATGTCCACTATCTTGGGTAGGTAAAGCTGCTGCTTTGGGTCCATGTCAATATTCTGAAAGGCTGCGGCCATTGCTGTGCATGAGAATATGTGGGTAGGTGGGTCATTCGAGGTGTGATCGCTGAAATAGGTGATTGAGAAATTGTCACGAGCATGACTGTTCATATCCGCATAGCGTTGACTTTAACCTTACATCCTGTTTTAAAGATGAATCAATTTCCCTTACCTAAAATAGAAGATAGCTTTCCTAAGGAAACGGAATTAACCTTACTAAAAGAGACTTATCACATACATGTAATAAACTTAAAATGAACAAAATATCTATGAAAATTGTTGTTATTAATATACATCAAGGACCTTATAGAATCAATAAACTCTTTTTTAGCCTTTGGCTCAGCACCAACCAGTTGATAAAGAATGATAAAACCAATTTATCAGAAAAATAAAGAACACTTTTATAGCTAAACAAATTTATAATCATGGGTGTTGGAGCTTGGTTCCTAACAATGTTAGCTCGTACTTCTGTCTAGCTCCTTTTGTCTGGTCTTAGATGTTGACGATATCTGGCAGAGCTTGTTGTTGACTGTACACCAGACCTGACTACTGAGACCTCTCTAGGTGCGATGTAGCAGCAAGCTGTTTAAATGACCAAACATCCTCACTGGTGTCATCTGATTGACTTAACCTTTTTATAACTTTCACTCTTTTTATATACATATATATTTACAGATGGAAATTTTGCCGGGAGGATATTGATCTAAAGAGACAAAGGTCGCCTCTCCCGTCAAAATATGGTCTCTAGGTGGACGCTTTTCAGTTTGCCAAAGCTGGTGTTGTGGCTTTGTCACCGACCCGAGGCCGCTAGTTGCGGCGACGGTCAATAGATGGCGTCTAGTTTTGACGTCTATTTTGACAGGAGAGGCGATCTTTGTCTCTTTAGATATATATATATTTACATAAATTAAAAGAAAAAAGAAAAATTTGCATAATTATAGAACATTGTAACCTGGCAAGTTATTTACATTGCTCGGCGCAAACACGTGGGATAAACAGTGAAGCTCATTATTTAAAAAAGTTCAGAAGCAGTTTTAATTAGACTAAATGAATATGATCTAAAAGCTAACAAAGTAGGTTTATATTTTCAAGCAAATCTGTCTTTATATAGCCGTCTTGTTGTTGTTATAAGTAGAATTTTTAAAAAAATGCATAAAATAAAATCTGATTTTGTTCCTTTGCTCTCTAGTTCCAATTTGATTCTTTCATTGCATCAGCCATCTAAAACATCTTGTTGTGTAGTGTGTTTTGTTTGTTGTGTTGTGTGTGTTGCATACATTGTATTGTAGAATGACATTTGAAAATATCCCGCATGTGTTTCTTTTGAACGAAAAATCGAAATTCATTTTAAGGAGAAATAATATTGCATTATATATTGTATAAAAATCACTTTTTATATAAAAATAACGAATGGAGAAATATGTTCAGGGTAGCCTAGAGGACATGGCATCTCCTCGGTAAGCGGAACAATGTGGGTTCGATTCCCATCCCTGGACACTTTTATTTTTCCGTTTATCATTACTCTTCACAAATCATCCTTCCATACTTCATCCCTGAGGTTAAATATAATCGTTATTTTTCGATAAAATAAATTTCGATTTTTCGTTTAAAAGAAACACATGCGGTATATTTTATATTGTCGTTCTACAATCATAGACCGCATTATATTGTATAAAAATATTGTGTTGTGCTACAAAAATCATAAGACACGCCGCATGACAGCTGCAGAAATTCTAAATGTAAGGTAATTAAGAGATTCTTTAGGATTTGAAGCATATTATCATAAACTTATTGGAATTACTGAAGATTTTCTGTCACCCTTCTTTATTATATAGAGAATGAAATGTAACTAGTCGTCTAGTTGTCTGGAAGGATTTCAGACATGTTGAAGAGAAGAAAGACATAGATCCTTTTCTTTCTTATCTTCACTTAATCATATTAGGGTATCAAGCTTGTTTGACAACCATCATGACTGTGTGAAGTAGAATGCATCTGTCTTTGTCATTAAGACTGGAAGCACTACTCAGTGGCAGGCTGACTTAGCTCCAAAAGAAATGGCCACATGAGGAACAGACGCCATGTGCAGCCGCTCCAAACATGGAGTACAAACGCTGCTCATCCTGTATTCCTGGAGCCCTTACAGAGTACTACCAGCCGGGCCAGCTGAGCCCAGGTTTTTTAGTGAGCTTGTTACTGCTCCCCCTCCTCCTTTTTCATCCGGGCTTGGGACCGGCAAAGGCGGAGTTGCATAGATCCTAATATGTCTATTCAAGGGGTCGGTTAACCTTTGAGTCAGAACAGTCAAAAATTATAATTTACAAAATTTCAAAGTTTTTAAAGAGCCACACAATTTTTTCTCACCAACAATAAATAGTACTCGCATGAATAAACTTTCTTATTCTTTCTTATCTCCACTCAATCATATCAGGATATCAAGTTGTGACCCTTGATGGTGTCTGTTTGACAACCATCATGACTGGGTGAAGTAGAATGTGTCTGCCTTTGTCATTAAGACTGGGAGCACTACTCAGTGGCAGGCCGACTTAGCTCCAAAAGACACCGTGTGCAGCAGCTCCTAACATGGAGTACAAACGGAATATATTTTTATTTCTACAAGTATTACACGCAGCTTTCCATCCAAAGAGCCGTATGTGTATCGCATGTCGCAGGTTGGCGACCCTAACCTATTCGATTGTAGTATGCTTCCAACAGCTAAGGTTCGGTGATGTACTGTTGCATCGAGGAATTGAATTCTTACATCATCAATAACCTTATTTCTCCAATCTGGAAGGAGAACTTTATTGGGAAAAAATTAAAGATTCGTAGAAGAAAAGAAAGATCCTTTATTACCTAAAGATATAAAACAATAAAAGAAGGACAAATTATATGTACATCAGTAGTTCACGCCGACCTGTCCTATCCAATAACCACTAGCCAACTAACAATCCAACAAAGCTGTGATATATAGACAGAGATGTAACATAGACAATATTTATTTCAACACACAAAACGCGATATCCCGGCTAGGGATAATTGCGTCGATTTACATTTTTCAAACAGAAACAGCTTTAAACATATTATACAAGAATAAGTAATCAAAAATAAAAAGAGAAACAATAATATATATTAGGAACCTGAAACTTTCAGGTTAGAAGGATAATCATATTATCTACAAAAAGAGTTAAACCTATGATAATTCTCTCTGCTATTTACAAATTGATATAGATCTACAACATTATTTACTGTCAGTTGTCTAGCGGTGAAGAAGAGTGGGCATTCCGGCAGTAGGTGTCTCGAGTCCTGGAATTCGTTGCCTCAATGACAGCTAGAGTCTTCAACCGCTCCAATTTTCGATGAAAATCCCTTAAAAATTCCATGGCATAGACAATACTGAAATGCTATGCCAATCATAAAAGCATTCTATCATAGAAAAATCTGGAATTGCCACTTACAACAATTTTCCTAAAACATCAATGAACCTTTAAACATAATTTTGGCTTCTTAAATTGAATAATTATTTTTCGAAAGAGAATTTACATTGATAACTACATTATTGATAATTACATTGATAAATTTGTACCATCGGCATGGAGCGATCTATGAAAAGACCTATAAATCAATGAGAAATAAATATTTAAATAAAATTAAAAAGGCAAAAAGAGCGAGTTGGAGAAATTTTATAGAAGAAAGTCATTCAACTAACGCATTTGGTAATGCTTATAGGATTTACAAGTCATTGAGATCAAAAAATAGAAATTTAGAATTACCTCTAATTGATAATTTACCAGATCATTTAAAGATCGACAAAATAAAAAGTTTAATGAACGATCTATTTCCGGATGATATTGTAGGTTTGGATAAAGATGATCATATTTTGATTAGAAATTATACTCCTAAATATAAAAATAAAAGTAGTGTTCATATCGAATCCAAGGAAATAGAGGAAACAATTTTAAAAACTAATATTAAAAAAGCACCGGGCCCTGATTACATTAGTAACAATATGATCAGACAAGCTAAAATAAAAATAATCCCAATTCTGCATCAATTATTCAATAAATGTATAGAAATGGGATACTATCCGGATGAATGGAAAAAATCATTCTTAAAAATAATTCCAAAACCAGGCAAAACGAGTTATGAAGTAAATAAAAGTTATAGACCTATATCATTGACATCTAATCTATCTAAAACATTTGAGAATATAATAAAAAATAAATTAAGTAACTATTATTTAGAAAATAATCTAATGAGCTCAAGGCAGCATGGCTTTATGAAATCTAGATCAACTATTACTGGAATGGAAAAAATTATAGAAACTATAATGAAACATAAACAAAAAGAATTGACTTCCTTGATAGCTATAGATATAGCTGGTGCATTCGACAATGCATGGTGGCCTGCGATTATAAAACGAATGGATAATGACAACGTTCCCTCAGATTTAATACGGATCATAAAATCTTATTTGAATAAAGAAAGGGAGGTGAAATTTACATACGAATCAGAAACTTTTTATAAGAAAATAACTAAAGGATGTCCACAGGGTGGACCTTTATCACCACTTCTGTGGAATATTTTGCTAAATGATTTGTTGATAAATTTCGAATCAATTAATGCAGATATTATATGTTATGCAGACGATGCTACAATAATTTGCTGGAATAAGACCACTGAAGGACTAAAAACCGCAAGTGAACACACCTTAAATTATGTGATCCAATGGTGTAATAGAAATAAATTAACGATCAGTACAGAGAAAACTAATTTGCTATACCTGCATAACAGAGAAAAAATACCTATCGAGGTTAATAACAATATAATCAGGCCGGTCAAGCAAGTAAAAATTCTGGGAATGAAATTTTCAAATCACAAATGGAAAAATAAAGTTAACTTTACTCCACATGTAAATGATATTCTGTGTAAGGCAGGGCGTATGAAAAATTTATTATGTTCACTAAGCGGCAACGTGTGGGGTTTAGATACACAAAAGAGGTTAACTTTATATAAAACTATAATAAGGCCTGTACTTACATACGGATCAGAAATTTGGCTTAAATATTTAAACAATCGTTCTAAACAAAAACTGAATTCCATGCAGTACCAGATCATTTTATGGGCAGTTAAAGCTTATAAAACCACATCATCTAACTGTGTGCATAGTTTGGCAAAAATTCCACTCCTAATAGACTATATAGAATCTAGAATAATCAAATATGATCTAACTCATCTGTCCACTGAAGATATAATTACTTATGAACCCCATGCTCCAAGTATAGTCAAATCATTCTTACACGCAAAAATGAAGGAAAATTTTGACAATACTAATGAAATTTTCAGAAGCTTTTTCGTGTCTGGAATCCCAAGATTTTTCCGTCCAAATTTTTATAATATCCAATTCATTACAGATCATGGTAATTTTGGGAAATTTTTGGCAACTATCGGCGCGGTGAAGGAACCAGGATGCTTCTGCGGAGGTGAAATTCAGGACTCGAAACATCTACTTATGAATTGCCCAATTTTCCGGGTTTATAGAGAAGACAAATTTGGTCGTATTGGACGGCTTGATGAATTTGTAGGCAATAAAGAGAGGTGCAAAAGTTTTGATCAATTTTGCAAATTTATTTACAACTTTCTTTTAAATTGGAAAAGGGAGAGGGAAAATTAGAAGGAAAAGAATTGCGATGCCTGCTTTGTGTGTTTTGCTTTGTTGTTTGTTTTACTCTTCGGACAAATTTCTTTGTTAATTATGTAAAATAGTGAATTGAACAGGATTGTATATAGCCGATTTGTTGTGATGTAGAGAGAGGTATCGACGCAAATATCCCTGAGTTTGGGATATCGCGTTTCATGATGTTAATAAAGTAAAAGTTGATAACTGATAATAAGTCATTTTATTCCATATTTAATCTCTCCAAAAAAAGGAAAATAGAGCCAAATATGTCTGGCAGTATTGCAGTGTGTTTTATTTGTCTTCGTTCAATTTCCTTAATGTAAAAGATATTATGAAATCACTTCTTGTATTTATTGAGGTGTGAAATAAATATTTGAAGATTTTCATATAAATATTTTTCGCTAAACCGAAATATTGTATTTTAAACGAGCACTCTAAAAATTAATTTAAGATAAATATTGGTATTAAATATTGTATAGAAACACGCACTCTAATTAATTATTAGAAAATCTGGGTTCAATATAATTTGTCTTTGGCTCAACGAACCCTACGAGAATAGAGGCTCACAATTCTCTGTATCTTGGGAGAAACATTAAATGTACGAAGTCATAAACAGACCCCTGGGGCTTTTAAACTGTCTCGGGGCAAACGGCTTTGTTCCCTTCAGGGTTGTTTGATGTCATTTGTAGATTGACTTCCTTCCGACCATCCTGCCCCAAGCGACAAAAGTTACTTTGTACGGGTTAACACCATATTCTGCAATAATCTAGGGCCTAAAGTAATAGTAACTAAACACACAAAAATCGCACACTCAAGAGTACAACACCCCAAAAAAAGGTAAATAATAAATCACAATTTGTTAAATAAAAAAAATAAAAAACACACACACACACACAGTACTTATCTTTATTGTTGCGTTGGTAGGGATCAGACCGGGGTTACACAGGCATGCGAGGAAATAGCCAAATACGGATAAATCATGCAGAGAACACTTAAAGCGTCTCCACACGATAATCCACCACACTCCGCTCTCGCAATGCCATATCCCCCTTATATATACTAACATGGCCACATTCGTTCAATGAGAAGGCGGGAGAGATTGGTTCACTATCAAATGAAAACAAAATCAACAAAGTTTGCCAATGCCGCTTCCATGCCACAGAAGTAGCTGAAGATGCCAGATACCTTGCTTGGGTCAGCCATCACTGTGGCAGTCTCTCTCCTACGTGAAATACTATTCAAAGAATGAATAAATTAAGACGTGAATATTTCTTTTCACAAATAAATCAAACTTCTACTATCCTTACTGCGATGAAAAAATATTGGGAGCGTTTGGCTAATCAATAATAATTTTTTATTAATATATCTTGACAAATGATAACTTCAAGTCAGTTTTAGGCATTAAATAATTTCAAACTTGACCTTACTTGAGACGGGAAGAATAAAATAATAAAAAGACTGTGTGTGTGGCTTGGCTCATCAGTGGTAAACCCTCCCAGCGGTTTTACCTATTTTAATCTACTGAACCGCTTCTATAGGGCTCAAATATTAGATCATTCTGTTTATATGCTACATTGAAGAGTGGAATATCAGAAATCGTATTTTAGTAAACTATGGACATAAGCTTTTAAGACAGTAGAATTACATTTAAATATTTGTATCGAGCAATGGTCTTCCGTAAACAATGGGGAACAGTAGAAGTTTGATTTATTTGTGAAAAGAAACATTCGCGTCTTAATTTATCCATTCCTCACGTATTGTTACATCTATTTTAATGCGCCCCACATTCATTCAAAATATTCTATGATATTTAATATTTATTTAAAACAAATTATTTACAAGGGTATCACTCCTTTTTATAGTTGCATTTCTTTTGTAATATTGTTGTTGTACATAGGCTATTGGAGAAAAAGAGAAGACCTAGAGGAGGACAGAGGATCACGACCTACGAGGAATACAACAAATAAATAAACAAAGTAACTTTAAAAGGTAATTTACTTTTATCTACTTTTCTTTATTTGCTTTAGGTATGGAGACCATCTCGGGAAACATGTATAACACCAAGAAAGAAGAAACCAAGGTCGACGACTCTGCAAAGCTACAACTTGGTACAACAGTATAGATGTCGCGTTATTGCTTTGTATTTAATACTATTTAAACTATCGAAAATACGATTTCTCTATTACCCGAGAATCTGATTTATTTGACTAATCGATCGTTCATGTCCTTGTATCAATAATATAATGTTCATATCAATATCAAATAGGAAAAATACGTTAACCTATGCACGGTGGATTCTGTTGCCACTAGACATGCGTCATACCTGGAGATTGTTGGGCTCTGCGCTGCCTGGAGTATAGGAGCTCCATCTATGCTTCCCTTCTGTGGTGGATCTGTAAAAGACTGATGGTCTTAATGAAAATTTGTGTGTATGTTTATAACCTTGTAAAACGACATTTGAAAATATTACCGCATGTGTTTCTTTTGAACGAAAAATCGAAATTTATTTTAAGGAGAAATAACGATTATTTCTAACCTTAGGGATGAAGTAGGAAAGGATGAATTGTGAAGAGTAATGATGAAGGGAAAAATAAAAGCGTCCAGGGATGAGAATTATCATTACTCTTCACAATTCATCCTTTCATACTTCATCCCTAAGGTTAGAAATAATCGTTATTTCTCCTTAAAATAAATTTCGCTTTTTAGTTCAAAAGAAACACATGCGGGATAATCTTCAAATGTCGTTCTACAATTATAAGCCGCATTATATTGTATCATACCCTTGTAAAATGCAGCAAAACACTTAGCTGATGTTCATTTACAAAATCACAGGGGGGAAGACTCAGATATTTAAAACAGTGTAATAACATCTATCACAATGAGAACGATTTCTCTGCTGTTGCGTTGAAAGAAATTATATTCAGTACTTTGGTCTGATGATAGCAACAAGAATGCTACTGAAACACCACACATACCCATCTATATGAAAATAGAACAATCCATATTTAAATAATTAGATAATAAAAAGGCAAATTACAAGAGGAGGAATCGCCAGACAAAATCTTGGAGGAGGAACAAAAGTTAACGTCGACGTGTTTCTTTTATTTGTGCTGTAAATTCGGCAAGCCTTCGGACTTTGACGTCCTTCGACAGGCAACTTTTATCCCTTCTTCAAAAAGGCATATGTTTGCGCCTAGCTATGTAAATAACTTACCAGGTTGCATTGTTCTACAATTATTTAAAATTTTATTTTTATTTTAATTTATGTAAATATATATGTATATAAAAAGAGTGAAAGTGATAATAAAGTGAAGTCAGTCAGATAAAACCAGTGAGGCTGTTTGGTCATTTAAACAGCTTGCTGCTACATCGCACCTAGAAAAGTCTCAGTAGTCAGGTCTGGTGTCCACATTCTGCCAGATATTACTCAACATTTAAGACCAGACAAAAGGAGCTAGACGGAAGTCCGAGCTAATATTGTTAGGATCCAAGCTCCAACAGCATAAATTGGATTGAATAAAAGATTTATTTTGCCAATATTTCTGTTGGCTGAATGCCAACCTTTATCAAGTCATTATATTTTTGACGTGACAACGTCTTAAATTAGGTTGCGGCTGGGAGTCACTTATGAAAAAGTGTAACGCCCGGTAACGTTACGATGAGTCACCGAACGAGAGTGCTGCGCGCGCAGCGCTAGAGAATTAGGCGCATTGAATCGGCGCATGCTTGTCTCTGTCTTTGTCTTTCTCGAACGTTCTTGGCGTTGGAAAAACAAGAAAGCGTCATAATACAAGTTCACACGTGTGGTTAAAGTATCGTCAGCTGTGTCTGTAGTGAAAATGTGGAGTGCTTAGATTCGTCATTTACAACAACTACAACAATAAAGGTAAATAATTGTACACTGATATTTCATTATCGTAAACTATGATTGATTGATTAATTGTTAGATTGACACAAAAGTTGAGAAACTGAGTTTATAGGTTATGTCATACTATTGATAAATGTTGATAGTGTTAAGTAAATTATTAGTTTAAAATTAATTAATTAATTAATTATTATTTTACAAATTTTAAATAGTTTCAAATTTATTTAGCAAAAATTTGAACCTTCGATCTGAATAAATGTTTTGATTTTCGAATTGATTCTTTAAAATTACAAATATTAAGAAAAAGTGGCAGATATAAGAAAACTTTATTTAAACTGTGTTGAGCAAGAATTTTAACATCTAATATAAGTAAATGTTTTAATTTTCAACTTCATCATTTACAATTACAAATTTTATTTAATTTCAAATTTATTTAGCAAAAATTTGAACCTTCGATCTGAATAAGTGTTTTGATTTTCAAATTGATTCTTTAAAATTAAAAATTCATCCATTCAATTTCAAATGTTCAACAGGAATCACCACTCTCAAAACAATGGAAACGGTGCCTTCAACTTCCAGTACTTCAATGGAGACGGAGGATATCGTGCCGTCAACGTCTGCAGTACCTTTCGTTGTTCCACACACCACCTCTACCGCCAGAACGAATGCTCAGCGACAACGTGAGTACAGACTACGAAAAGCATTGACCAGAACTCCTGAACAAGTAAGAGCCTTTGCAAAAGCGGCTGCGGAGAGGCAACGCAGGTTCAAGCTACGTAAATCTGCTAACATAGCCCTCACCAGCGGTACGTCAGAGTCACCTGCTTCAACGTCTTGTTCTGTGGTGGAGAGAACAAGCGTTCCTGTCGTGGCGGAGAGAACGAGCGCCCATGCCGCGGACATTGAAACAGATACAGTGATACCACGATCAGACTATTTAGTATTGACTGAAACGTGGATGCGCGACACTTGTGAACCAACTCCAATCAAGGGTTATGAGTGCGTATCCAGGGAAAATAATCGACCTAACTCAGATACCAACGCGGCTGGTGGAGTGGCGATCTATCGTAAATTATCATCGACATCTACGGCGGAAGTGTTCCAAGTTGCGATTACAGACGTAACTCGTGTCATTAAAACCAAGGGTGACATGTGCATGACTGAAGTTACTTGCTTCGCCGCTAATACTAGCTTCAAGTTTATACTCGGTGCTGTATATATTCATCCAGGAGCTAGTATGCAGGATATTGGAATGTTACTATGGCAAGGACTCGGTCCGTACATTCACAACAGCCAGTACGTGCCACCGTTCGTGCAAATTGATTCTAGTATACCGATTCTTCTGTGTGGTGATTTTAACAAAAACGTAAAGCCTGACAACTCGTTTTTCAATTTCATGAAAAATACGTATAATCTTGATTGCGTATCAAACGTTTCTAAGTCAACTACGTTAAAAGGAACAACTATCGACTTGACTTTCGCAAGACACATTACAGCAGAAACACTTCCTTTCATTTCATATTTCTCCTATCATCGTCCTATCCTCAACAAAATCACTCAAATAGGAATTAGTTAAGTTTAAGTTTACATGTACAATGTTTTAGTAAACAAAATATATTTCTATAGTTAAAATTTGTGCAATTCTTATTTTCATTCAATTCCTTGTTCCTATTGTGCAATTTAATTATATTCATATCAATAAATATTCTACCGTTGTCACGTAAAATCTTCGCCCGTAAAACCGACTTTACAGGCAACCATTGTTTTTTTTTGTATGAAGAAACTCAGCGCCGCATAGTGTTATAATATCATTAATTGAACTGTGATATTATAAAACTATGTGGTGCTGAGTTTGTTTATACAAAAATGTAATGCCTTGATAAAGGTTGGCGTTCAGCCAACAGAAATATTGGCAAATAAATCTTTTATTCAATCCAATATATGCCTTTTTATTATCTAATACTATAGTTGTCGGTCTCAATATCTTGTGTCACCTTGCTAGATGTAAAAGAGCTCCTTTGTATTATCAATGGCCAATATATATAACAGAATTGAAATCTAATGCTACCCGGGTTCTGCTAAATTTATTTTTTAGCCAGCCGATAGTATATGTTAATTTTTCGTATTTGTTACGTATATTAGTTGTAGTACAGGCTATGGTAGTATATTTATTATTATTATCACTAGTAAACGTGGTACAGGCCATGATAATCATATACTAGTTTCATGATTTCTCAGGATGACTGAAAGGCCAGTTATTTGGTCGTTGAGGTACAGTTTTCATCACACTAATGAGAACCAACAGCCCGTTACACGTACGTGGTTAGCATTTCTTGATCAATCGAAAAGGGTATTTGGTTTATTCTGGAATAATTAAAAATCAATGATTAGTTGATATTTATTCCAACAGATGGCACAAGCTGTCAGTAATTTTATTCGCACGATCAGGAGTTACCTTTTTTCTAAATAATAAAATCTTTTTTTTTTTTCTGTTTAGTGATACAGTATGAAATTCGAAATAGTATTTGTTGAAAGCGGCAATTTTAGGATATTTCTACTATGTAATACTCTTGTTATTATTTGCATATTGGCGTAATGTTGTCTATGTTAATTGACATCTCTGTCTATATATCACAGCTTTGTTGTATAGTTGTTGGCTAGCGGTTATTGGATAGGTCAGGCCGCTGATATTCCTATACATATACATATATATACATATACATTTGTATATACATATACATATACCTATACATATACCTATTTTACATATCTCAGATTGTATTTAAAAATCGTTAACCATTTCTTCTAACTTTTGGCGAAATGGTGTTTTATTAATTTATCATTTGATATTATTAGGGTTCTTTCCTGGTATTCAAAAAGAAAAAATACGTGTCGTTCAGTTATATTTTTCAATTTATCAAACAATTTGGCCGCTGAATCTCTGATTCTGGTAGAGCGCCATCTCTAGCGAATAAAGTTGTAACTAAAATCAATTTCGAATTTTTCATTATTTGCCATAAAATATCCCATTGCATCCTGAATACAATGGTCTTTACCCCATTGCTCTAGCGCAAATATTCGCGGAGTTATTAATTTTTAAAGTTGTGCGGGACTTTTGGATCACCCTGTATATATAATTGTATCTAGTTCAATTTCTTTGATCTCTTATCCTTCCTTATTGTTTATAGATACCTTTAAGTAATAAAAAATCTTTGTAATTATCAGTCTTCTTTCTCTTCAGCGAATCTATATTTTTTTCCTAACAGTATTCTTCTAATATGAATTGTAGTTATGTACAGGGTGATCCAAAAGTCTTGCACAACTTTAAAAATTAATAACTCCGCGAATATTTGCGCTAGAGCAATGCGGTAAACACCATTGTGTTCAGGATGCAATGAGTTTTTAGGACAAATAATGAAAAATTCGAAAATGATTTTAATTACTATTTTATTCGCTAGATGTCGCTCTACCAGAATCAGATATTCAGTAGCCAAATTGTTTGATAAATTGAAAATAAAACTAATCGACACGTATTTTTCCTTTTTGAATACCAGGAACACAATGGTGTTTACCGCATTGCTCTAGCGCAAATATTCGCGGAGTTATTTATTTTTAAAGTTGTGCAAGACTTTTGGATCATCCTGTATATCAGATGAAATTGTTAAATCTTCTTTGAACGAAACGTCTAATGAGAAACCATTTTCATGAGCAGGCAGAATTACAAAACCTGATAAACAAAAATCAGATTCCAATCAGAAACCACCATCAGAGTCAAGTAGTGACCATTTTAGATGGTCCTTCTTAGAAGTATCACTGTGGATTTATTGTCATTTTCGGAAGCAAAGAACATTCAAACAATGAATACACAACGTATTAAAATTAAATATTTATTTAAGAAATATTAAATTATATAAAAAATAGAAATTTCAAATAAAATTGGTGTATAGAGTGATTTTATATCCGAAACAAACTATCCTCTTAGATAGATATATTCAGCTTTATTTCCTCCATTATAAAATACATTTCAAAATAACCTTATTTCATCAAAATATAAATTTTAATTGGATCAGTGTGTGTTTGTGAATAAGGCGAAATAGCTTTTAGAGAGTGAGGCAATTTAAGTTAGAAAATATATATTTTCGGACAAAAAAGTTATTTTGAAAACTATTTCTCTTTTAATCTTAAAAAATATTTTTCCAATCAATAAGAAATAATAGAAATAAAGATTATGTAGGTTCACATTTATCATTTTATTTCCAAATATCTATTTTACAGAGTACAAATGAAATATTGAACAACTGTATTAGTGGAAATACATTGGTACGCGACCATTATAAATACTCCATTCAATGGCTCAAAAAGCTATAAATCTGAAAAAAAAATTATCAGAAGAAATTGATGTTTGATATTGTTGCACCAGATTGCTGTTTGGCAGGTTCCACGGCCTTAAGAAAAACACGAACTTTGGGGATAATCTTTTAAATGCGTTGTTTTAATGAATGTTTAATGGGGAAAATGTTACCTTTGTTACATGACTGCGATCCTTGTAAGACACTTCTGCCAGTAAATCTTTTTCATTATCTCGACGTTTCGACAAAAATATTTTGTTCTCGTTAGGAGCTTTACTATTTGTTTTAATTTTTGTTCGCTCCTGAAGAGGACAAAATATTTTTGTCGAAACGTCGAGACAATAAAAAAGATTCACTGGCCGAAGTGTCTATAATTTGAAGAAATACATTACATAGTTTATCTATTTTCTTTTAACGTATAGAAGTTTTTCATAAAATCCCTTTCAGTATTCCTAAAAGGAGATGTAATATATTACTACCTTACATAGTTTACTCTTTTTAACGAATAGAATTTTTCATAAAATCCCTTTTAGTATTCCTAAAAGGCCTTCCTCTCCTCAAACGAGACAATCAATAAATTCAGGTGAAGTGGGTTGAACCAATCCAATCGCTAATCTACGTAACCTCTGCATTCAAATTTCTTCAACCCACATTCTGAATCCAAGTCGTGCATGCACAATTATTTAAATGTATTCGCCCTCATCAGATCAAAGGATGTGGAAATTGGGAATTGAATCACTTTAACCCATTTCCCGCAGTTTAAAATCTACATTTTTATCGAATAAGTAATGGTTGAGTAGAATATAGACATCATAAATACAATCTAGAAAGGCTTTGGTAGGTATTCAATATACCATTTTTATAAACTATATTTCTTGCTGTGATCAAATGAAATATATTTAAAATAATATAAGGAAACATACATAGAAAATTAAAGGAAGCCACAAACTACAAATGCGGAAAAAGGAAAATAAGAAATTTAAAACCTAGACAAATGCTTCATCAATTAAGCCAGAATGACGAAAATTGGGTGAAAAAAGGAAAAATAAACCCACCTTGAATATCAAACAAGCCAGACAAAACCTTCTCAAGAACAATATCCCCAAGGACCTGAGGACCCAACGACATCAATATAATTGTAAATGAACAAACCTGTACATCCCCCACAGTATATTGTAAATATGATGATCTAGTTTGCTCTTTTTGAGCGGTGGCACCTAATAAAGTTATTTGGAACTGGAACTGGAACTAAAAATAATATATTAGCATTTTTGTTGACTTAGCTTAGAATATTTTATGAAACTGATTCCAATAATTATTAATCAAACATTATATTTATTGATTTACAAGAGAGAGAACAAAATATAAATGGGAAACTTATATTGAACAAAGGATTTTTTTTTTCTTTCGGTTAGCGTCTATTTACCTGTGAGCTTACACACACTCTATGGTAACAATTAATTATACAACAATATTTTATCATTGCAGATATTTATTTTTAAAAAGAATAACACGCATCAAAAATATTTCTGTGAAAAAATAGACACTTCTAAGATGGACGTATTATATTAAATGAACCTATTCCCTAAATATAAATTATACAATAGGTTTCAAATTTTATATAGGAAATATAAATTTCGTAGTATTCTAATCAATAGGTATTGAAGAGTATGTGAACTGGCCTTAGTTAGAGTTTTTTATTTTCTCAACGTTTCAACAAAAATATTGTCGCGGAGATAAATAAAGCAAGGGCAAATTTGGGGATAATTAATTTATTATAAAGGTGGGTTTTAGTTCTCTAATAAAATTATATACAAGAGATATTTATAGGGAGAGAGAGAGACAGATGATAAAAACAACTTATCCCAAGGTCAAGATAATAATAATGAGCGGCGTCAGCCACCGTCCCGTTTTCCTTATTTACAGATCAACTTCCGAGAACCCCTCACACCTGTGATCCCCCCCCCCCCCCCCCCCCCGGGATCCAGAGATGATTGACAGGTGTCCCATCTGGATGGAGCTTCTTGACAATATTTTGTCTTCGTCAGGAGAAAAAAATATTTTTGTTGAAGCGTTGAGAAAAAAAAAACTCTAACTGGCCGAAGTTTCTATCCTTCACAGAAATATGAATGCCGGCCAGGCAAGCTCTCTATCTTATAGAGCGTCAAAGATAATTCAAATCTTTCATATTTTAAAATAAATTACAGGTTAAAGGACACAATAACGTGACGTGTTGGTGAAGAGAATAAAACTATTACAGATTTGTTAATTATAGAAAATGTCTTTCGCAACAAATATATTCTCTTTTCCGAATTTTAATCGAGACTATAATTCAGAAGTTTTTTGTCAAATGTTTGCGTCCATCGTTTATAGTAAATAAAACGTCTGAAACTAAACATACTCCAATCCTTTTAGAACATATAGTTTAGGAATTGTATTAATTGGCTGACGATCCTTTTGTACTAGAAGATTCGATGTCCAAAACTTTTAATGAAATTGTCATTAAATTGCAATATTACCTATCATCTACACCGAGAATAATTCCTATCAGATTTAAATTTTATAAAAGGATACAGGAAAATAAGTCCTTAGCAAAGTATAATACAATAAAAGAATTTTATGATACAATATGATGCGGCTTATGATTGTAGAACGTCATTTGAAAATTATCCCGCATGTGTTTCTTTTGAACGAAAAATCGAAATTTATTTTAAGGAGAAATAACGATTATTTCTAACCTCATGGATGAGGTATTTAAGGATTAATTTTCCGTTTATCATTACACTTCACAATTCATCATTTCATACTTCATCCCTAAGGTTAGAAATAATCATTATTTCTCCTTAAAAATAAATATCGATTTTTCGTTCAAAAGAAACACATGCGGAATAATTTTCGAATGTCGTTTTACAACAATAAAAGTATAATACACAATCGAGATATCTTACAGATTTTTTTTTTTTTTTTGTAAATTTTGGAAATAGCCCTAACGAAATGTTGAGAGATAAATTAGTAATTGGTGTTTGGTTTGATATAAATTACTGAAAAGATTATTACAGGAGGGAGATGAAGCAAATCTTGATAAAATATATGAAAAATTGTTATAGCATATAAAGAAGCTGCAGAAGATACTGATAGATTTTTTTAATATTCAAAATATTCACACCCTTATTTTACAAAATTTATTTTGTCCATAATATAAATTTATATATCTTTTTTTTTCTCCCCATTGAATATAAGCAAAATTATTTTTCAAACTTAATTCTATTGACGTTATGTGGCGCTGAGTTTGTTGTTGACACACATTAATATGTTATAATACCTTGAAAAGGTTGGCATTCAGCCAACTGAAATATTGGTAAAATAAATGATATTTTGATCCAATATATGTATTTTTAATTAAATATTGAGAGATTATCAGAATGCTTTATAATTCGATGAATATTTTTCTACAACTAATTAAAACATTCACGGATTTAAAATAAATAAGTATAGAGAATAATTTATTTTTCAATGATTAATGCATTCATAAACTTTTCACTCGGCCTTCATGAAATTTACTTCTTTAAGATTAATAATACAGTAATTTTTCTCCCTTTCCCCATGTTCACGAGAGCCTTTGTGTGAAAAGGAATTAATATACACATCTGTTCTAAAACTTTCCTCACTACCTCTTTTGTGTATGAATCTATTTACAATTGATCTGTAGAAATTATAGAGTTCTATTGCTACATTTTTCTTTTCTGAAATAGTTCTCAGCGTCTTCAGTAGGTTGCTAAATCTCCAGAAGGTGTTTTTAAGAGTTTTTTCTCTTTCTTCACCTAAATATTTGCATTCCAAACTTACAATAATATTGAAATACCAATATTATTCTCCGTTATGTATAATGTCCTTGTATTATGTATATAGTAATTGTATTATGTATTATTATGTATTCGCCGTAATAATATTATTCGCCAAGTAATAAGAAAAACATGAACTTTTGGAACCACCTTATATTATAGAATGTAAATAGAGAAATAATTACTTTCATTGAAACCTCCTTGTAACCAATATACAAAGAGTTAATAGAATTAATTATTGGGTGAGGAAAGGAATTTCAACCAATCAGATTCTTTCCCATTGTCATCCAACCAATAAGAGATCGCGTTCATTGAAAATGTTCCAAATGTCATCAGGATAATGAAACTGTTGAGAAAACTTTCTAATTCTGACAAAATAGAAAATCTTCCTCTTCTCTTCAATCAAGGAATGGTATTGTCGCGGAGATAAATAAAGCAAGGACAAATTTGAGAATAATTAATTTATTATAAAGGTGGGTATTTACCTTTGAGTTCTCCAATAAAATTATATACAAGAGGTATTTATAGGGAGAGAGAGTTGAGTTTCTTTACCATTTAGAGCATGGTCTTCTAACCCCGAACAGGGAGAGGGATAACAACTTATACCAAGGTAATAATATTGAGAGTGGTCAGCCACCGTATCGTTTTCCTTATTTCCGATAAGATTCCGAGAACCCCTCACATCTGTCTCCCCGGAGTCCAGTGATGATTGACAGGTGTCCCATGGAGCTTCCTGTGGTTGTAGAGCTACTTGACAATATTGTTTTGAGATTCCACTCTTTTGGTAATCCTTGTGATTCAGATATTTGAACGTACATCCACTATGTGTAAATCACAAATGTAGATCACAGGATTTTCCAATGACTGTAAAGCGCTGTGTTGCCCAAGTAATGATTAGTTTTCACTATTTATAAACATAATCACGTTTTATTAATAAAATCTAAGAACTTATAAGGTTATTCCAAAAGTTCGTGTTTTTTAAACGTTGTTTTTCTTATTATTTGGCGAATAGAAGTTTGTTGAATGCTTCATATCTTATATATAGATGGCAGGTTATCGGGGTCGATGGAAGGATGGTCTAAACAGTTGGTTTTCGACCGCTACGACCCGGGTTCGATTCCCGCATTGGGCACTTTTTTCTGATTAAAAAGAAAATGCTCCGATAGTCTCCGATTCTTGAAAAATTCCAACCCCACCAGCGATTGTATGTAACCGAACGGGACTCTGGCACATTTGTAAGTGCAAAGTCGAACTGCTTTTAACATGTGTAGACACGTGGTGCACTTACAGTAAAAGCAGTCGCCTACTTCTACCCACCATGATTATCATGACCTGTACCATGTTTATTAAGGATAAGCAAAAAGAAAAAAACGTTAGCGCCTTATAAAGAGGAAGAGTGTTATCTATTCAACCAATATCAAGAATGCCATATAGAGTATAAGACCAGATATGTAGGTGAGACTGGCAGACACATTTATTTATAAGAATATAGGAACACACAACACAACACATAAACAAATATAAACAGACAAGACAATATCTCATTAGTGTACCAGAGCATATAAAAGAAACAGACCACTAAATAACCTTATCAGAGAAACCAAAAATACCACCAATAAACAACAGAGGCCTAGAATAGAATGATATCAAGAAAATACAACAGTAATCAACAGAAGACTGTACCCTCTGGATATCACAGTATTGTAACAAAGTATTTATTATTTTATTAACAGAGTATCATTTTTATATTTATATTTTACTACTCTGTACACTTCCCTCATTTATTATCTTTTGTTTATCAATCTTAGTTTGTTCTTGCCTGAAATAACAGTTCCAAATGTTGCCAAATATCTTCTAAAATATCCGTGGTTTTTATGAACTGTGTATTGTAAAAGTTTGAACAGAAAATTGACGGAATTACAAGCTGGAAGAAGCTTTGATAAGTTTAATTTGTTTTAGTAAATTATCCATTTTTTCACCCAAAAAGGATCTGTTTATACTTGGAGCATGTGATCCAAAATCATTTTGATCATCTATAGAAAGTTAAGCCAAATCATATTAATTATTCATTATTAAAATTATAAAATATTTTCTCACAATGAGTTTATTTTAAATTGCTAGCTTTCTCAAGCGATAATCGCTCTTCAATATTTAAAATAAAAAGAAACTTATATTGAGGAAATATTTTGTAATTTTAAAAGTTTTTCTCACAATTATATGCTGAATACATATTTGATTATTTCAGATTCAATATAGTCTGTGAGAAGACTTTGCTTTGCTTAACTATGGACACAGTTGGATGAAGTAGTTTTGTAGACTCTAATCGCCCAACGAAGAATTTGATATTGAGTAGAATTTAATTTTTGTTTGCTTCGCTTATTAATAAATGTATAGAGAATTTCTTATCCATCCGTAAATACTACCCTGATTTATAATACAATATAATGCGGCTTATGATTGTAGAACGACATTTGAAAATTATCCCGCATGTTTCTTTTGAATGAAAAATCTAAATTTTGTTTTAAGGAGAAATAATTGGCGCTGTGTGGCAAGTTCTGACAAAATCCAAGATGAACTCTCTAAATGCGGCAATGAGATTACTTGATTCGACGGTCTTGCCTCACATGCTATACGCCGCACCCTGCTGGGCACTCAACCAAGTAAAGGTAGTTGACCAGGTTCAGAATATTTTCCTAAGACGCTACCTAAATTTACCAAAGTATACTCCGGGCTTTATGCTAAAAATGGAGTGTGGACGAGTATCACAGGAAGTTACCATAATTAAACAGGTCCTGAGATTTTGGGTGAGGATTATGAAAATGGAGGAGAGTAGGTTGCCCCGGGCATGTTTGTCGCACCTCTGGACATTACACAGCAATCAAAGGGCTGGTTTAACCTTTGTCGAAAACCTGTCAACCATTTTAGACTCAAACGGTTTTTCGTTCCTGAAGGGTTGTCCGGATTACACTGCAATACTGACTGAAATCCCTGCTATTATTCGAATAGCAACCGAACAAAGCATCCAAAGCTACATGGCGAAAATCCTAAATACTTCACATTACAGTCACTTCAAATACCTAAAAAATTCAATAACCGCAGAACGATATTTATTCACAACTATTCCTCTAGCAATTAAAAGATTTTTTGCACAACTGGGACTCCTATGGACGATCTTCCCAGAAAATCGTTCAAA
Organism: Cordylochernes scorpioides; assembly: GCA_030710605.1. NCBI lineage: Eukaryota > Metazoa > Arthropoda > Arachnida > Pseudoscorpiones > Chernetidae > Cordylochernes > Cordylochernes scorpioides. The sequence continues at coordinate 129,255,686 of CP092864.1, read as the reverse complement.
GCGCTGGAAGATTGATTTGACTCTAACTTGCGATCTGTGTAAAAACAGAATCCAAGACGAAATTATGCATATAATATTTGGATGCTCTTGCTTAGAGAAACAGAGGAAAGAAATTTTGGGTGACTTACCCTGGTCTCAACCTGACTGCCAACAAATTTGCAGCTGGATGAACACACTGATGGTTGATCAGGGTCTCTCCCTCGGTTTATATAAATTCTACAAGGCCGCAGTCAATGTCCGTTGGAGAATAATGGATTCGCCGAATGTCGTGGTTTGCTTGGAAGAAGAAGGCGAAGATTGAACGCGGCTGATTCCACACTAGCCCTCTCAATGATATCCTAACCTTGACATATCCTAAACATTGGTACTTTAATTTAAATATTTAATCATGTATGGTTCCTTTTGCTCTGTATGTTTATTTTTTTTTTGTATATATGGTTATATTTCTTTTTGTTTGTTTTTTCTTTCTTCTCTCTTTTCTTTTTCCTTATTACCTCTTGTATTCTAGTTTTTACTTTTGAAATATCTTCCTTTGCTAAATCCTGTAGAGGGGAATCATGTATAGGGCTGGATGCCCCAATAAAAAGGCTTGTGTGTGTGTGTGTGTGTGTGTGTTTTAAGGAGAAATAACGATTATTTATAGCCTTAGGGGTGAAGTATGAAAGGATGAATTGTGAAGAGTAATGATAAACGGAAAAATAAAAGTGTCCAGAGATGGGAATCGAACCCACAGTGTTCCGCTTACCTAGTGGACAATACATTTGCTGGGTAAGCGGAACACTGTGAGTTCGATTCCCATCCCTGGACACTTTTATATTTCCGTTCATCATTACTCTTCACAATTCATCCTTTCATACTTCACCCCTAAGGCTATAAATAATCGTTATTTCTCCTCAAAATAAAATTTCGATTTTTCGTTCAAAAGAAACACATGCGGGATAATTTTCAAATGCCATTCTACTACCAGGATTATTGTTCTATACAAAATTATACTTTTTGAGTATTCATTTTTCACATTTTCTACTAAGTGAAAACGCAAATTTTTATACCTTATGCCAGGTTATTAGAATCCAATATAATTGCTTTTATAATTATGTGCATAATAAATTAAGAGTTCATTAAAACTTTTCTTAACTATTTGAGAGAATTTTCCATCAATTTTTCTCACCATAATAAAAACTTTCAAATATTTACATTGATGTCGTATTAAGCCTGGGGGAGAAATTTGGCGAGTTCTGGCCGAACTGGTGGATTGAAGCAACTACACTGCCCACAGAATAAATATGCATAACCTAGAGATACTTATATCAATTTTATTATAATTGGTAAGCATAATGTTAATGTGAAAATAATTTATTGATATTTTTTTATTTAAAAAGGGATGTAAATTTATTGTGATACACAGCTTTTTATCAATATTTGGTTTGTCCTACTTTGTCACGTATATAAGCTGCTACTTGGTACTGTCATACATTGTTTAATGGCTTCTTTTAGGTTGCTAGAGAGACCAACCTATTTTTTTCATAATCTTTTGATGATTGAATATGGAGATTGCCAAATCCGCTTTGCATTTTACAGATTGAAGATGATTTTAAGAATTAAAAAAAAAAAAAAAAAGAAATATAACTTTAATTAATGAAACACTAGGATGCTATATAAACACACACACCCTTGAATTATTTATTCCCATAAAAACATATATTATAATACATAACTTAATCTGTAGTTGAAATTCAAAAATAACATTTATTGTAGCCAATTACCCTGATTGAATCGCAACAATTCTCATTCCTTAAATATTCGTTTTATTTATTTCAATTTAAAGCGCTATGTCCCCCTAGGGACACTTGCGCTGTCATACATGTATGTCTTTACATTTGTCTATACCTATAAATACAATACTTTTAGGCCGTAAATAATAATCATATAATATTAACAAGGAGAAAGAGAAAAAAACGAGAAAAAAAAACTGTGTACAAAGGAAGAAATGTCTGGCAATATGTACAATCAACATAATATAAATCATCAGTTTCTTAAAATATATTTGTTGCTACGTTCAAAGCGCTGGAAGATTGATTTGACTCTAACTTGCGATCTGTGTAAAAACAGAATCCAAGACGAAATTATGCATATAATATTTGGATGCTCTTGCTTAGAGAAACAGAGGAAAGAAATTTTGGGTGACTTACCCTGGTCTCAACCTGACTGCCAACAAATTTGCAGCTGGATGAACACACTGATGGTTGATCAGGGTCTCTCTCTCGGTTTATATAAATTCTACAAGGCCGCAGTCAATGTCCGTTGGAGAATAATGGATTCGCCGAATGTCGTGGTTTGCTTGGAGGAAGAAGGCGAAGATTGAACGCGGCTGATTCCACACTAGCCCTCTCAATGATATCCTAACCTTGACATATCCTAAACATTGGTACTTTAATTTAAATATTTAATCATGTATGGTTCCTTTTGCTCTGTATGTTTATTTTTTGTATATACGGTTATATTTATTTTTGTTTGTTTTTTTTCTTTCTTCTCTCTTTTCTTTTTCCTTATTACCTCTTGTATTCTAGTTTTTACTTTTGAAATATCTTCCTTTGCTAAATCCTGTAGAGGGGAATCATGTATAGGGCTGGATGCCCCAATAAAAAGGCTTGTGTGTGTGTATATTTGTTGCTATATAATTTAAAATATATCTATAAAAGGTATTTAAATATTCGTTGGCTAACATAGCATTATTATTGAAAATTAGGTATTTTATTCATGTCCAGAATTTAGCTTCTTAAAAAAAAGGACTATGTTTAGTTCAAAGTAGAAGTTTATACACATATTTATCAACAGACCGAATGTTTCAGGAAAGTATTTGTAATGTGTTAACAGTTAAGGATTGATTATTAAATATTTAAATGTAATTCCTGGTTGAGATAGCGAGAGACATGTGAACGTGGTTTTCAAAATAAACAATATCAATACAAATTATAAAATGTGAATAAATAGTAAGAAAATGAAATTATACTAGTATCAGGTGGATAAATTAAGAAAAAGACATTTCCTTAAGTGTAACTAAATGTTGCTGATGGCTTGCGCCATATCGGAATAAATACCAACTGAAGCGGTGCAGCAAAGAAGATGAAGGGAAGATGTGGGCAAGCCAAGAAAAGAAGGTATGCAGGGGACAAGGAAGTGTTGATTGACAGATTCCAGAGGAGGGGGCGGCAGACAAACAGTCCAGCTGGTGCCGTAGTGAAGGAAGAAGCAGAGATAGTGGTCGGCTCGAAGGGCGTTTGTGAGCCGAGAGGACATGGCAGTCTGGAGGAGAAGTCAGTCTGGTGACATCGAGATCTGCGGCAAGTTGAAGACGGCGGAGAGTTACCTACGGGGCGTGTGGATGATCCTGCAAGGCGGTGCCGAGAGAGTGACATCGGAGTGACCTACAAGGCGGTGTGGGCCAGGCTGCATGTGTATAGTGTGGAGCGGAACGTTTCACAAGAGGACATCCACGGCGCCAAGGATTCTTCTGACGGAGAGGTTGAAGGCAAGTCCCACTTGTGTGTTCCTTCTGTTCAGTGAGATACAATAAAGCGCTAACTTTGGCTGCATCCCTTCGAACTCACATGTGTATCTTTGTGGCATACTGAGTAGACAAAGTACAGCGTCTGGGTACGACGTAACACAACTATTCGTTGATTATTCCAGAATTGGACAAATACGTATTTTTCTAAATTATCTATATCGATAATACACTAACAGAGTTTCCAGTTGTAAAGTTACAAGCCTCCAAAGATACTGAACTATACATAGCCATCTATATAATACAAATTTTGTTATTTTTTTGCTTCGTGTGTCACATTTATTTTTATTCTTCAAATATATAGTAGTTATATTTTATTCATCTCCAATTTCCCAAATGTGAATTTTTGGCTTTAAATTTGACATTATATATTTATAATCATCAAATATCTTTGTTATTTAAAACAAGTGCGTTTGTATTATTGAATTATATTAATTTTATTGGTAGATTTTCGGGTTTCTAAATCAATTATTAATTAATTTACTGTCTATAATCAGAATCACTTCTCTGTAGACATTTTCCTTTGGGGATTTACATCGCATGGTCTGGATTTATCCAGTGTGTGTGTGTCTGCACGAATGTATATACTTTACTCAGACGGTATTTCATTTAACCACATTTGAAATGCTGCTTCTAAGAAACCAGAAAATACCCATTGCCATGTTTAAGCCTTCATCTATACTCTTGATGTGTTTTCTCAGGTCCTTCGGGTAAACCAGGGGTGTTGCCCCGGTTAATCAGCTAGTATAATAATAAATTTCTAAAAGAGACAAAGGTCGCCTCTCCCTTCAAAATAGACGTCAAAACTAGACGCCATCTATTGACCTTCGCCTCAAATTAGCGGCTTCGGGTCGGTGACAAAGCCACAACACCAGCTTTGGCAAACTGAAATAGATGGCGTCAAGTTTTGACGTCTATTTTGACGGGAGAGGCGACCTTTGTCTTTTTTATACCAATATCCTCCAGGCAAATTTTCCATCAATAAATTTCCAGTCAATTAGCGCCATCGCTTCATAGCGATATTAAAATTATTTTTAAATTACTTTAATATTTATTCCAGAGATGGACTACATGATCATTCCAAAATGCAGATATGCTTATAGAAACTTACCTTCCCAAAACTTCCCTTGCCAATGGCTCTTAGGATTTGGAAGTCGTCAAAGCACACTGCAACATAAACATTTAGCTTAGACACTATAGGCTGGTTATATTCAACATAAACATATAGCTTAGAAGTCAGAAACTGGATATATTCAACATAAAGTTACGGAATTAACACAAAGCAATAACGCGCCATCTATACATATAAAATGAAAGAATTTAAAAGCACGAATGTTTTTGTATACATAATTCGGAAGAGCATTGCTCGATGCAAATATTTATAAGTAATTCTACTTTTCTATAAGCTTATGTCCATAGTTTTCTTGGAACCATTTCTAAGATTCCACCCTTCAGTGCTGCGTATATAAACAGAATCGTCCAATACAGTATTAGAGCTCTGAGAAGCGGTCTGGTGGATTGAATTGGCGAAACCGCTGGGAGGGTTAACTACTAATAAGCCAAGCCTTCCCAATATATTTTTTCATCGCAGTAAGGACAGTAGAAGTTTGTATTATGTATAAAAGAAACATTCTTGCTTTTAAATTCTTTATTATATATACATATATATATAAAGTTACGGAAGGATGGTATTAATGTACTGAATGTGTCCCCTCTATCTTTAAAAATCCATTAAAACAATGCATTTGGTTTATAAACCCGGTGCTAAACGTAATGACAATGAGATTGAATGAGTCAAAATACCATTTTAGGCAAATTCATAGTTCTATAACATATTCCTACATATTTATAATACAAAGCAATAGCGCGTCGTCTATATATAACAAATGAAAACATTAAGACGCGAATGTTTCTTTACAAATGATTCAAACTTCTACTGTTCTGACTGCGATGAAACAATATTGGATGGGCTTGGTTTATCAGTAGTGAACCCCCCCAGCGGTTTCACCAATTTAATCTACCAGCTCTAAAGATAATTCTGGTAGATTAAATTAGCGAAACTGCTGGGAGGGTTCACCATTGATGAGCCAATCCCTTCCAATATTTTTTCATCGCAGTAAGGACAGTAGAGGTTTCAATCATTTGTGAAAAGAAACATTCGCGTCTTAATGTTTTCATTCGTTGTATATTTTTAATATACCTCGGCAAAATACCTCGTAAAAGATGGAAGATTGGTTCATCGAAATATCGGATTAATAAATAATCTTATTGCAATCCAAAATAAGCCTTATTTTAAAAATATTTCTAATATGTGGATTTTTTTCAAACTTTTACTTGAAAATTTTGTAAAAGATCAAATAAATTATATTAAAATTATATTATAAATAAAATATGTAAATAATGATGAGAATTTGTATTTAAATATATATCCTAGACGTCAGTGTTTAGCAATTTAGTGCGTTACTTCCCACGTTGAAAGGCTGATAAGTCTGGAAGCTAGAGAAATGGAAATTGTACAAGAACCTTAGCCCTGGATACTTTATAGATCTTATTGAAATTGAAATGTTTTGATTTTTGTTCGCTCCTGACGAGGACAAAATATTTTTGTCGAAACGTCGAGACAATAAAAAGATTAACACAAAGCAATAACGCGCCATCTATACACATAAAATGAAAGGATTTAAAAGCACGAATGTTAATTTATGCCTAACTGGCCTTGTCTTTATTGTTTGCGGAAGAGCATTGCTCGATGCAAATATTTGAAAGTAATTCTACTGTCCTATAAGCTTATGTCCATAGTGTTCTTGAAAACCATTTCTGAGATTCCACCCTTCAGTGCTGCGTATAAAAGCAGAATCGTCCAATACAGTATTAGAGCTCTGAGAAGCGGTCTGGTGGATTAAATTGGCGAAACCGCAGGGAGGGCTCACCACTGATGAGCCAAGCCCTCCCAATGTATTTTTTCATCGCAGTAAGGACAGTAGAAGTTTGTATTATGTATAAAAGAAACATTCGTGCTTTTAAATAAAAATATTACAGGCCGAAGAATCTTTAATATAAAGAAAGAACTGCGAATTCCGGCCAGGCAGCCTTTATCTTTACGATTATTGAAAAATAATATTAAAGTGATTTATTTAAAACAAAAAATAAATTATCCCCAAAAGAAAGTGGGTTTAAGAAGTGGCGTGAGAGGCTGCCATTAAGTCCCATTTAAAGTCAGACGTCGATTCTAAGGAATCGTCTGAAATAGATATTCGACTTGGCTGGAAACCCATTTCTTGGGGAATAAAGGATTTGATGGCTGTTCCTATTTTAGGCTTAATACATGTATTGCATTTTACCTCAATGCCTTCTATTACACATTATACATATATGCATACTCTATTATATATTATACATATATGCATACTCTATTAGATATATTATAAATATATGCATGCTGTATTATATTATACATATATGCTTGGACACGTCAACAACATATATATATATATATATATGCATATTGTATTATATATCCTTTATATCTATAAAAAGAAAATCCAAAATCGATGTTTGTTATCGCGTTGCGCATAATCTACAGAATAAATCATCATGAAATTTCGCATGTAGGTAGCTGAAGATTTCGTTTAACATTTAGGCTATTCAAAAAACTAAAAAGGTTAATGTGTTTTTTTTAAATATAAAATCAAAAAGCGTTAGTTCCAGCCTTTTACCGCTTGGCGCAGCACTGGTCGCGACGATAAATGAATTTTATGTTAAATAATTTTACAAGTAGTCTGTTTACACTATGAATGTTAGTTTTTTACACGATGAATGTTAGTTTGTTTACACGATGAATGTTTTTAAAAGGTAAGATTATCCAATCGCCGTGAAACTTTAGGAAGTTATTTACTATACTACTGGGAAGGTTTATAGTTTAAATTTGATTTGAAATAAATATTCGTTGCAATTTTATTTGCAAATTTTCTACTTTCACTCGCAAGCAGCGCCTCTTGCGGCATCTGGTGAAATTACATTTATAAATTGTAAAAATGCTGAAATGTGTTCCAAGTATAATAAATTTAATATTTAATTCGAGGATTTAGTAATATATTATTCCAATGAAGTTGTAAAAAAACTTGGCATTTCAATATTAATATATATTTAGAGAAAATAACATATTTAAAATTTAATAAATGTTTTCAAAAAATTATGTGTTTCAAAAATATATTTAAACGCATATAACAATATTTATATACGTTTATAAATCTTTATATAGGTGGATTTGATGTTTTCTAGAATCGTTTTAACAAATGTTCGTTAGGCAAACCTTTACTAGGGTATAAACCGGGCGAAGCCGGGATCATTCGCTAGTTGTACATATATGCATGTTATATAATTATAATCCTGTCGGCTTATATTAAATAAATAAAAAGGATTGATAGATTTTCTGCTTGAATTTAGATCATGTTGAGGATTATGGTAATGTGATGCAGTCGTGGTTAAATTTTGAAAGAATAATAATAAATATGGTTTTGGTCAGAGATTTCTTTATTTGAGCTCAGGAATATATTGTTGCACTGGGCTGCGGTTTGGCAGATTCTTCAGTCTTGAGTCTCTCCTCAGACGTGTCTTGCATCTTTCCAGAACGTGTCTCAACCATCTTACAAGGTTAAACCAGTCAATAATGAGACAACTATAAATTTAGGTAGCACCTCGAATCTCTCTTTATTTACCACATCCAAGTTTAAAGCATGTAGGGTATTTAGTGTATCAAAATACAAATGTTTTATAGTACATAATATTTTATATTAATAATCTGTTTTATAAAAATAAATTAATTTATAATTTAAATTTTAAATATATTAAAAATAATATTATAAATAATTTTAAAAATAGGCGCATTAATCATGATGCAACACTTCCCCCTCTCCAGAGGTCGTCACGTCCTCGTGAGTGACCTCATCAATTCTTTCAAAATAGGGTTTGAGTCTTGAGACATGGACAATCAATGGGTCTTGGCCAGGATTATCTTTCGGCTCAATTGAGTAATTTACGTTGGACAGCTTCTTTAATATTCGATATGGCCCAAAATATTTTCTCAATAGTTTTTCACATTTTCCGATTTTCCTGACTGGTGTCCAAACTGCCACTAAATGTCCTGGTTCATAGATTCTCTCGTTGTGTTTTTTGTCATAGTTTCTTTTCATTCTTTCCTGAGTCTTCTCTGTGTTGTTAATGACTACCTGTCTCGTCCTTGCTATTTTATCTAAGTAGTTTTCTATATATTCGTCGTAATCGTCCATGTTACTGTCCGTTGGGATATTCTCGTCATCTAAGAGGGACATGGGTTCCCTCCCAAACAACAGGAAAAATGGAGAGTAGCCTGTGGTTTCTTGAATTGTGGTATTATATGCGTGGGTGATAAAAGGAAGGATTTCGTCCCAGTTCTTCTGATCCGTATTCACATACATGCTGATCATATTGATTAAATTTCTATTTAGCCGTTCAGTTAGTCCGTTAGTCTGGGGGTGGTAGCTCGTTGTGAAGCAATGTTTAACTTTGCACATTTTCATAACCTCCTTCATCAAATTGCTAGTGAATTGTGAACCTCTGTCGCTGATAAGAAATCTTGGAGCCCCGTGACGTAAAAATATATGTTCGATTAAAAATGTAGAGACTTCTTTCACTGTCGCTTCTGGTACTGCCTTTGTTTCAGCATACTTGGTATAATAATCCGTCAACACAATTATCCATTTCCTTCTTCTTTTCGTTGATGGCAAGGGGCCAACAAAGTCAATTCCGATTCTTTCAAAAGGGTAGTTAGCTGGGGGAATAGGTTGTAGAAGTCCAGACGGCAACTGATTTGAACCTTTCCGACTTTGGCAAAGATGGCACGTCTTTACAAATTCGGAAACATCTTTCAGCATGGAAGGCCAATAGTATTTATTCTTCAATCGGTATGTGGTTCTGGCGACGCCCAGATGGCCATTCAGCATATGGTTGTGGTATTCACTCAAGATTTCTTTCCTTCTCTTCTTTGGCACTACCAGCAACCATTCTCTACCTTCAGGATTTGGATTTTTCTTGTAGAGACACCCATTTTCTTCTTTAAAGTTCTGTGTAATTGAACGCTTGTTTCCACTAAGGTTCTCCTTAATATTCTCAATAAAATCATCCTTTTCGTCTATTATTTGATTCAAAAATAGTCTTTCATAATCCTCGTCCCATTCGTTTTCTGGTAAGGGTCCTCTCGATAGACCATCAGCGTCCAGATGTTTTTTTCCCGATTTGTGTATAATTTCGAAATTATATTCCTGAATCTTCAGTGCCCATCGTGCTAATCGACCGGTCGGATCTTTTAAATTCTTAAGCCAGCATAGTGCGTGATGATCAGTTACGATTTTAAAGTGCCTTCCATATAAATAGGGCCGTAATTTTGATATCGACCACACTACAGCTAAACATTCCTTTTCGGTGGTTGAATAATTTTGCTCAGGTTTACTTAGGGTTCGGCTCAAATATGATATTACCTTCTCTTCGCCACCGATATTTTGAATTAGTGTTGCGCCTAAGCCGATGTTAGAGGCATCTGTGTGAATGCAGGTGGCTGCATTTGGATCAAAGTGACCTAAAATTGGCGGATTCATAAGAGCTTTTTTAAGGTTTTGGAACGCTTCTTCCTGTTTTCCTGTCCAGATAAATTGCACATTTTTTCTGATGAGACTGGTCAATGGGTCAGCGATTAATGAGAAATCTTTAATAAATTTTCTATAATATGAGCACATTCCTAGGAATGATTGCACTTCTTTGGCCTTCTTGGGCTGAGGAAAATCTCTAACGGCTTTTATATTATATTCGGCAGGTTTTATACCCTCTTGGTTGGTTATATGTCCAAGGATCTCAAGTTCCTCGAAAGCAAATCTGCATTTCTTGGCGTTCAGTTTTAAATTAGATTCGCTGAAGCATCTGAGGACAGCTTCAAGTCTTTTAATGTGGGTTGGAAAGTCCGAGCTGTATATAATTACATCGTCCAGGTAGCAAAGGCAAATCTGCCATCTCAGATTTCCGAGGACATTGTCCATGTTCCTCTCAAAAGTAGCAGGGGCGTTGCATAGACCGAAGGGCATTACGTTGAATTCATATAACCCATGTGCAGTAGTGAAAGCCGTCTTCTCTTTGTCTCTCTCTTCAATTTCGACTTGCCAATATCCCGATTTGAGATCTATTGCTGAGAAGTACTTGGATCCTTGGAGAGTATCCATTACATCATCAATTCTTGGGATTGGATAAACATCCTTCACTGTTACTTCATTTAATTTCCTGTAGTCCACACAAAATCTGTATTTGCCATCTCGTTTTTTTACCAATATAACGGGAAAGGACCAGGGACTTGAAGATTGTCTAATTATTCCTTCTTCGAGCATCTCGTCTATTTGATCCTTTATGATGGTTCGTTCCTTAGCGCTTACCCGGTAAGGCTTGTGCTTTATTGGTTTTGCGTCTTCTGTATGAATCTGATGTTTTGCCAAACTGGTCCTACCTAACCTCGATGAGAACAAATCAGTATACTTGGCCAAAATTTGTTTTAACCTCTCTTGTTCTTTAAATGAAAAATATTTGTTTATTTGAAATTGTATTTCGTCATTTTCATTCTGCTTCTCTTTATTCTCTATAAAATTTACCCCTGCAGGAAGACTTCCATAAGCCAATGTTTGGTCTTTCATGATTTTTAAAGGTCGAGGATAAGGGTTCGTTATCCAGATATGGGTTTTCTTATCCGTGACAGTAAGCAAACTTCTTGCCAATCGAAGACCATTTGTTTGAGTCATTCTGTTGTTCTCTTCGATGACATATTCGCCATCCTCTGCTTCTATTGAGGCCCTAATCAATTTAATAGATAGTTTAGGTATAACGGTATCTGTAGTGCTCTTTATTTTTTTTAGATCATAATTGCTTACGTCATGATTACTCATCAAATTATATTTTATTGTTTCTCGTTTACAATCAATTTTAGCATTCATTTTTTTAAGGAAATCTCGTCCAAGAATAAGAGTTCGTAGATGCGCGTCCATTACTACAAATTCGTGGGATAATTCAGTGTCATCAATTTTTAAATCTAAAATAATGCTACCTACCATATCTAATTTTTTTCCATCGGGTCCTGAACACGTTTTAGTGAGACTATTTATTTCACGGCCAGCAAAAAGTGCTGTTCTTAGGTCGACCACTGAAATATCGGCGCCTGTATCAATCAAAGCTTCGCATAACCCTATCTTGTCCACATTAATATTAATTTTGTACCTAGGGTCCAACTTTCTAATTCCATTTATGGTCGACTTGCTTTGATTGAAGGAATCAGGCGCGACACTTAGTTTAAATCTTCCAACACGGAATATCTATTCCGTGTAGGAATATTCATTTGTGTGTCATTACAAACATCCGCATAGAGGCGAGGCCGTGTATAATCTTTCCTTTCGTCCATTTGAAGATTTTCTTGGCTCTTGTCTTGGGAAACTGAGGGGTCCTCTTCTACGATCCTCACAAACTTGACTCTGCAATACCGCGCTACGTGTCCTGGCTTGTTACACTTGAAACATATTGGTCTCCCGTCTTCTGTCCTATTCCTGTTTGAATCTGGACTCTTATTGTAGGTTTTCCTTGGGTAGACCGGTTTTGGCTCAGGAATGGGAGTGTAAAATCGTCTAGGGGCAGATACCTGGGGCAGCGGCTTGTTCTGGTAGTACCTCGGAGCGGGGGCCTGGGGCTTGGGGGTGTTCTGGTAGTACCTCGGAGCGGGGGCCTGGGGCTTGGAGGTGTTCTGGTCTGGTCTTCTGAACGACGGAGCGTTCTTCCATTGCTCTTGATGGTGGGAACGAGGAGAGCGTGGTCCATTATATAGAACCTTTGATTTTTCTATACGTTCTTGATAATTATTTTCAAACAAATCCATCTTTTTACACAATCTTAGGAGTTCGTTGGTATTCTTAGGAGGGTTTAAGTAGAGGGCAAAAGAGTACTCTTTCTTTAACCCTCCAATAACCCAATTTATTTTATTCTCTTCTTCCATTTGGGGGTCGACCTTGTTGCACAGAACCAGGATATCCTCTGCAAACCTGATTGCAGGTTCATTCCACTGCTGCATTCTGTTCAGCCTCATCTTCAATTCTTCTTTGTTGGCGTCTGAGCCAAAATCCTGAATTAGGCGGCTCTTGAAATGTTCCCAGCTGGTAAAACTTATCTTGTGTAGGTCCAGCCAGGTTTTGGCGCTACCAATCATGTTCATGGCTGCATAGCGAGAAATAATATATTCTGCCCAGTGGTACAGGAAGCCAATTTCTTCAAGGGACTCAATCCATGGGCGAGGGTCTTCTGTTCCATCATATTTGGGGATGTCTATGTTGGGGTTCAAAACAACTGGGTCGGCACTTGCATCTCTACCAATTGTTGCACTGGGCTGCGGTTTGGCAGATTCTTCAGTCTTGAGTCTCTCCTCAGACGTGTCTTGCATCTTTCCAGAACGTGTCTCAACCATCTTACAAGGTTAAACCAGTCAATAATGAGACAACTATAAATTTAGGTAGCACCTCGAATCTCTCTTTATTTACCACATCCAAGTTTAAAGCATGTAGGGTATTTAGTGTATCAAAATACAAATGTTTTATAGTACATAATATTTTATATTAATAATCTGTTTTATAAAAATAAATTAATTTATAATTTAAATTTTAAATATATTAAAAATAATATTATAAATAATTTTAAAAATAGGCGCATTAATCATGATGCAACAATATATGAATAACATAATTTAAAAGTAATGCCAGGCTTAAGGCGAATAGAATAAGGAAAACAAAAGATTATTTACATAATGTACAAAATTTTTGAGCCGGCCAACGGGAAAGAACAACAACGAGTTTTTATAGGGGGATTTAAAAGAGTATTTGGAACTATAAAATATAATTTTAAATAGAATAATATTTTAATATAACATGCATATTGTATTATATATTATTTTTTCTTTAGCTATACTATATTTGTGTATTCCATGAGATATCTATGAATATTTGTTCTAATCTTTTGTTTATCTTGGAGATAGAGGTTACGCGTCTGCCCTGCATTCATATTTCTTTAAAAAGACGAGGAAAACAAAATGTTTTATTTTCTCGACGTTTCGACAAAATAATTTGTCCTCGTCAGGAAAAATAAAGATTTTGGCAAGACGTTATAAATGTTTCTGTAACGCCTTGCCAAATGCTTTAGTTTTTATTTTTCCTGAAGATTTTTGTCGAAACTACGAAAAAATGAAATCTTTTCTTGCCGAAGTGTCTTTTATTATAAGAATTATCTCTTGTTTTTTAAATAGATATTTCAAATATATTATTTCTATTATTTTGAGAAGAATTTATTAACGTAGAGAAGGTTCTTTACCTTCCCATATACCCAAATGATTCTATATACAGTTACGAGCGTCATTCCTCATCTCCTAATCAATCAGTCATCAGTTTTCATCTCTGTCACCGTTTGCTTTTTTTTTGGAATGGCGTCCTCCTATTGGTTGGCTACGGTCACGCCACCTTTGCCCCCCCCCCCCCCCCCCCACTCGCTATTTCGTCTTTGTAACTATTGTGTTGGAGCGGGTCGCTCCCTAAATAAATGCATATATTAGATAATAACCAAATGGAATCCTCTCTTTCTTTTTCCCAGTAAGAGACGCCTACGGAGGCCAACAGTACATAGACAGATAAAGCACATAGGCTATAGTTATTAACTAACATATGCAATTATTTAAGGCGCCAATTTATAATTGTAACAAATAGTATTTGAATCAAAACATTCAATCGGGTAAAACACGGGCGTTGCCCGGGTCATTCGGCTAGTTTGATATATCGATTACTGATAAGTCTGCATTACAAAACCCAAAGGTTTTTCACATATACATTTTATGAAAGATTTTCTCTGGTTTTCCGAGTAAAGCACGACGCATAGTTTAAATACACCTATACTCCGATTTACACGGTACTTGTTTTACACGTTTTCGCTTTTACACGGTTTTCCAAATAGTTTTTTTTTTTTGGTTTTTATCGCACTATACTAAATGCTACTGTGATTGAACACATGCGCTGTGTACACATCTCACGAGGAATCCCGAGCTTATGTGCTGACTTGCTGCACACGCACACTGTGTCTGCATTTCTAATTTTTATTTTCGATTTACACGTTTTTATCAGGAACGCATCTACCGTGTAAATCGGGGGATAGGTGTATTCCACTAGGGCTTAGCAATCATCTGCAATATGTCAGGGTTTGTGGAAAGATCAGCGTAGTTCTTGTTCTCTTGATCTTCACCATTATAATTGGTTACCTCGTTGGATCTTTTGTGTGTGCGTGTGTAGGGGGTACACCTCGCAAGAGTTTACAGTACCTAGCGCCCGTCATTTGAAACTTATCTTCGTTTCAGGTCTCATATGGGTTTATCACGGTGCTGGTTGTTGGACAATAAAATATTTATTCTTGGAGAGTCTTTATAGATATGATTTTTTATCTAACGCCTGCAGTGTGAAGCTGCGTATGTGAGAGAGACGGCGAGAACGGTGAGGATCCGAATGGCTGAGCATGAAAGATCAGTTAAAGGAAAAGATCCCCGTTCTCTTGTATACCAGCACAACACAGGCCATTCATTTAATATTAGGGAACCCTCAACATATTATCAGAAAATACAGAACAAGCACCAATGTCTGGTATACTGCAAGCTTTAGTCACTAAAAACTCAAAGGAATTACCCGACATATATCATAGTATAATTCCTCCTACCTAAATCTCCGGCTTCCCAATTTGTTATTTACTGTAAATCACATAACCTCAATAGAGAATTAGCATTAACCAATATCCATTTTTTAAACTGTATTATGTAAATCAGTATTTTTGCATATCTATATTATATTTCTTACTTCATTGTATTAATATATACAGTTATCAGCGTCATAATCAAGCAACAATGCTTAATCAATTCTGTCACCGTTTGTTTTTGTGAATGGAATAAATATCCAAATATGGCCATTTCCCATAACCATCGGTGGTTCAGTGGTAGAATGCTCGCCTGCCACGCGGGCGGCCCGGGCTCGATTCCCAGCCGATGCATTTTTTTTTTTACAATTTTTAAAACTCATTTATATATTACTTATGAAATTTGCATTTTATTAATATAGATACAAGAATGACATCCACGGCGCCAATTTATAATTGTAACGAATAGTATTTGAATAAAAGCATTTAATCGGGTAAAACCCGGAGGTTGCCCGGGTCATTCGGCTAGTGTATATATATAGATTAAATTCGAAAAACCTCAGTACCGTAGTTATACCTGTCGAAGGGATGTTACACCAGAAAAACTTGTATTGTCGATATATGTGCATAAAAGAAACTCTTCCCTCAGCGATTTTTTATTTATTTATAATATCACCTAAGGGATTATATTATTAACAAGGAATCTAGGGTTTGGTTTCTTTTCACATTTCTTTAATTACTCGATCTTTCGGGCTAACTTGTCCTTCAACATGGAAACCCCGAATTCTCGAAAAAATAAAAGAAATGTGAAAATAAACCAAAACCAAGATTCTTTATTGATTATGTCAAAATGTAAAAGAAGTAATGAATATTTATTATAAATTATTTAAATGATTTATTTACAAGAACAAATGTTTTATAGTAAAGATCACATATCGGAACTAAAGAGAGAAACAAAGCAAGTTTATCGTTCCTTCTAACTTGGTAGATCCAGGAATGTATTCTTTGGATCGAATGGATTAGAAGCCACAAAAGAAAATTCCGTCGTAGCCAATCAGAGGAAGGTCCCAATTGGAGGAAGCACGTAGATCATAAACGGCTTACCTATTGGTCAGTGACGGTCTAATGAGGGCGCCAAGTAGGCAATCAATGGAGAGATCACAATTGTCGACTTGTCCAGCTTACTTGTCCCTTTCTTTGTCTCTCTATCTGGAGGAGAAATAATGGTTCCAAGGCTTGTGTGCAGCTGGTGATTAACTTGTAATTATTATAATCTAATTATGATATAGATATTTGCATAGTTTAATGTAATTTGATGTACATACATTTAATGTATATACATTTTTCCTAATCCCTAGTACACGTGGTACAGGCCATGATAATCATGGTGGGTAGAAGTAAGCAACTGCTTTTACTGTAAGTACATCACATGTCTACACATGTGAAAAGAAGTTCGAATTTGCACTTACAAATGCGCGATCCTCGTTTGTTTACTTGCACTCGCTGGTGGGGTTGGACTTTTTCAAGAATCGGAGACCATTGAAGATTTTTTTAGCAGAAAAAGTTCCCAATGCGGGAATCGAATCCAAGTCGTAGCGGTCGAAAAACAACGGTTTAAACCATCCTTCCACCGATCCCCATTTATATACATTTATTAAACAAATAAAAACGTCACTTCTAATCAACGTTGGTGAATTAATTCTGATTACTGGATCTCTGATAAAACTTTTAACTGACAAGCCGGTCGTGATTCGAACACGCAAACTTCTGGTCTGTGTTCCATTCTTATCTGTATGTCTACAACGATATCACATGTATTGAAAGTTCTTCCAAAACTTAAGCATTTTTACACAGTTTCATACACCTGAGAATCAATATTCCGAGTACATCTTGAATACAGATAATGTTTATATATCGTTAGCCTTCATACAACTCAGAATGGATAACCCGTAAATTATAATTAGCTCCAGGTTGGATTAAAAACTTATTTTAATTAAAAATAAACAAACTTTGTTTATGTGTTCAGTGAGCCTTAATGGCGGCCAGCTTTTGCTCTATAGAGATGTGTTTCCAGCCTCTACAATATGAACTTACATATTATGCTATTTATAGAGGTACGTAGGGTTTAGAGATAAACTTACATATTCCTTTCTATAGAGAGGTCCCTTTATTTTCCGCTATATTGAAAGGTACTTATAGTGTATGCTCTATAGAGAGGTACTTTCAGTTTCTCCTCTATAGATTTAAACTTACATATTCTTCTTTTAAAAAACGAAATAAAAAATAAAAGATAAAAAGATCAGGTGTAGAAATCAATATTAAAAATGGCATATCCTGACCAAGAGCACATGTGCTTTACAGAAGGCAGAGCGCCATCTGGTGGAACAGAAATCACCTAAACATTGATTTAGTCTGTTCCCTGAAATTTGGCCAACCCAATTTCTTGATAAATCAAGAAAAGCCACCCACGAACGCGTTTCGCGCTTTTGGCGCTCGTCAGCGTGGAGTAGGCTGAACCATTGGGACCAAAAAATATTTTTTGATCCCAATGGCTTCCTGAAAAACCAAGAAATGGGTATTTAAGGCCAAACTTGCGTAAATACGCTTAGCACATTAAAAACGAAATAAAAAATAAAAGATAAAAAGATCAGGTGTAGAAATCAATATTAAAAATGGCATATCCTGACCAGGAGCACATGTGCTTTACAGAAGGCAGAGCGCCATCTGGTGGAACAGAAATCAACTAAACATTGATTTACCCTGTCCCCAGGCTAAATCAATGTTTAGTTGATTTCTGTTCCACCAGATGGCGCTCTGCCTTCTGTAAAACACATGTGCTCCTGGTCAGGATATGCCATTTTTAATATTGATATTCTTCTTTATAGAGATAAAATTCAGTTTCTGATCTATAGAGAGGTACTTATAGTCACGCTCCATCGAGAGATAGTTTTGTACACGAGTGTATTTCAGAAAAACATGTTTTTCTCGGACTATCATTAATCACAAAGTTGACCAAATCCTTCGGGAACATTTAATTAGCTTTGAGGTCCGTAGTTCCACCTCAGGGATTCACTCCCACGTGGGGACTGCAGGTCCATAACCCAGCGCCACTTCTACCATCGCTATATACTCCACGCTACTAAACCTTACATTGAATTTTTATGGGCGTTTCTATCACAGAATAATCAGCTGAACTCTTCTCAAACGAAAACCTTCCGAATGGGGTGGTTGCTTCTATATTGTAGCGGATTATAACAGGCCATCTCAAGCCATTAACGATAGAAAACAACAAAATCTAACCCACTTGCCCAAAATGTAACTTGGCAAAGTTAAAACTCATAAAAGTTTTTGCAACCGTGATAATTCTTTTAAGATTTCTATGAATACTAGTTTTAGTATCTTATTTATTATAATCAGGGAAAAATGTTTATAATTAATTCTATATGGAAATCAAAATTATTCAGAAGGATTCGAATTATTTGTGAATCAAATTATATACAATATCGAGTTCCAAAATATAGCTTCTTGCTGGTACAAAACTGAAAATCTACGTATCAAAAATTCAATCAACAATTTCAGAGGTTTCCCCAAAAAACTTCGACGAACTGCTGAATAGAGTCCCCAATGTTTTTAGAGAGGTTATTTCTTGTTCTAATACCGCGCCAATAGAGAGGAAACAACTTGTTATTTGGGAAAAACAACTTTCTAACTGTTGTATTTATATTAGAAAGGAAACAATGTTTTTCCCAGTAAAAACGCCTTTCTACTGCGAAGAGAAAAATATAAATCAAGCCTTACTTATATATTTCTCAGGTATTGAGGGACTGCGCAGTATTTTGTATTATTTGAGCAAAAACTGCCTATTCCTGGGGTCAACAAACTTTTGAGTTGATAGAGTCAAAAATTACAATTTACAAAATTTTAAAGTTTTTAAAAAGCCACAACTTTTCTTACCAACAATAAATAGTACTCACATAAATAACATTTACATATGGAACTATATAAAGAGCTTCACATCCAAAGAGCCGTATTTGGCTCCACGAGCCACCGCAGTTTGCCGACCTCTGTCCTAATCTATTCTCTCCGTGTGAATACAGATGAACAAATAATATTATATAATAATATATTTGCATATAGATGAATATATAAATATATATAAAATATAGAGGGGAGAGAGGACCAATCAGAGGCCGATATATTATAACCAACCGAGTGCTGTATGGTACAGTCTAAGCCTGGATTAGTAACATTGTACCTTCCATGGAGAATATAGAAGTCGGCTGAAATATCTCACAACAATCCCCAATTATTTAAAAATACATTTTAATAAGGAGAATAAAACCCGCATATATATGTTGTAATATATTCCAATATATACCTATATATCCTATGTCCCCATGTGTTGTATGTTTATAATGTAATTGCGAAGTTGACAGAAATAAAATTTCGAGTGAGTGACAGCCGGCGCAAGTGGAGGAAAAAGGTCCGAAAAACAAGTCGGGTTCCCAGGTGTGACCCCTTCTTGCTCAAGCAGATTAGTCCGCTTTGAGACATGATGATTGACAGACCCCTCTCGACAGATCTCCCCTGACCGGTGTCGGCTTCACTTACTCTCACGACATCTCTATGGTGACATCCAACATGCCTCGTCCTTTTGTGTAATTCCAATCACGCCTGAACCCACTCTAATCATTGTGGCCACCACGACTGCAACCAACATGCCACACTACAGTCATCCAACACGATACAACAAAACTACATTACTACATATATATATGAAAAAACAATAGAAAAAAAAAGATAAGTGGGTCAGGTGTTGATATTAAAAATAAAGAATGCATCTCCTGACCACGAGCACATGTGCTTTTTAGTTGGCAGAGCGCCATCTAGTTGAGAAAAAATAAACTAAAGGTTTATTTAGCTTGCTACATGATATTTGGCCAACCCAATTTCTTGATAAATCTAGAAGGCGCTAGATGGCGCTCTGCCATCTAAAAAGCACATGTGCTCGTGGTGGAGATGCCTTTTTTATTTTTAATATATATATTTACACATGTTATGATATTGCAGTCGTGGTAACAATAACAAAACATAATAAAGAATCCCAATTTACTTTAATTGGTATGATGAACATAATTAAGGATGAAATACCTGATTTGAAGTGTAAAGAAGAAAATAAAAATTACATATTTACATATGTACAAAAGTATTTGAGCTGGCCAACAGGAAAGAGAGAGAAATCGTTTTACGGGCTACTAACCAAATTGTATGACTTTTTAGCCCAAAAATAGATGTAACAAGCAGACAAGCCACAATGTACTATATCAAAGTACCAAGGTGCTAAACGCCACCAAGGTTGTTCAAAAAGGTTAGGTTCCCCAGGCCAGGGAAGATAAGACAGGTGTTGATTAGATAAGAAGATTAGATAAAGAAGAAAAGATTCAGTAAGTGATGGGGAAAGATGGATATTCTTTTGTAAAACGGGAACTTCTTTTTTTGGCCAACGGGAAGTGGAAATATGTTTATTTACGAGGCTGCTAACAAGAAAAAAAGTGCCCAGTGCGGGATTCGATCCCGGGTCGTAGCGGTCGAAAACCAATGGTTTATATCATCCTTCCACCGGCCTCCCCCCCATGTCCAACGGGAAACTACAACAATAGGTTTTATATAGGGGAATCCGCGACATCTGGCGGTCGACTTTACAGAGTATTTTATTCTATAAATTATCATTTTGAAATTAAATAATTTTTATATAACATATTGTAACAAGAATGACAAGGTCAAGATACCAGAGTAAAGTTGGGGAAAGAGGGGTGGACTCTAGCTGCCCCCGCTGCCATTTGGCAGGCGCTAAAAACAGCATTCCTGTGTGGGGGAGGACAGAGTCTGGTTACATCTGCGGCGAGGAGAAGACGTGGCGACTTGCCTCCGGGCGTGTGGATGATCCTGTAAAGCGGTGCCGGTAGAAACTGACATCAGAGCGGCCTACAAGGCGGTGTAAGTCCAGGCTGCATGTGTACAGTGTGGAGCGGGAACCTTCACAAGAGTGACATCCGCGGCGCCAAGAATTCTTCTGATGGGAAGGTTGAAGGCAAGTCCCACTGTTGTATTCCTTCTGTTAAGTGAGATACAATAAAGCGCTAACTTTAGCTGCAATCCCTTCGAACTCACATGTGTATCTTTGTGGCATTCCGGGTAGACAAAGTACACGAATAGCGTCTGGGTACGACGTAACAATATATTTAATGTAAACGAACATCTCCACCTACGATGTCTAATTTAATTTTAAATATTTGAAAAACCTTTTTAGTTAATGTAATGTAAATATATTCAATGATATAAACATAATGTGAAATGGTTTATTAGATTGAATAACTAAAATACTTTTAGTTTTAAGATATTTTTGTCTTTTATAGATTATGTAAATTTTATAGAAAATTTAAATTATATTATATATGGAAGATAGAGGCTGCCTGGCCGGCATTCATAGTTCTTACAATTAAAGAGACACTTCTATTATATTACGATGCACTAGCGCGCCATCTATTATCAAATTACGAAACTATTTTAGACGCGTAATATTCTTTTTAAAATAAAACAATTTCTACTACAATGGTAGATTAAACTGGCGAAACCTCTGGGAGAGTTCACCACTGATGAGCTAGGCCCTCCCTTTAATTTTTCCATTGCAGTAAGGGCAGTAGAAATTGTTTAATTTTAAAAAGAATATTACGCGTCTTAAATAATTTTGTAATTTGATAAAAGGCACTTCGGCGATAATAAAAATATTTATTGGCCGTAGTGTCTTTTATTTAAAGACATATTATATATATATAATATTATTTTTGCGTCTATTTCGTTTTAATAATTGATAAATAAAAACCTCACAAGAAATTCTCCGAATCACCATTTTGTTTATTTGATAATTAAAAGGTTCTATTCAAAGTTGTTTGTGCAATACCATATTTGTATACAACCTTTTAAACTGAAACATCTACTTTTGGAATGCCCCATATTTCGGGATTATATGGAAAGAAAATTTGGTGGCATCGGACAGCTACATGAATTCTTAGATGAGAAAAAAAAACATAAATTTTCAATCAATATTGTAGATATATATACAACCATCTTTTGAACTGGGAAAGAGAGGGAAGGAAATTTTGAGAGAATCGATTTTGTATGTTTGTCTTTTTTCTCCTTTCTCCTTCTATATAGCAATTTTGATATGATGTTAGAAATGTATTGACGCAAATATCCCTGAGTTTGAGATATCGCGTTATAGGATGTTCGTTTTTTTTTTTTTTTGGCTTATTCCTAGTAATCATGGTACAGGCCATGATAATCATGGTGGGTAGAAGTAGGAGACTGCTTTTACTGTAAGTGCACCACATGTCTACACATATGAAAAGCAATTCGATTTTGCACTTACAAATGTGCCAAAGCCCTGTTTGGTTACTTTCACTCGCTGGTGGGGTTGGACTTTTTCAAGAATCGGGGGCCATTGGAGTATTTTTATTTTAATCAGAAAAAAAGTGCCCAATGCGGGAATCGAACCCGAAAAACAACGGTTTGGACTGTTCTTCCACCGACCCCCTTGGATGTAAAGTTAATATATTTAAAAATGTTTTCATTAAAATTCACTATAGAAGTCCAAATAAAAGTGACGGGGCTTCTATTGAGAGAAGAGAAAAAAAGTTTATTTGCATATACATCAGTTACTAATCATAAACTCTGAGAGAAAACTGACAAAAATATAACAAGACTTAGATCAAAACACTATAAAGGAATGACAATACATCCAGATGGCACAAGAACTTATAAAGCATGCAACAACTGTCCTGGTGTGGAACTAACACCTACCCACATATTCTGTAATGTTTTATTATATTTTAATAACAGCTTTTTTTGACACCATTTTTAGTTGATTAATTATTTAGTCCTCAATGCTATACACTCATGGACAAAACTTGAGGAAGTGTAAAGCCTGATGTCTCCTGTGGTCTATGTCTTCAATAAAGGTCACTGTAATATCTTTCAGAGTTATTGTCTGAATCCCGATATACATGTTAAAAGATACAACTTTCTTAAGTTTTATCCATAAGTGTATATTGGTTATCTCATGTGACTTCAATAAAGATCACTGTAATATCTTTCAGAGTTATTGTCTGAATCCTGATATACATGATAAAAGATACAACTTCCTTAAGTTTTGTCCAAGAGTGTAAATGTTCAAATATATATGTGATATCTTGGGACCTCTGGGACCAGTGTTACCTGATGCTAGACGAACCTCGATGTCAACTCTACCGTGCAGTCGTGGTGGAAGGCGACACAGCTGGGCCAAAGGTGAAATAAACAAACAGAGATTCCACTAAGAAGCGTCTGACGTCAAGAAGGAATGGGATGAGGAGAGAGGGAGATCTTTAGAGCAAGTGTTACCTTGTTGAGAGCCAAGCGTAGACTGCCTAACCTAGGTTCTCGATTTAACACCAAGACCTTTCTTCTTTCTAATTGGTTGACCTATTTAGGTGATTCTTTCCTAATTGGTGGGACTTTTTCACGTGGCCGTTGGCTATTGGTTGACCTACTTAGGTATTGTCTTCTGATTGGGCCTGGCTTATCTCTTTGACGGAAGATATAACCGGTCTTGGCCAGGAAGTACTGGGCGTTAAACTTAGCTTTTATAACTTCTGCGGTCACCAGATACGTCCGGCCTTGTCAGGAAGTATTGACTGTACAAGTTATTAATAATTGTACCCGCTTTAAGCCTACTTCCTATGTCTTGCTTCGACTTCTGTCCTAAGCCTGATTAGTTTTAACCTTAATTTTCTCCTGTTAGTCTCCGTTCCTTCTATCTGTACAGTTGCGATACTTTATTAGATTCTTACGCGGTACAGATTGATGTTAGTTGAGGTTTTCTATGTGCAGTACATAAGAAGTTATATACAGTCATGGGGTGGAACATGTGGTAGTAGATATCTAGACTATTTACAACAATTCCATGGTCTTAAATCATCACATATATATATAAATTTTTAATACGGATGAATATTTTAATTATTTGAAGTTATTATATAATTCTTAAAATATCCTAACACTTATTTATAGCTATATTTTATACAATTGATTCAATTTTATTGAATGCCGGCCGCTTATTACTCCACAAACTCTGTACAAAATAATTATATAAAAACAAATATATATAAACGAACAAACTAATATATTACACAGTCTCTTCTGCTCTCCTTACAAAACAAGTAATTTCACTTTTTGAGCTCTTCATTCTTCGTACCTTACTTTTATTTGTAAATGAACAATAAACACAAGGTAATAAGACCAAATCCAAATAAATAAATAAATAGTATGTGACGTTTCGGTAACAGTGTTGTTACCATCTGTGTACCAGCTGTGTTACAATCTCTTGTCTGAAGATGGTAACAACGCTGTTACCAAAACGTCACACACTATTTATTTATTTGGATTTGGTCTTATTACCTATGTTTATAATCTATTATTCAAATTGTGCCTTATCATTTAAATGAACAATAGTATATGTACGGTTTCACACTACATAGACGGTATATAGGAATCTACTATAATTGTCTATTTTAATGTTGAATACAATCTGGAATAGAAGAATGAGTGAAATTTCAACTAAAACTAATTCAGTTAGGCCTAGCCTTTGTTGGTCGATGCGATACTCTGCCCATCTTGTAGAAGGTCATTAACTTGGAGCAGTTCCCTGGGAAAGTTTCTTCCGTGTTCCCCAGATACACAACCTCACAATTTCTTTCATTCGAAGCGTCATTTTGATTCCGTATCGCTCTGTTTCACTTCATACTCCCATATCACTCTTAGATCTCCACACCCAAGATAGTGAACATTGCTGCTGTTGTAGAGATGTATGGAGACATCTGAGGTTCTTCATTGGCCACGACAACAACAACACAGTTTACCTCTATACAGCAGCTTTACACACCCAAGATAGAGGACATTGCTGTGATAGAGATGTATGGAGACATCTAAGGCTCTTCATTGGACACGACAACAATAACACAGGTTACCTCTATACAGCAGCTTTACACACCCAAGATAGAGAACATTGCTGTGATAGAGATGTATGGAGACATCTAAGGCTCTTCATTGGACACGACAACAATAACACAGGTTACCTCTATACAGCAGCTTTACACACCCAAGATAGAGAACATTGCTGTGATAGAGATGTATGGAGACATCTGAAGCTCTTCATTGGACACGACAACAACAACACAGTTGACCTCTATACAGCAGCTTTACACACCCAAGATAGAGAACATTGCTGTTGTAGAGATATATGGAGACATCTGAGGCTCTTCATTGGACACGACAACAATAACACAGTTTACCTCTATACAGCAGCGTTACACACTCAAGATAGAGAACATTGCTGTGATAGAGATGTATGGAGATATCTGAGGTTCTTCATTGGACACGACAACAATAACACAGTTTACCTCTATACAGCAGCTTTACACACCCAAGATAGAGAACATTGCTATGATAGAGATGCATGGAGACATCTAAGGCTCTTCATTGGACACGACAACAATAACACACTTTACCTCTATACAGCAGCTTTACACACCCAAGATAGAGAACATTGCTGTGATAGAGATGTATAGAGACATCTGAGGCTCTACATTGGAAACGACAACAACAACTCTTACATCATCTCATATAGCATTTGGCTCTATAATTGAAACTATTATAAACGCGTATGATTCTTTTAAAAATAAAACGATTTCTACTTCCCTTACCGCAATGTAAAAATTATTGGGAGGACCTGACCCATCAGTGATGAACCCTTCCTGACCGCTCACATGATCATTTATATATGGCAGAGCACTATGTAGTGGGACAAAAACAACTAAACGTTGATTTAGCTTGTTCCAAAGATATTTGGCTAAACCCAATCTTTTAATAAATCAAAAAAGTCAACCACGAATGCGTTTTTTATATATATTCATACCTACACATGTCGTATAATGTGTTAAAAAAGCTATAACTGTGGCACATTTACTCGCTCAATAAAGCCGCGGTGTTAAATTGGCAGGAAAGGGGTTCTGCCAAGCCAGGATGTTTCCCTGAAAACAACGGATGGGTGTTGTACTGTGACACCCAGAGTGATGACCCTCTATATCCTACGAGAATATGAAATGGCCAGTTTTCCACATATCAGCGCAGTTGGACGATAAAGCCACTGGAATGCAATTTAAACCAGAACTTATTAATCCTGTGTTGTCTTTCCTACTAGGCCAACATCGACTGCTGCTTTCTTTGCAGGTTAACCACAAATACACACATACATATACATGTTATATTAAAATATTATTTTATTTAAAATTATATTTCATAGATCTAAATACTCTATTAAATCGACCGCCAGAGGTCATGCTTCCCCTATAAAATCTCGTTGTTGTTGTTTCTCGTTGGCCGGGTCAAAACTTTTGTACATTATGTAAATAATCTTTTGTTTTCCTCATTCTACTCGCCTTAAGCCAGGCATTACTTTTATCAAATTATGTATTATATATATATTCCTTTAATCAATTAAATTACTGATCAAAACTATTTTAATTATCATACTTTCAAGCAGGAAATCTCTATTCATTTTTATAACATACACATGTTCAGGTGATAAAAAGGCATATATTGGATTGAATAAAAAGATATATTTGCCAATATTTCGGTTGGCTGAACGCCAACCTTTGTCAATGCATTACATTTTGTATAAACAACTCGGCGTCGTATAGCGTGTTTTTCGCTAGACGCTTAGGCATGAGTAAAAAAGGCTCATGTGAGAAGTCAAAAAATTCCATTTTTAAATTATATATATATACTAGCGGATGTGTACCCGGATTCGCCCGGGTTTTATCCGAGTGAAAGTTTGCCTAACGAATATTATATATTATGAAGTATAATAAACAATGTTAAAGATTAGTTTTAATTATTAATCAAGATTGTGTGTGAATATGTGAGAAAGATGTAATATCGTTGTTGTTTTCTTGGCCGACTGTTTTACATATGGTGTTATCTTAAAATTGCTTGTTTTGAATATTTTTTTAGATTGAGTTGAATGAATTGCTGATTTTTTTTTGTATTTATATATAAATAAAATTAACTCTGTTGATTTTTTTGTATTTAATCGATAACAGCGAAGTTACGCATGTTAAAGTTAGGAAAAATATTTTAATGTTAAGCAAAACCTGCTCCATCTCGTTTTACATAAATGTTGAAAATTTGGTCGAAATTGATGCATTGTAACGAAAGTTTTTAGCGAACACCACTTATGAAATTTGCATTTTATTAATATAGATTCATATATATGTCGTGATCGAATGGAAGGGTGCAACCGTTATGATGCAATCCTAAGAAATAGTTCCAGCCAAGTGAGCAGCGCGATGTGCCGTAGCATTCGCCCGCGATGTCTGCCACTTTTATTTTTGTACAGTTTTTATAGATGGATGAATTTGCATATTCACATTTTAACACAAGCTTGACATATTTACATACTTATTTCGACGAAAAGAAATGATACATCTTGGATAGTATACAAATTATGACATATATATATATATATATATAATGCGATCTCATTTTAATTATATAATTCCTTCGGGAAAATTATAAATAGAAGACAATTCGCTGAGGGAAGAGTTTCTTTTTATCACAACAAGTTTCGAGTGTAACAGCCTTTCGACGGGTATAACTACGGTAATAAAACTTAGAATTTTAAACAAATCCATATATATATTGCCACGTGGAGAATTAGGGAAGACCAACTTCGGGATGAGACAACAATTTATTTCAGGGAAGAACAAACTATGAGTGATAAAACAGAAGATAAGCAAAAGAGGGAAATGTACAGATTATAGCAAAATATAAACATAAAAAATAATACTCTGCTAATAAAATAATAAATACTTGTTACATATATATACAATGGAGTTGGAAATATTAAAGATAGATATGCAAATATTAATTAACAGAATACAGATAACTATGAAGATTATTAATTAGGATATGAGGAAGGAAGAATACAGATCATATACAGATCAAAGACACCAAATAAATATTGATGGATCGTATTAATGTAATCGGGAAGACTGGATTATTTATGTAGGAGAATCCGTAATTATATTACTATCATATATGTCGGGCAAAATCTATGGATCTATTGCTTCCTTTATTCGGATTGTAAGATATGTATTTAATAAAATATATAGGATATATATTACCTCTATATCAACTACTAGATTATATTAATTAGTCTAATATATTGTATATCACACTGGATTGAATGTGAAGAGAGAACTTAGCAATTCTCAATAAGAACATCAGAATAAATTGATCCGAAGGGGGTAACTCTATCTACTTTACCTCCAAACTCCGCCTTAGCCGGTCCCAAGCTCGGATGAAAAAGGAGGAAGGGGAGCAGTAACAAGCTCACTAAAAAACCTGGGCTCAGCTGGCCTGGCTGATAGTACCCTGTAAGGGCTCCTAATCCAGGGATACAGGATGAGCAGTGTTTGTACTCCATGTTAGGAGCAGCTGCACATGGCGTCTGTTCCTCATGTCAGAGGCTTCTTTTGAAGCTAAGTCGGCCTGCCACTGAGTAGTGCTCCCAGTCTTAATGACAATGGCAGACGCATTCTTCTTCACCCAGTGTGAAGATAAGAAAGAAGAAAGAAGAAGAAGACTTTACCTCCATCCCAGAACAACGCCAACTTAGATCTAACATGGCCAGAACATACGGCAGTAAAGGAGATTTAAAGTAACCAAATATTACAACTAAAGTGGGTTTTTAATCTTATTTTTTAATTAATTTTTTTGTGGTTTCTTACATTTTAAATTATTTTCGACCCTGTGAGAGTGGTTCCGTGAGTAGATAAAACAAGCTATTACTTCGTGTTGCTTTGTAATCCTGTTCAACCACATTATTAAGTCAGTTTAAATGTTTTATATTTAAGGAAGTCAATTTGTGGATACTTTGTATAATTTTACCTTTGTTAACTAAACTCTAAAATATAAAGAAAATGTGAAAAAATAGTACAAAATATATTTATTTATTTATTTATGCTTATAAGGTGATACAGCAACGTCTTTACAATAAGAGAGATATATATGAGAGATATTTATTCAAAAAATAGACACTTCGGCCAGTTAATTTTTAACGCCTTGCCAAATACTTTTTATCTATTTCTCCTGATGAAGACAAAAGATTTTCGTTGTAAAGTTGAGAGGATAAAACTCTAACTGGTTGAAATGTCTATTCTTTAAAGAAATATATTTCATTTACGATATAAATATGGTACTGGAGCGTTGTATGGAGGTAACAAATAAATGTAAGGAAGACGGTAGGGGGATAAAGTCCCAAACTAAGTCCTCTTTGATCCTTCAGAATGAATAGGTTGTTGATTAGAAGCAAATAGAACTGGCAATACGGAATTATTTCTTGTTTTCTGCCATGTAGCACTCAAGTGTACTTTTTATATATGGCCCACACACATTTCTCTATTTCTGATTTATTTCTTACCAATTTCACCATAAGTCCCATATCGTTCAATATTAGGCGTTTTATATATAAATACGAGGGTCACTCTAAAATTTAGCAATCAACATTAAATAATTGGTATATTAAAAATTAAATTATATCATTAAAATATACATGCATTTTTTACCTAATAAAAACATTTTCATGAAATAGTAACAACAATTACTCATAGAGGGCGCGATTTTGTTTACAGCGGCAGCGGGAATTTCTAAAAAGAGTGTCAGACACAATGGAGTTGACTGGAGAAAGTTTACACTCCATGATCTATTATGATTATAGAGGTAATTTAACCTTCAAAGAATCTCATGAAAGATTGACGAAAGCTTTAGGAGATAAATCTCCTTCTATTTGAACAGTTTTAAATCGGTTTAATGAATTTAAATTTGGAAAAACCAACCTTGACTTTGAACGTCGTTCAGGTCGACCACCAATAGCAGTGACCCAAGAAAAAATTGAGCTGGTAAGATTTTTACTTAGAAAAGATTGAAGAATTACGTATCAGCAGTTAGAGAAAGATGTGGACATTGGATCGGCAGCAATCAACACCATCATTAATGATAATTTAAAATACAGAAAACTTGTTAGTAGATGGGTACCTCACAGCTTGACTGAAGACAGAAAACTTGGTTACGTTAAATGGTGTAATTTCATGTTGACAAAATTTGATGAAGGCCCAGCCATTCTTTAACACAACCATCTCCAGGCAATTAAGCTTACCAGGTTTAATTAACAATTTATAAGCCCTTAATCTAACCATCTATAACTTTTTATACCTAAAAATGTCACTATGTCATACACATGAAATATTTGGGAAACAAATTACTTCAAATATTATTAATTGTTTAGAAATATTTTTTTCTCAGGTAGAAACTGATTGGCGTATATAGATTTATTGACGCCTAACTCCCCCTGTTGAACATTTTTGTAATCAATAATTTTTCTAATATACCCTTCATACAAGATTGAGACACCTCAATGTTATATGATTTTTAATATTTATTCTATTTTTAATCATTATTACGATAAGGCACAATTTGGATTATAGATTATAAACACAAGGTAATAAGACCAAATAAATAAATAGTGTGTGATGTTTCGGTAACAGCGTTTTTACTGAAACGTCACACACTATTTATTTATTTGGTCTAATTACCTTGTGTTTAATCATTATTAATTATAAATCTCTCTGACCATTATTTTTACCACGCCATTTTCTTCATCTTCTAGGTTGATTTTTCCAAATTTAAATTCATTAAACCAATTAAAAACTGTTCTAATAGAAGGAGCTTTATCTCCTAAAGCTTTCACCAATCTTTCATTGGATTCTTTAGAAGTTAAATTACTTTTATAATCATAAAATCAATTTTTCTCTTTTTTAGTTAGTATTTAAAAACAATATAAATATTATATATAATATATTATGGTACATTAGCGCGCCATCTGTTATGAAAATACGAAACTATTATAGATGCGTATGATTCTTTTTAAAATTTAAACAATTTCTACTGTCCTAACTTAGCAAGTACCTTGCAAGGCCAGTAGATATTGTTTTTTTTAAATAATCATACGCATCTATAATAGTTCCGAATAATATATTGTCCTCATTTTTTGTAGTATTTTTTTTTTTGCTTATTCCTAGTACACGTGGTACAGGCCATGATAATCATGGTAGGTAGAAGTAGGCGACTGCTTTTACTGTAAGTACACCACATGTCTATACATATGAAAAGCAGTTCGACTTTGCACTTACAAATGTGCCAGAGCCCCGTTTGGTTACTTGCAC
Organism: Cordylochernes scorpioides; assembly: GCA_030710605.1. Taxonomy (NCBI): domain Eukaryota; kingdom Metazoa; phylum Arthropoda; class Arachnida; order Pseudoscorpiones; family Chernetidae; genus Cordylochernes; species Cordylochernes scorpioides. The sequence goes on along the minus strand of CP092864.1, from coordinate 129,223,973 downwards.
TCGCTGGTGAGGTTGGACTTATGCAAGAATCGGAGGCCATTGGAGCATTTTTTTTAATCAGAAAAAAAGTGTCCAATGCGGGAATCGAACCCGGGTCGTTGCGGTCGAAAACCAACGGCTTAGACCATCCTTCCACCGACCCCCTGTATTCGTAATAAATAATATAGGATAAAATGTGAGATATTGTGTATTTAAGTCGAGAGTGAAAAATAAAATACTTAATTATGATATTTTTATCAAGAAATTGGGTTGGCCAAATATCAGGGAACAGGCTAAATCAATGTTTAGTTGATTTCTGTTCAACTAGATGGCGCTCTGCCATCCGTAAAGCACATGTGCTCCTGGTCAGGATATGCCTTTTTTTATTTTTAATAATATTTTTTAGCAATGTGTTCCACATATATCATCAAATATTATCTCTACAGACCTTACTGTAATGATATAAGTTATTGAATGAGAGGGCTTGGTTCATCAGTAGTGAACCCTCTTAGCAGTTTCACCGAATCAATCTCCAGACCGCTCTGCTATTGTATTGGATTGGGTTTCCTATATACCCTACATTTACTATGGAAGGCAGCTTAAGGGTGTTTAGTGAATCTATGGGCATAATAATATAGGTCTGTAGAGGTACATACATAGAATTTCATAATACCATATAATGCGGCTTATGATTGTAAATCGACATTTGAAAACCAACCGCATGTGTTTCTTTTGAACGAAAAAACGAAATTTATTTTACCGAGAAATGACGATTATTTCTAACCTTAGGGATGAAGTACTAAAGGATGAATTGTGAAGAGTAATGATAAACTGAAAAATAAAGTGACCAGGGATGGGAACCCACAGTGTTCCGCTTACCGGGCAGATGCCATGTCCACTAGGCTACCCTGGACATATTTTTCCGTTCGTAAATATTATATAAAGTGATTTATAATACAATATAATGCGGCTTGTGATTGTAAATCGACATTTCAAATAGAATTTCATGAAATGGAATCGAGCAATGCTTTTCAGATAGTAACAAATGTATAGAGGGAAAGCTGAAGGAAACACCGTGAGATGCTTTTATATTTATTATATGTAAATTGAAGATGTAAATTGGTATATTGTATATGCAAAGGTGGTTTTGGAAATGCTCATACAATAACAAATTCGATTATTTCTTCAGAGATATTTGTAATAAGATTTAGCGTATATATGGTATAAATATTGGAATATCGTGTTTAGAGGTACGATTCCTTTATGCTCTCTATCAAATAAACGGAAAATAAACGAATTATTTACAAGAGATTCTTCCTTTCATGTTGTAATCATTTGTAACAATCCAATTATATTAATATTTTCCTAACAGAATTCCAGCACAGTTCCATACAAATTTTAGAGTCACTCAATTTGTCACATCACACGGAAAATTCCAGAAATACTTACATAAATGAGGTCTATCAGAAACACCAAATTGTTCCTGCGGAGAAACTGAACAAACTGCTCTTCACCTTATCTATGACTGTCCGAACTTTACTTTTTTTTTTTGCTTATCCCTAGTACACGTGGTGCAGGCCATGATAATCAAGGTGGGTAGTTAGCGACTGCTTTTTACTGTAAGCGCACCACATGTCTACAAATGTGAAAAGCAGTTCGACTTTGCACTTACAAATGTGCCAGAGCCCCGTTTGGTTACTTGCACTCGCTGGTGGGGTTGGACTTTTGCAAGAATCGGGGGCCATTGGAGCATTTTTTTTTAAACAGAAAAAAGTGTCCAATGCGGGAACCGAACCCGGGTCCTAGTGGTCGAAAACCAAACGGTTTAACCAGCCTTTCACCTTCCCTGTTCTAAATGATTTAACTCTTTTACATTATTCACTTTGTCTATATAAATTTTATGAACTCTGTCTCTCGATGTGAATTTGTGAATATTTAATTCTAAGTTTCAATTTGTTTGTTGTTTTGTTTCTTCTGTAATAGGCGCAAATATTTCTAATATCGCTCCTGGTTGATTAATAAATAATGATATGATTTATTAGAGAGCTTGGTTTATATAATAATTTATATCATTGAAATAAGGTCTGCAGACATAATATTTGATAATACACACACACAAACCCTTTATTAGACACTTGCCCCATAAGATTCTCCCAATTGGGTAAGGTAATAATCATCTTGTGTTATTTACATAGAAATTGAACTGGCTTTACTCTTCATCTCAAAGGCATTCACTTGTTGACTGGTCCTTACATAATGATTATTTAAAATATTTATAGTAAGATATTGCCTTAGATTTGTTTGTTGATATTTTTGAAAGCAATACGTAGGGTGAAATGTTGGTACATTTAATTTGTTGATATGGGGCCTTCCTCTCTGCATCAAGGGCTGTACAATTAAGCAGGTAATGGGGGAGTTCTTCAGTAATTTCCTTGTCATACAGTGTACATATTAGGTTTTTGGCCTCAAACGTCATAACGTGTTTTTTTTTAAGACTGTAAATAGTATTCTCGATTGAGCTATGCATCGTTTGACTGGTAACGGAAAATCATCGGTTAGGTAGCATTCTGTTTCTATTAACGTATGGAAATTTGAATTTTGAGTTTTGAATTTCTAATTCTTGATTGGTCTTCTTGTATTGATTGATCTGACATTGTCCTAGTAATCAGAGGAATATAACTTTGCACTAAATTGTAATCAGAGCATCCAATAAGCCATGAGAACCCGGTGTTATTTAATGTGTTTGTTAAATTCTATAAGATTTGATAATAAACACAGGAAAAATATTGACAAGAATAATAGAAAAACATCAATAGATGGTTTTAGAATAAATTAAACAATTAAAAAGGTTTCCAAAGATTATTTTCTTTCTATTTAAACCATTTCAAGCTTTCAGACATCTCTGTCCTTCCACAGGAGAACTTATATAATAGATAAAACGTTATCTGATGTCAAACTTTATTGTATCAGGTGATGTTTTATTCAATATAAGGCCTTGAAGGACTCTCTTTGGAGCTCCTGTTGAATGAGGTGGTGAGAAACAGAGCTGGAGCGTTTGCGTTGTTCAAATTTTGGAAGACGGCTGAAGAAAAGAGGAAGTTATATACATAATCTAATTGATGTAAATAATTATATGTAAATAATCGTTGTCAGGATTAGAATTACGAATCCTGTATGGGGCTTTGATTCCAGTAAAAGGCTTGTTGCTGCTGTTGTATATAGTCACAGTGTAGAAAATACTATACTATACCTACTACATATAGGTTTCTCTCTGTATTCTTAGTTCTCTTCTCTTCAATTACTCTGTAAACTGGCGAATCCTTTATATGACGAGAGGTCCTCAATAAAGGCTTTTGTTGTTGTTTTATTCAATATATCTGTTCTTCTCTAGAAAGGCAGAGATGTCAGAAAGCTCGAAACGGTTTAAATAGAAAGAAACTCATCTCCAGAAATCTTTTTAATTGTTTAATTAATATCCAGAATATTTAAATAAAAAAATGATATAGAATAAATTAACATTAATAGAGTAAAATGTTAATAACGTTATCTCACATTCCAAGTAAGCTTATAGTCGTAGAGTTCACTAGCTAACCTAGGTGAAGAGAAACTGAGGAAGAAGAAGCAAAGAAAGAGGAGCAGACCTCTGGGACGACGGATGGAGGTGTAAGGAAGTCGTGTTTGGTCAATCGATCAGGTTTGATGGCTCTTACAATGGCAGCCGCCTTTCTTCACGACTTCTGGAATGGAACCTTGGAACTTCCGCAAACATCAAACCTATATTTTTGTATTAAATAATATAAAACACGCATATATATATATCGAGATCTCTCCTTTAATTAAACCTTTTTACTATCTAATTGAAAAATATCAGGAAGGATTAGCTATCATTAATGATTTACTAGCCAAGGTTTAGTCAGTCATAAATTATTACATACAGTTAAGGCTTGGCTGATTTGTCAGCGTTTCTTTCTTCTGTGTTGTCTTAATCTCCTCTCGGCAAGTTACCTGATCCAAACAAAATGGAAAAGGGTAGAAGAATGGAGATATCACCTGTATTGTTTAGCCTTTTTATCCGTTCTCTTCCTCCGTTGTGATAATCCAGAGGACTTCTCTTTGGTGGTTTCCTACAAAGGTTGTCCCTCCTCACGGCAACGTTTGTCTTCTTCTTACCTATCTCCACTCAATCATATCAGGGTATCAAGCTTTTAGAGCTTTTTTGATGGTGTCTAATGCGTAATGGTCGATGCAGCATAGCGGGGAGATTTGACAATCATCATGACTGAGTGAAGTAGTATGCCTTTGTCATTAAGACTGGAAGCACTACTCAGTAGCAGGCCGACTTAGCTTCAAAATAAATGGCTGCCTCTGACATGAAGAACAGATGCCATGTGCAGCTGCTCCTAACATGGAGTACAAATGCTACTCATCCTGTATCTCTGGATTAGGAGCCCTTACAGGGTAATATCAGCCAGGCCAGATGAGCCCAGGTTTTTTAGCGAGCTTGTTACTGCTCCCCCTCCTCCTTTTTCATCTGGGCTTGGAACCGGCAAAGGCGTAGTAACAACGTTTGTAACGGTGAGAAGTAACTGTGGTATTTAATAGAAAACAATCTGTCGAATATTAACGGAAAATGATATTTGTGTAATAAATTACAAGCAATATTATAAATACTTAGGTGAAGAAATATATGCACATAAATAACGAATTCAGCAATATACATGAGCTATTGGAGAATAAAGTAGGCAGCCTTCTATTATTATCATTTATTTAAGTAACCCAGGTTCCTGGAGCGTACAGAAGTCGCCAACTACCCGGGATGTCCTTCTGACCTAAGTCTTCTTGGATTTATATACAATGCCAGTGGAAGTCCAATTTATGAGGTGTTGCCAGGCAGATTTCTTTCTTGGGAGATTTTCTAGGGATGCTGGACATATGTTGGTGATACCTAGGAGAGTGGCTGTCTGGAATCTTTGGTATTGGAAGGTTGGGCAAGTGAAGAGGAGGTGGTCTACGGTTTGGTCTTCATCTTGGCAGTGGGGGCAAGTTGGGTCTTCTTTCGATACCGTTGCAAGGTCTTCCTGAATGTAACCATGGCCGGTCAGGATTGTTGTGGAGGTAGATCCATGCTTGATGTTTCGAAGCATTTGGAGGAGTAGTTTCGGGGTAGCAGCAAATCTTCGTAGATTTCTGGTGGAGTAATCTTGGATGTAGAGGTCTGTCCACATTTTGAGGGCTATCTGTTCTTTTTTACCGCGCGCGACGCTCTTTGGGAGGGTGGTAAAGGATAGTGGCAGATTAGAATGTGCTGCAGCCTTTGCCGCCTGATCCGCCAGTTCATTTCCTGGAATACCGCTGTGGCCTTTGATCCAGCAGAGTTGCACATTTGGTGAAAAATGCAGGTTGTAGATTATTTCTGCAATTAGTTGTGTTCTTGGAGGCCAAGACCTACATATGGCTGATAGAGCTGATTGGCAGTCTGTGGCAATGATGAAGTGTTCTTTCGGGAAATTCATGGTGATTTTTGTTGCGTAAAGAATGGCAAGCAGTTCAGCTTGGAACGCTGAGCACTCCTGGTGGAGTTTAAGTTGTATGGTTTGTAGAGGAGGTGGTAGGATGACTCCAGCCCCAACTCCTTCTGATGATTGGGATCCGTCTGTGTAAATGGTGGTGACATTTAGTTGTAGTGATTTGGTAAAATAGATTATCTTCCGTAATGGAGGATAGGGTAAAAAGGAAGGACTTGGGCGTGATTAGTAGTGGCCCGTTTTCAAAGTTTTTAAATATTCTATGTGGACCTTTATAGAGATATCGAGTGGGGGACAACCCGTCAATGAAATAGCTGGTATTGTCGGTGTGCATGGACCACCTCTTATTATTGCTTTCGCATATTTGTAGTGGAGACTACGTAGCTTGCGAGCTCCATTTGTGTCATATGCACGTTTTCCCCAGACACCAGAGCCATACAGTAGCGCTGGGAGAACGACTCTCTTGTAAATTTTGTGTCCGGAACTGAAGGCTGAACCAAATTGCCCTTTTATGGTGCTAGTGAGCCTTGGGAGTATCCATCGGTATTTGAGTAAACTGTTATTGAGATGTTTAATAAATTGTTTCTTTGAATCAAAGGTAATACCAAGGATTTTAATTGTTTTGTTGATTGCAATGGGCTGGTCAAGAAATCGGATGCTGTCCTTGTTTGGCCATCTTTGTTTGTTTCTGTAAAACATGCATGCTTGAGTCTTGTGGGGATTTACCAACATTCCATGCCGCAGTCTTCTATAAAAACCACAATAGTTCACGATTTAATTAAATTCAATTTCAAATCTCGAGATATCGTTCAACCAGCACGTAGCATCCACCATGCACGTATATTTTCAAAATTATTTTATTAACACACAGAGAATATATTTTTTTCTCGCCCTTTTCCAATATCATAAATATTTAAAATATTTAAATAATAGATTGTATATAAAAATAGTATTTATCATTAATTTATTAACGTGATACTCCTGTTGAAGGACTGACAAGTCCGAAAGCTTGAAAATAAAAAGTTGAACAAGAAACTTAACCCTGGAAGCTATATTTATTTTATAATAATTGGAGAAGTATTCAAATCACAAGTAGTGATCTAGCAGGTGCAGTGTCCCTTGTCACAGTGCCAGGTTACCTATCTCTCTTCTCCTGAAACATTGATCCAAGAACCTAGTCCAGTCTCCTGAGCCATCACTATCAATTCTGGTAATGATGAATAATGAATGGTATGTTTTGAAAGTTGTTGGGAAAAATGATATATTCGTTGAAAAGAAAGAAGACTGTTAATTACAAAGATCCTTTATTACTTAAAGGTATTTATAAACAATAAGGAAGGACAAGAGATTAAATTATATCTACACCAGCAGCTCTTACCTATCAGCGGCCTGTCCTATCCAATAACCGCTAGCCAACAAAAATTAGGCAAACTTAGAAGCGTCCACATGGAGACCATGGTTTCAGGATAATGGCCCTCGTTAATCTAGGGAAGACAATATTCCATGATATCCACAAGGGGATCTAATTGAATCTTCACAATCTGCCAAATATGTCTTTATCTGGCAGATTGGCTAGGTCAAATCTATGGTCAAAATATTGTAGCAAAGTATTTTTTATTTTATTAACAGAGTATCATTTTTATGTTTACATTTTGTTACTCTGTAAACTTCCCTCATTGCTTATCTTTTGTTTTATCATTCATAGTTTGTTCTTGCCTTAAATAAATTGCTGTGTCATCCTGAAGTTTGTGTTTCCTAATTTTCCACGTAGCAATATAAATGGAAATTTCGATTAATAATTCCAATGCAAAATTTACATTCATAGAGTTTTATAGTTCATAAACCCCCTTCTAGAATCTTTTCTTCTCTGTACATTCAGTATTTAACAATAGGTGACAACAAGATTCTGCCAAGATGTCTGGAATCACTGACATAGCTCCAACCCCGGGAATAAGCAGCCTTAATTACATATCCTATATTTACATATGGTGTTGGGAAACAAAGAGAACGAACTCCTACATCTCCTACTACTACTGACACTGATTAACCTGAGTTCAAATCTCGGACGAACTCGGTCAGAAATCGGCAATTTTTTTGTGGCCTGAACCGATACACCAAGAGTCAACTTTAATAGCACATGCATGGGGAAACTGAATAAACACTCCCGTTAAAAATGTAATTTAACAAAATTCAATGTTGCCGTGATTCCACATGCTGATTTTTTCACTTTTTTTAAAATAATAAACATGCAGTAAATATGTAAATAGGTATATTTAGCATGAGAGAAAAGAGGAAATATAAAATAATAGTTTATATACGTTTGACAAGTTTCACCGCGGATATTTCTTTTTGAACGAAAAATAAAAAATCATTTTAAGGAGAAATAACGAATATTTCTATCCTTAAGGATGAAGTATGAAAGTATGAATTGTGAAGTGTAATGATGTACGGAAAAATAAAAGTGTCCAGGGATGGGAATTCCCAATTTCCGTTTATCATTACTCTTCACAATTCATCCTATCATACTTCATCCCTAAGGATAGGAATAGTCTTTATTTCTCCTTAAAATAAATTACGATTTTTCGTTCAAAAAGAAACATTTGCGGTGAAACTTGTCAAAGATCTACAATCATAAGCCGTATTATATTGTATTATAAATAGATTATATGTCGTTTGTGTGCTGGAAATAATTGAATTTGTCAAAATGAAAGTTTGTCTTTTATGGTGTCTGAGATTTGAGTCAACCTATAGGTAGAAAACACGACAAATGTAAAAATCTATTATAAAATTAAAAATTGAAATTTTGTAGAAATTTTCATCAATAAGCTTCCAATAATCCGCAGGTTCAATGGAATCAATAGAAAATGAGGACACCACTGAGTTTTATAAATAGCTTTCAATTGTGAATAAATTCGATATACCATTGTGCAACTTTTATTATTAAATTGTTTTATAATTGAACAGAATATTTTCAGATTTGAAAATAAAAGCACTTACAAATTAGATTACTTGTTTTTGAATAAAATATCAGTATTTCACATTGAATATTTATTATTGAATTGTCGAATATTTTAAATAAAAATATTAATAATATGATCAATTTATACGTATTTCCAATTTTATTCCTTTAGCATTATGAGAAAACAAACTCCGCCTTTGTCGGTCCCAAGCCCGGATGAAAAAGGAGGAGGGGGAGTAGTAACAAGCTCACTAAAAACCTGGGCTCAGCTGGCTGGGCTGATAGTACCATGCAAGGTCTCCTGATCCAGGGATACAGGATGAGTCTGTACCCATGTTAGGAGCGGCTGCATATGACGTCTGTTCTTCATGTCAGAGGCAGCCATTTCTTTTGGAGCTAAGTCGTCTTGCTACTGAGTAGTGCTCCCAGTCTTAATGACAAAGGCATTCTACTTCACCCAGTCATGATGGTTGTCAAATATCTCTCTATGAGAAAACAATATTTTCAGTTTTTTAATAGTGTCGATCTAGAATAGAAGATTCTACACATACCTCGTCTACTAAAAACTCTCTAAACCTCTCACTATTTAAACCACGCTGACACGAGACTGATTAGCCAAGACAATGGCAATGATAGAAGCTACAACAAGAAAATTTGGGATGAAGGAAAAATCACAAATAATAAGTAAAATTAAGTATATTTTGAGGAACTGCAATAAGTGTTACAACACCCAACTCACTCCAGACCATATATACCCGGCCATCCTTGCACCCTCTTATATAGCAGACATCAATCCAGAAGAGGACATCCATACGGCACCTCAGTTGGCCGGTATTGTGATCAGGGTGCATGGATCGATCTAATCTGCTCCACGGACAAGACACCACCAATAACTGTTACAACACCCAACTCACTCCAGACCATATATACCCGGCCATCCTTGCAGCCCTCTTATATAGCAGACATCAATCCAGAAGAGGACATCCATACGGCACCTCAGTTGGCTGGTATTGTGATCAGGGTGCACGGACCGATCTGATCCGCTCCACGGACAAGACAACACCGCCAATAACTGTCACAACACCCAACTCATTCCAGACCATATATACCCGGCCATCCTTGCAGCCCTCTTATATAGCAGACATCAATCCAGAAGAGAACATCTATACGGCACCTCAGTTGGCCGGTATTGTGATCAAGGTGCACGGACCGATCTGATCCGCTCCACGGACAAGACAACACCGCCAATAACTGTCACAACACCCAACTCATTCCAGACCATATATACCCGGCCATCCTTGCAGCCCTCTTATATGGCAGACATCAATCCAGAAAAGGACATTCATACGTACAAGGCACCTCAGTTGGCCGGTATTGTGATCAGGGTGCATTGACCGATCTGATCCGCTCCACGGACAAGACAACACCGCCAATAACTGTCACGACACCCAACTCATTCCAGACCATATATACCCAGCCATCCTTGCAGCCCTCTTATATAGCAGACATCAATTCAGAAGAGGACATCCATACGGCACCTCAGTTGGCCGGTATTGTGATCAGGGTGTATGGACAGATCTGATCTGCTCCATGGACAAGACCACAACCAAGTAAATTGTGTAAAAATTTTAAAATTGAAAATATTTAATAAAATAAATCAAATTAATGAAATTTAAAAGCGCCTAATATTGAATACGCTAATAAAATCATTAAACTATTTCTGCTTATGTTGTAGCATATTTGTTTAATGTATATGTTTATTCAATTGTCTTTTTCTTAATTGTTTATTTTCTTTTTAACAATTCTGTTACCTACTCTACTACAATTATTGTAAATAGTTTCACGCGCAATTATCCAGATCGAATATAGCGTGTCTTATTTGCAACTGGTAATAAATTGAACTATTTCTAGTAGAAATTTGTTCATTATTCAGAATATTGAAAATAAATACACACATGGTGCCATTATGAATACATTAAATAAGTAAAACATCATCAAATATTGAAATTCTAATAGGTGTCGGAGAAATCAGGATTGTTTCTCCTGCCTTCTCGAAGTTACAAGAAACGAGGACAAGTGAGGAGGCGTGACTACCCGACTCAATCGAACTACAACAAATTGTCCCAAAAAAGGTCATTGAGAATAATTGCTTTCGAATATTGAGCTTGTGAGAACACGTGTTTGAGAATTATCGGATTCGATTCTTTATAAGGATTTAAGATATGCCATTTTCTAAAATAGGTAGGGTCCCGAAGTACAATATAAGGCGTTTCAGGTCGAGTTTAAGTGATATCGGAGAAAAACGAGAGAGATTGAGATTGAAACTTCTTTTTTACATCGTTCAAATAAGGTTAAATACAATATATAATGAATAAATATGGATATAAATGAATAGAATAAATATAAATATATAAAATATTGATAAATATATATGTTATAGATTAGAAAATTTTTGTGTGTTTGATTGTTGAAAAGAGGTGCAGTCGTGGAAAAATAAAAATTATTATTTACCTTTCAAGCAGATTTTTATTTTGAATCTCTTGAAGTAAAAATATACATATATAAAATTATTTATATCACAGTAATATAAAATTTAGAAAATGAATTCTATATTCGTGATTTTCATTAGAAAAGGTAGGGTTCACTTTACATATTTACAACAACAATAATTAAAAGTGGTATGTTTTGCATCTATGGTCATATATATATAATAGTCAATGAATGAAAATAAAATATGTTTTTAAAATAAAATAAAATATTTGCATTTTTAGATTATATAATATATATATAAAATATATAAAATGTGTCGTAATTGGTGGCGCCCACCGCGGGAAAGACTCCACCACCGATGGACTGCGAGAGTTCACAGAGTGTCGATATGATGGCTGGTGTTACCCAACAAGAGAGAGAGAGAGATTAGAGATAATGGAGGAAGGCGAAATTTGAAACGGAAGAAAATATCTTGCGTCTGAAATGAATGTTCAAGAACAATCATAGAGAATTCTCGGTAAAATATTGCTGCGCTGGTGACCTGATGTACTGGGATAAAACATTCGAGAAGTCTTTTTAACGTTTATTCACAAACTAAGGGTTTTAGAAAGAACACCTTCTTGGGTTGTTATCCAAGACGAGGCAAGATTAACTAAGCATTAGTTTATTTCCTATTATATTTTATATACAAGTCAAAAAAGATCACTAGCAGAGTATTATTCCTTTTGGTTTCCAGAGCTCAACAATCTATGAGCCTAATACTCTGCACATCTCCTCCCTTAACTTTACAGGAACCTTCGAGGTATCTTGACTGCCCTTCCATATCTTGTATGCACGGCTGGCATTGAAGGGAGGCTCTTCTCTGGATCCTGGTCTTGGTTGTCCCTCTGCATCCTTCCATCTCTTGTAGATGAGGCCGTTGGTGTAGGGCAATCCTCCTCGGTCTCTTGCTCCTGGTCATCCTTGCATCTCCTTGAGAGCCGGGTTGATGTCGAAGTGGGGGTCTCCTCATTTCTCTGCTCCTGGCGCTGGCCCTCCTCAGAAGCATCCATGGTACCTCCCGTTTTTGGTAGAGGTGTGAGGTGGAGTCTGTTTCGCCTAACTTTTCCTTGGGGAGTTTGTACCCAATAGGAACGCGGTTCTTCGGATTTGTGAAGAACTGTTCCTTCTACCCTTTGATCTCTAATCCAAACGCTGTCCCCTTGTTGAAGCGGAGGCAAGCTATGTACATCGTGTCGTTTATCATATAGGCGCTTCTGGTTGATCACCCTCCTTTTCTCTCTTTCTTGCAAAGCTTCGGAGTCCAAGTACCTTGGCATCAGTGATGATTCTATTGCTGGAACAGAGGTCCTAAGGCGTCGTCCCATTAATAGTTCAGCTGGACTGTAACCACTTTCCAGGGGCATCGTTCTATATGCTTGAAGAGTCAGATAGCAATCTTCTTCTTTCTTAAAACTTTGCTTTATATTCTTGATAATTGCTTCAATAAATCCATTGCTTTGAGGGAATTTCGGGCTGGATGTGATATGTTTGAAAGACCATTCCTTAGAAAATTTTGAAAATTCGGAACCCAGAACTTTTTGGAATTGTGGTCCATTATCGCTTCTCACAGTCTCAGGTGTTCCATGCCTAGCAAATATAGATTTAAGACGGCTTATTACTTCTTGAGCAGTTAGATTTTGTAAAATTGATATTTCTGGGTACCTGGAGTAGTAATCACATACAATTAGATACCATCTCCCATTTAGATAAAAGAGATCCATTCCGACTTTTGGCCAAGGCCTGATCGGAAATTCTGAGGGCATCAAAGGTTCATGCTTGGGTTTTCTCTCCTTCAAGCATTTTGTACACGACGAAACCATCCTTTCAATCTCTTGGGAAATTCCTAACCACCAAACCGATTCTTTTGCTCTAGATCTGCATTTATTGATCCCAAAATGGCCTTGGTGCAATTTCTCAAGGATATCTTTCCTCAATGACTTAGGGATTAGAATTCTTTGTCCTCTAAGAAGAAGACCATTCTGATAGGTCAGGTCCTCCTGAAATTGCCAGTATCCTCTTAGTGCTGGATCTACTTCTCTTTTATTCTTAGGCCATCCACTCATACAGTATTTAGCCAATTGAGAGCAAAGTGAATCTTCCTTTTGCTTTCTAGAAATCTCCAAAAGTCTTTCTTCTGTTGCTGGAAATTCAATGGATTGGATGTACGCAGAAAGTTCTTCTTACAATTCATCTTTATGTGGTTTAGACATAGGCTTCCTTGATAACATATCAGCCACTATTTGCTTTTTGCCAGCAATGTGACTTATTTGATAAGAATACCTCATCATCCTCATTTTTAATCGCTGAAGTCTGGGAGTCATGTCTTCCAAGGATTTGGACGTAAAAATGGCAATCAGTGGTTTGTGATCTGTTTCAATATGGATTTTAATACCTGTAACATAATCCTTTAGTCGATCACAAGTCCATACTATAGCCAGTCCTTCTTTTTTAATTTGGCTGTATCTTTTCTCCGTTTCTGAAAGTGTTCTAGATACATAAGCTATAGGTTTTAAAGATCCATCAGGTTGTTCTTGTCTTAGAACCCCACCTAATCCAAATGAAGAAGCATCAGCCGATACTATGGTCGTTCTTGAGGGATCAAATAAAGCGAGGTTAGGTCTAGATACTAACTCTTGTTTCAGCAGGTTAAAGCTCTTTTTCTGAGGTTCATCCCAAACCCACTCGTTTTTTGTACTTAGTAACGAATTCAAGGGTTGTAATTTATCCGCAAGGTTGGGAATGAATTTTCCTAAATAATTCACCATGCCTAAGAAAGACTTCAATTCTTTTGTTGATCTAGGCGCCTCCATTTTTGCAATAGCGTCGAGCTTTTCTTCGTCAATGAATAAGCCTTCTGAACTCAATGTGTGTCCCAGGAATTTTACAGTTTTAACTCCAAATTGACACTTTTCTGGGTTGAGTGTCATCCCTTCTTCTTGGATTTTCTTCAAAACTTGGCGTACCCTTTCGTTATGTTCTTCTAAGGAAGATCCGTATACTACAATATCATCCATGAAGCATACAACCCCTTCTATTTTGCCCAGAAGCTGAGTCATCTTTCTTTGAAAGATTTCTGGTGCTGACGTTATTCCAAATGGGATTCTTTTGAAAAAGAACCTGCCGAATGGCGTTATAAAGATGGTTAGTTTTTGGGATTCTTTAGCTAACCTAAACTGCCAAAATCCAGAATTTGCATCTAGCTTGGAAAAATAGCAAGCATTTCCCAGCTGTCCCAGGATATGCTCTGTCGCAGGTAGCGGATAATTTTCTCTTCTTATATACTGATTTAGCTTCGTTAAATCAACACAATTCTTATTTTTCCTCCTGGTTTCGATACTGCGACCATTTCGCACACCACTCAGTCGGCTCTTCTACTGATTCAATGACTCCTAGCCTGGTCATCTCTTCAAGTTGTTCCTTTACCTGTTTCATTAAGGGAATTGGAACTCTCCTAGGGGTGCATAAAGCGTATGGTTTCGCATCTGGTTGTAGGGATATTTTGTAATTTATTTTAGCATGTCCTAAACCATTAAATATTTCTGGAAACTCTCTTTTTGGATTTAAAAAATTTGATGATAATTGCTGAATCATTCTCACAATGTTTAATTTTTCACTTGTCTCCCCAGAGAGAAGTGGCTGCTTTAGTTTATCAACAATGTATATTTTCGAGTTTAAGTGCTGGCCTTTATTTTGAAGTTCTACGTGGATCATTCCAACTGTTTCCAAGGGTATTCCATTTGGACCTTGTAATATTTTATCAGATTTTTCCAGTTTTATTCTTTGGAAACTTTGATAATAATATTGTAGGGGGAGCACGTTGACATCAGCTCCGGTGTCAATTTTAAAATTAATTTGTCTATTATTTACCTTAATTGGTACTATCCATTTCTTGGAATTATCATCTACAGATCCCAAAAAAGCTATCTCTGATTTTATTTCATTTATGGCTTCTGATCTACATACTTTGGCATAATGGCCCTTTTTCTTGCATTTACTACAATACGAGTTCATAGCTGGACAATTTTTCCAATCATGATTATTTGAATTGCCACACCTGGTGCATCCATGTGATGACCCTCCCAACTGGTTTGACTTGAATTGTCTTATTTTTGGTTCGTGCTTTTTGCTTCTTTTATATGATTAGGCATTTTCTTTATTTGATCTATAGAATCTTGTTGGTAAAGGCTAGACTGCTGTTCTTTGACACTTTCTAATTGCTTTGCCATTAGTGTGGCTTTTACTAAGGTCAAGTCTGTATCAAGTTGCATTCTTTCAGATAATGCTCTATCCCTTACTCCAACAACTATCCTATCCCTAATCACCTCATCATGTAACATCCCAAAATTGCAGTGCTCAGCTAGGCTATGGAGTGCTGTGATAAATTCATTCACCTTTTCCCCTTCCTGCTGACGTCTTTGATTAAATCTTGCCCTTTCATAAATTATATTACGTCTTGGAATAAAATGACTTTCAAAGCATTCAATAACTTTATCATAATTTTCTAGTTGGTCACTTGCTATTTTACATGACAACAAAATGTCATCTGCATTATCACCCATGCAGTACACGAGCATATTAACTTGCTCATTTTCTGGGTTATTAATTAACCCGCTTGCCTGCCTAAAACGTTCAAATCTCCTAATCCATTTTGGCCAATCACCTGGATTTGAAAAATTAAAAGGTTCTGGGGCTACACAATTATAATTTTGGGACATTATAAAGATTTACTTATAATATAATATAACTTACCAAAAAGTTTGCTTGATGTCGAATTTCAAATTTTCTTCGAACAACGACCTTCTTTATGAATTTAGTTTACCGCTGCCACCATGTGTTGTTATCCAAGACGAGGCAAGATTAACTAAGCATTAGTTTATTTCCTATTATATTATTATATTTTATATACAAGTCAAAATAGATCACTAGCAGAGTATTATTCCTTTTGGTTTCCAGAGCTCAACAATCTATGAGCCTAATACTCTGCACACTTCTAACTAAATGTCTTAAATAATCTTCAAGAACAAAAATATTTAAATTCAAAGATAGGAAAATATGGGAAATAATTATATAAAAATAAATTATATAAAAATAATTATACATGAAAGTTGAAAGGAATAAATAAGTTGTAAAAAGTTACCGTTAAGTCCACGGGAAAAGATGTAGCCAACACAAGTAGGTTTAGAACAGTGGCAGGTGAGCACCCGCCTCGTGCCTCTCTCCTAACAATATCTGAAAAATAGTTAAATGCCAGTTGTACATGAGGCATTGTGAAAGTATTTCGGATTGAAATAGAGGAGAAAACCATCCAAAGTCATATGGATTTCAAATCTCGAAGTGAGGACGAATGGTGTAAGATATAGATCTCATTCCCGAGCAACAGTCGTATCTGTCCCTTCTCACACATCAAGGAAAATGGTGGCTACTACATAGCAACTCTACTACCTCTGGCTTAACATTTATCCGAAAAATAACGAAGAAAATAATCAAATTTGAATTGTGATCAGTCTACATGGACTCAGTCGTCCGTCCATTCATCTGCAGGTCGGATAACCCATCAATACTGAACGACATCAGGATTAATGTTTCAAGTGACTGTCTATAATGGCCGGCGCCCTCTGAGCTAAGATCATCATTCAACATCTTATGGATGGAAACATCGTTTTTGCGGTGAAGGATTATAGCCTCGCCATCGTAAAGACTAGGACTAGACGATCATTCTAAAATGGCCAATTCGTCGAGCAAAATAGAGAGATTGAAACCACTTTATGGACGTCTAGTCAACAATTTTACAGAGAATACTTATAGATAACAACAATAAAAAATATATATTTACATCAATACGAAGCCTTCTCCGACGGGACGTCAAATCAAGGGTTACAAGCCACCCTGAATTTGGATAGAACTTTGGTTATAAAGGAATTTTCGTCCCCAACATGTTCAATTACCATGTTGAGGAATTCGCAGAGAATGGTCTTGTTTCCTGTCGAGAGTGTATTGGATAGTTCCTCCCTCACATGGCGGTATAGGACCACTACTTCAAACCTACAAATCTCCTTATAGAGGGGGGATAGGAAAGATTCAGCGTTCATTTGTTCAAAAATGTCCTTTACCTGCCCTATGAGGTTAATCTCCTGAGATGTCTGAAGAGAGAGAGAGGTTGCATAGAGGTAGAACACTGGATGGTTGGTGCAGTCTTATTTTGGGTCTCTTTCTTTGGAGCCGCTTGAGCTCGATGATGGTCAAGGAGGGCTCTGGTCTCTCTCAAGAGAGAGGGAGAGTCATCGTAACAAACCCTCGTTGCATATAAGATTTATATATATATAATACACTGCGGCCTGTGATTGCAAAACGACACTTGAAGTTACACCGCATGAGTTTCTTTTCAACGAAAAATCAAAATTTTATTTCAAGGTGAAATATTGACTATTTCTAGTAGTGTATTATATTGTATTATAAGTAATTTATGTATCATTTACGAACGGAAAAATACGTCCAGGGTAGCCTAGTGGACATGGCATCTGCCCGGTAAGCGGAACATTGTGGGTTCGATTCCCATCCCTGGACACTTTTATTTTTCCGTTTATCATTACTCTTCATAATTCACCCTTTCATACCTCATCCA
This sequence comes from Cordylochernes scorpioides, assembly GCA_030710605.1. NCBI lineage: Eukaryota > Metazoa > Arthropoda > Arachnida > Pseudoscorpiones > Chernetidae > Cordylochernes > Cordylochernes scorpioides. Next base: position 129,206,356 of record CP092864.1, on the reverse strand, counting down.
AAAAGGTTAGAAATAGTCAATACTTCACCTTGAAATAAAATTTTGATTTTTCGTTGAAAAGAAACTCATGCGGTGTAACTTTAAGTGTCGTATATAAGATTTATGGTGCTATCTTAAGTTGCTGATGTAGTCAAAGATGTGGGTAGCCAAGAATCTTCTCATCAACCAGATCCAGAATTACTTTCACAATGTAGCTGTACTGCCATTGTACGGTAGCTGGTGATGGTACAGGAAGAACACTGCTTGACTTCTTTATTTCTGCTCTTTATAAACTCATAGCTTATTGAGTAGTCGTTACTTTTTAACAAATCTTTTACAAGGTTGTCCCAAAAGTTTGTAGACACTTGCAAAAATTGAAATACAAATATTATTCACCGTTATGTATAATGCCTTTGTATTATGTATAAAGTAATTGTATTATGTATTCGCCGTAATAATATTATTCGCCAAGTAATAAGAAAAACGCGAACTTTTGGAACAAGCTTATATTATTAACTTTTTATGTGTTGGAAAAGGTATATGTGTTACCTTGAAATATTCATCAGTAGGATCATGAACACTTCCAGTAAAACGAATACTAAACTATTAAGAAATAAAAGAAAAGTAAGAATCATAACTGATATTGATTAAAATCTGTGCAATAAATTGATAAAGAGGGAGCAATCTCTCGAAATATTTTGAGAAAAAAAATTTTTTTCTTTACAGATCCAGGTGCGCCCTTTTATATAAACCTAATTAATGGATCGCCTTTTGACTCAAACTAAAATCTCTCTGTTAAAAGATTTCAAACTCATTTTAAGGATCAAGTTGAACTCTTAAAAATATCCGACATTTCGAGATTTTTGGTAGGAAAGGTTTCTCAACACTTAACCTCTCTCTGGCTCTTTTTCTATGCAAGCTGACAGCGTCTACAAGAAATTGAAAAAGCAGTGCATGATCAACAAAAGGGATACATTAATACGAAGCAATAACGCGCCATCTATACCTATGTGTATATAACAAATGAAAACATCAAGACGCGAATGTTTCTTTCACAAATAAATCAAATTTCTACTGTCCTTACTGCGATGAAAAAATTCGTAATTCTACTGTCCTAAAAGCTTATGTCCATAGTTATTTTAAATACCATTTCTATGATATCAACCTTCAGTGTTGCATATATAAGCAGAATGATCCAATACAGTATTAGAACTCTGAAGAAGCGGTCTGGTAGATTAAATTGGTGAAACCACTGATGAGCCAAGCCCTCTCAATATTTTTTTATCGCAGTAAGGACAGTAGAAGTTTGATTTATTTGTGAAAGAAACATTCACGTCTTAATGTTTTCATTTCAATATACACATGTGTATTGTACTGTTTCATACCGATGAAGACATGTTCTCAGTTCTATCTCAAAGAGAAAGTACCCCCCCCCCCCCGTGGAATAATACAATGTCTACAATATATTGAACTGTTGCATATCAATGAAGACATGTCTTGAGCTCTATCTTAGACATCGCCGTGTAGGGGACAATGTCAACAAGAAATAGAACTAATGCGCAACGATGAAACTATTTCCTGAACTCCATCTTGAGTTCTAACACTATCAGCGGTTATGTACTAAACAATTATATCTATAAGAAACTGAGCCGATACATAGAGGAAACAGACAGAAGGTATCTTGATCTCTGGATTGATCAGCAGTTCAGTACGAACAACAATACCTACAAGAACCAATCAATGCGGCCGGAGACAAAGGTGTCTTGAGCTCTACCAGCAGTGCCGTGCGACGTCAAAGGATATACTTCCGGAATCACCAAATCAATAACAAGACTCCGCCCACTTCCTGGCTGCCGTTAGACTTGGGGATCAAACATTGCAGTAGGCACACGTCCCAGTCTGTGCAGTAGCCAGTGTATTCAGTAGCCACACGTCCGAGTCTGTGCAGTAGCCACACGTCCCAGTCTGTGCAGTAGCCAGTGTATTCAGTAGCCAAACGTCCCAGTCTGTGCAGTAGGCACACGTCCCAGTCTGTGCAGTAGCCACACGTCTCAGTCCGTGCAGTAGCCACACGTCTCAGCCTGTGCATTAGCCACACGTCCGAGTCTGTGCAGTAGCCACACGTCTCAGTCCGTGCAGTAGGCACACGTCCCAGTCTTTGCAGTAGCCACACGTCTCAGTCCGTGCAGTCGGCACACGTCCCAGTCTTTGCAGTAGCCACACGTCTCAGTCCGTGTAGTAGCCACACGTCCCAGTCTTTGCAGTAGCCACACGTCTCAGTCCGTGCAGTAGGCACACGTCCCAGTCTTTGCAGTAACCACACGTCTCAGTCCGTGCAGTAGGCACACGTCCCAGTCTTCGCAGTAGCCACACGTCTCAATCCGTGCAGTAGGCACACGTCCCAGTCTTTGCAGTAGCCACACGTCTCAGTCCGTGCAGTAGGCACACGTCCCAGTCTGTGCAGTAGCCACACGTCTCAGCCAGTGCATTAGCCACACGTCCCAGTCTTTGCAGTAGGCACACGTCTCAGTCCGTGCAGTAGGCCCACGTCCCAGTCTTTGCAGTAGCCACACGCCTCAGTCCGTGCAGTAGGCACACGTCCCAGTCTTTGCAGTAGCCACACGTCTCAGTCCGTGCAGTAGGCACACGTCCCAGTCTGTGCAGTAGCCACACGTCCCAGTCTGTGCAGTAGCCACACGTCTCAGCCAGTGCATTAGCCACACGCCCCAGTCTTTGCAGTAGCCACACGTCCCAGTCCGTGCAGTAGCCACACGTCTCAGTCCGTGCATTAGGCACACGTCCCAGTCTGTGCAGTAGCCACACGTCCCAGTCTGTGCAGTAGCCACACGTCTCAGCCAGTGCATTAGCCACACGCCCCAGTCTTTGCAGTAGCCACACGTCCCAGTCCATGCAGTAGCCACACGTCCCAGTCCGTGCAGTAGCCACACGTCCCAGTCCATGCAGTAGCCACACGTCTCAGTCCGTGCAGTAGGCACACGTCTCAGACTGAGCAGTAGCCACACGTCTCAGTCCGTGCAGTAGCCACACGTCCCAGTCCGTGCAGTAGCCACACGTCCCAGTCCGTGCAGTAGCCACACGTCCCAGTCCATGCAGTAGCCACACGTCTCAGTCCGTGCAGTAGGCACACGTCTCAGACTGAGCAGTAGTCACACGCCTCAGTCCGTGCAGTAGGCACACGTCCCAGTCTTTGCAGTAGCCACACGTCTCAGTCCGTGCAGTAGGCACACGTCCCAGTCTTTGCAGTAACCACACGTCTCAGTCCGTGCAGTAGGCACACGTCCCAGTCTTTGCAGTAGCCACACGTCTCAGTCCGTGCAGTAGGCACACGTCCTAGTCTTTGCAGTAGCCACACGTCTCAGTCCGTGCAGTAGGCACACGTCCCAGTCTGTGCAGTAGCCACACGTCCCAGTCTGTGCAGTAGCCACACGTCTCAGTCCGTGCAGTAGCCACACGTCTCAGTGTGTGTATGTGCATTCGATGTGTTTAAACCTGTCTATTTATAACAAAGTCCATCATTTGAGTCAAAAGGCGATCCATCAATTAAGATTATATAAAAGGGCGTACCTGGATCTGTAAAGAAAAAAAAAAACTTTTTTTTTTCTCAAAATATTTCGAGAGTTTGCTCCCTCTTTATCAATTTATTTCACAGTAAACTTAATTTACAAATTCTTGTAGATTACATAAAACCATTTTTAAAAAAAGTATATTTAGTTTTTTTAATAAATTGATAAAGAGGGAGCAATCTCTCGGAATATTTTGAGAAAAAAATTGTTTTTTTTTTCTTTACAGATCCAGGTACGCCCTTTTATATAATCAAAACACATAATGTAAATCTATTATAAAGTTAAACCTATCCATAGCGCCTCCTCTAAATAGCGCATTCCTCTCAAAATTTAAACATTTTACATTAAAAGTGACCTGTCTATAGCACCCCCTCTCTATAGCACCCTATTTTGGTGAGTCCCAAGAGCTATAGACAGGTTTAACTGTAAATACCACGATATCAATTAGAGGATGTGCAACAAGTGTCCTATTAATCTAAAATGGAAGCTTTCAAGCGTTATAGCTCATCAGGTCAATTTATTCGTACACACACAAATTATTACAAAATATCAAATTATATATGTCAAGTATTCGCCTAAATATACTTAAATATACTGCCTGGTGTTCATAGTTCTTATAATTAAATACACTTCGGCTAGTAAATCTTTTTATTATCTAGACTTTTCGACAAAATATTTTGTCCTCCTTTGTCTTCCTTATCTACACCAGTACGATATGTCCCACGTTTGATATCTCAGATGTAAGCTAAGCATCTTCGTACATTTTGTCCGGTATGTCATCATTTCGTGTAGACACGGGTGTATTCTATGTTTACATGTTCAAGGTTCAACCCGTCGTGGAATCATCTTCTCGTACAAGCTCTCGACGGATCAAACACCTCGTATACAAGAAGATTGGTAATTGAAAAGGACACCTTTCACCTATCAGTAGCGGAGTCTTTCCTTAAATTAATTAAAACAATTATCCTAAAGATAGGGCGAACAAAAATTAAAACATTTGGCAAAGCGTTAAAAATTATTCTAAGGCTGCAAGGGCGTTCAAAATTTGAAATATCGCGTGAGAACGCTTTTGTGGCCTTAGAATAATTTTTAACGCTTTGCCAAATGTTTTAATTTTTGTTCGCTCTATCTTTAGGATAATTGTTTTAATTAATTTAAGGAAAGACTCCGCTACTGATAGGTGAAAGGTGTCCTTTTCAATTACCAATATTCTCGTACTCGAGGTGTTTGATCCGTCGATAGCTTGTACGAGAAGATGATTTCACGACGGGTTGAACTTTGAACATAAAAACATCGAATAAACCCGTGTCTACACGAAATGATGACATACCGGACAAAATGTACGACGATGTTTAGCTTACATCCGAGATATCAAACGTAGGACATATCGTACTGGTGTGGACAAGGAACGAGGAGCTAAACTGATGTGTTTCGATACAGATTTTTCAGGAGCGAACTAAAAGAAGTTAACACAAAGGAATAACGCACCATATATATATAAAATGAAAGGATTTAAAAGCACGAATGTTTCTTTTATACATAATACAAACTCTATTTGAATGTAATTCTACTGTCCTATAAGCTTATTTCCATAGTTTTCATGAAAACCATTTCTGAGAGTCCTACCCTTCAGTGCGGCGTATATGGGCGGAATCTTTAAATACAGTATTGGAGCTCTGAGAGGCGGTCTGGTAGATTAAATTGGCGAAACCGCTGGGAGGGTTCACCACTGATGAGTCAAGCCCTCCCAATATATATTTTTTCATGTTAGTAAGGACAGTAGAGTTTGTATTATGTATAAAACAAACATTCGTGCTTTTAAATCCTTTCATTTTATATAAAGGAAGTTGATAAAAATGTAGCATTTAGTCAATCTGCATCCAGTGACAAGTGTTCCACTTGCTAGAGAACGCAGTAGGTATGATAGAAAACACCTATAAAATAGATTATCAGAAATGAATAGAAGAGATAAAAAATCGCACGCGAATCTTTCATTTAAAAAGACAGGTGATTCCATAATTATTCATCCAGAATTGTTAATTGTACGTGAGGGGTGTTGAGCCAGAGAAAAATTCCAGGAAAATATGGCGCATAAAGTTTTTAATTAGCTAGATATATGTCACGCAAGAAATGATATAAAAAGTGACATAAGTTTGTTGTGACAGCTGTAATCTGTTTGGCCGATACTTCGGTCGTGTGGCGTTGATGGGGAACGATTTCTAACCGTTTTTTTTTTTCCTTTTGGCATATGGACAGCAGATCGAAGTTGTAATGAGTAAGGAAGAAATACATGTTTGTGCATCTAGTTGGTCAATATTCCAGTGGCATGAGGAGTGTCAAAATGGATTCTATGGAGGTATTGGCATGCATGGAGATAGACCTATAGGACGATTAGAGATTGGAACTTTTCAGAAAGCACTTTTTTTTCCTTATCCCTATTATACGTGGTACGGGCCATGATAATCATGGTGGGTAGAAGTAAGCGCCTGCTTTTACTGTAAGTACACCATATGTCTACACATGTGAAAAGCAGAGAAAGCGCTTAAAGAACTGCATTGATGAAACGAACAATGATTCCTTTGAGGAGAATGAAAGCGAGCCACTCCACATCTGGAATTGAATAAATAATTGGTTGATGTAGTTATATTTTCTAAACCAACAAATGATCTTCAAAACTAATCAAGAATGGGTATTTGACCAAATCTGCTTATAATTAAAGAACAAAGATTAGTTTTTCATTATTATTATTAATCAACAGGCGTGATGTTGAAATATTTGCGCCTATTACAGAGTGAACAAACAAAACAATGAACAAATTAGAACTTAAGAGTTAAATATAAACATGTATTCATCGACAGAGCTCATAAAAATTATAAACAAAGTGGCTGATGTAAGAGAGTTAAATGATTTAGATCAGTGTACAATCGATGTCTCACTTCTGTAAAGTTCGGACAGTCGTAGATAAGGTGAAGAGCTGTTCGTTCAGTTTCTCCGCAGGAACAATTTGGTGATTCTGATAGACCTCTTTTATGTAAGTATTTCTGGAATTTTTCGTCTAATATGAAATATTGAGTGACTATAAAATTTGGATGGAACTGTGTAGGAATTCCGTTAAGAAAAATAGTACGAATTGTATAATTAGCATTATAAATGGATTGATACAAATGATTCATAATAATAGCTTTTTATTTGTCATTTATTGTTGTAAATATTTCCCTTGGTAATTTTTAAATTTCTTATCTTATTGATTTATAGTTGAGATAGTATTTTATGATTAGTTGACATTTATTCCGACAGAAGGCGCAAGTCATCAGCAACCTTCAGTTGCACAATAAGAAGTTGTCTTTTTCTTAATTGGCTTAATGTTAGGGGGGGATATTTCTCTTTGCATTCATATTACTACTCTAATTATCCTGTTGAATTAATAAATCCGAATTTCCGTATTGAGATATTCACATCCCTAACACATATATATAACATTATTACATAGTTAACAAAAAGGGAAAATTGAGCTCCAGTATGGTAATGGATTTCCATTCATAAAAAAAAACGACATGGATCGACACTTTTCTTATTTTGAAAAATTTGAAGGAAATCCTTTAATCCATTTATCTATAAATTATATCTCCCAAATATATTTAAAATTCCACACTGAGAGGCACTAATATTTGAAGGATTTATATTTTAAATATTAGCTTATTTTCTTAAATAATTGTTCATTCAGGCTTGACACCCTTCTCTATTAGGAAAACCTTTTTCCTGCTCAATGCACGAGGGGTGAGGCTGTCAGCTTGGTGGTAGGGAACACATTTTTAGAAAAATAATCATTTCTTTAGATGCCTAATTCAGAGAGTTTGATAAAAAAATTAATCATTTACAAAATTTCTCAGTTTGAACTGGAGGTGGTATTATTGTGAAATTAAATAATGTAACAGATTTTTGTATATGAGTTTCTTTTTTATGGATTATTTCTATCTTTATTTGTTTATGTGTGAAGTTTTAAAAATAAAAAAACTTACAAGTGTGGGTTTCCTACAGTAGATAATAGACGCTGTTGAGGTAACGGCTTTACAAAAACTATATCTGGTTCTAAATAAGTTAATTTGATTCCTATAAAGTGAGTTATTAAAAACAAAGAAGACATATCCTGACCAAGAGCACATGTGCTTTTTATATGGCAGAGCGCCATCTAGTGGAACATAAATCAACTAAACGTTGATTTAACCAGTTCCCTGATATTTGGCCAACCCATGTTCTTGATAAATCAAGAAAAAGTGAGTTATGTTCAGCGAATTATATAAATAGGATATCATACTATGGTCCTTTTTCCATTGACTAAGGAACACTTAAATATCGCTCTTACTTTGGGTAAATTATTCATTTTTATAAGAGGTAATCGTTATTGATCACTAGTTAAGTCATAGTTTGGCCACTTTGAATATCTTTTCAATGAATGTACTTATGGAATTAATTCCAATATAGAAATAAATTTGGTGGTTAATATAAATGAAACTGACTTACAAAGAGCATTAAATTTATTTTTAAATGATCATTTGGATTTTACAAGATTTACAAGTTGTAGCTCTCCTTCCTAAGGAAGATAATCATTTTAAAATTGTTTGGTTAAAAATGTATGTTTTATTCTTATTTGTTATTAATTGTTAATTATTGTAGAAATTGTTGTTAAATATTATTCATTGATGTTATTCTATTCTTTATTGTTAATTTATATAATTCATTGTTTTACATAATTAATTATTTATTGTTTTATTTTAATCTGTATATATGTATTGATTAATTTGTATTGATTCGGCAACAGTGTGTTATTTATATTATGTGTTTTGTTTAGTTTACTCGCTAGTCTAGTTAAATCGAGCCATCAATTCATGTTAGGCTAGTCAAATTAATTCATGTAGTTTTATTCTAGAATCATTAAATCGAAATTCCTTGTTCAATTTACGTAGAGTTCCCTTATTCAAGTTTACAGAACTCATTCAAGGGAATCATCGCTATACCGTAGCTCATAGAATTTGACCTAGGTAGTTAACGCGATTACAAAAATATTAATCAAAACCGATCCGGCTGAGCTGCCTTTCCTCCCATATTCAGATGGCTTCTTTTCTTCAGTCTGTACTTTGAAAATGTTACAGCTGAGTTGAATAATGAGACATGATTTGGTCTTCAATGATCCTTCTTATCTAAGAACACAAACCCAACACCACCCTGGAAAATAATAAACTAAAAATTGTATAATACTGTAGATCCACTTTTGCAGTAATATGCATATTGCATAGATTTTGGTGTCTTTTGCTTAGAGAAACAGAGAAAAGAACTATTAGGCGACTTATTGACGTCTCAATCCGACAGTCAACAAATATATAACTGGATGAATACAATGATGTTTGATCAAGGTCTTTGGTTTATATAAATTCTACAAGACCGCAGTCCCCGTAGGAGGAGATTAATAGAATCGCCGAATGTCGTGGTCCATTTGGATGTGGAAAGCGAAGACTAGAACACGGCTGATTCCACACTCGCCTTTCACTGATGCGTTACTTATGCACGGTGGATTCTGTGGCCACTGGACATGCGTCGAACCTGGATGCTGTTTGATTCTGTGTTGCCTGGAGTATAGGAGCTCCATCTATGCTTCCTTACTGTGGTGAATCTGTATAAGACAGGTGATCTTAATAAAGCTGTGTGTGTAATATGCAAATTAGTCCATCAAATTGCTCCTTATTTGAGGAAATTAGTTTGGCGAGAGATGGCTAGTAATCTCTAAATTAGAGTATATTTCCAAATTCGGCAGGAAAATAGCTTCCACTCCAAGCCATCTTCTCAAATTTCTACCCGGATTCATCACAGAGAGGCCAAGATCCTAATCCCTACGGGCCATGGACATACCCTGCCGGATGTTGCCTCTCAATCTAATACTGATCCACAGAGAGTGAATCATCTCCAATCAACTCCTCAGCTTTCCTGAAGTAAAGAATGTAGATTGTTTTACTACTTGGACTGATCCAGCACAATCCTGCTTCATTGGCCCATCTCCCAGACTCGCTGCCAGCTTGGAGATCCCAGCTGGCTCAGCTCTACAACCGCATTGACTTCTTGACCATCCGGGTAGTTAACGCTTAATGAACGCTGGGTATGTCTACTGTACACATCATCAGTTAATGGCGACGGTCAATAGATGGCGTCTAGCTTCGACATCTATTTAGACGGGAGAGGTGACCTTTATCTTCATCGTAATTTTAACTAGAACATATTGATGAGACAAAGACAGGGATGTACTACTCAGATGGTTTATTTGGTGCAGTGTCATGATCCAGTCCAGGAAGGTATTGATGTTCGGGGTCTCACCAGGCCGTTGTAGAAGGGGTTGGAGTTGTGACATTTCTAAATCACCAGGTCGAGATCCAAAAAAGTCGGAGGACAAGTGGGTAACACCCTCGATTCCCGACAGTCATGAACCGGGATTGAATCCCACGTTAACATTTTGTTTAATATATGAATAACCTTCACATGTTATTCATTGGGGAAAATATCATAAACTAGGTTGCTCTTGTTGAGCGGTACCTAGTAAAGTGATTTTGGAACCGAAGGTCAAGATCCAAACAGGACGAAGATGATGTTATTGCTGACACGTTGTATTTAACACATTGCCGCGAATCAGTGGTCAATAGTCAAAAATAATTCATACCCGTCATCTCTGTGATGATGTTTCTCCGAGATGAAAATAATTAAATAAAAAATAAACAAAAATTAAAATAATTTTTACTTGGCACGTGTACTATTGGTCGGTTACTTGTTGACACATAACAATATGGCACAATCCCAAATATCTGCTAACACGGAATGAGCTAGCCTGTATACCAGAGTTTCGAACTCAGGCCTTCATCAGTATAGGTGCGACTTCTGTTTCGAAACATCCTACGGTGCATTCTCTAAAAGGTTTCTTAACTACTGAGTGGCATTGTCGATTTTTTTAGGTAAAAACATGGAACATATTGGTAGGAGATAATTAGGTACTTTGACCGATAAAACATGTTTTCGCCGATTTGGCCAAACCTACAACTATTCTGATTATTCCATGAACTCTCTCTCTAATGACTAATTTGATTTTCTTTTAAATTAAAGATACTTCGGCCAATATAAATCTTTTTATTATTAACTCTATCTTCACGCTAATTTGAGATTATTAAAAGGAATTTTTAAACTTTTTACCCATTTAATTATATATTAAATATTTTATAAATATTGTTGCACCAAGTTGCAACTTTGCAGAGTCGTCGACCTTGGTTTCCTTCTTATTTGTGTTATGCACGTTTCCCGAGAGGGTTTCCATACTCAAAGCAAGTAAATAAAAGTAAATTACTTTTTAAAGATATTGTGTTTATTTATTCGTTGTCTTCCTCGTCGGTCGTGATCCGCAGTCTTCGTCTAGGTCCTCTCTCGTTCCAATAACCAATCAGGATATATGTACAATAACAATATTACAAAAGGAATGAAACTATAAAAAGGAATGATGATAATCTAAATAATCTGTTTTAAATAAATATTAAATATCATAGAATATTTTGAATAAATGTAGAGCGTATTGATGCAACAATATACATATATTGAAATATGAATAAAAAAGAATGGAAAGATGTTGTCTATGTCTTAGGAGTAAAAATAAGTCAAGCACACAACAAAGCAGACGGTAAATTTAAAAATAAACTGCGCCGTTGTTCATCCCAGATTAGCTCGCTCTTAATCCTTTCAAACCCCACTCTGTGGCTGTATTTATAAAATACCTTTATATTCTCAGTTCAATTTAAACTGCTACTCCACTTTAGTGAAATTATTTTTTTTAACTTATCCCTAGTACACGTGGTACAGGCCATTATAATCATGGTGGGTAGAAGTAGGCAACTGATTTTACTGTAAGTGCACCACATATCTACACACGTGAAAAGTAGCTCGACTTTACACTTACAAATATGCCAGAGCTTCGTTTGATTACTTGCACTCGCTGGTGGGGTTGGACTTTTGAAAGAATCGGGGGCCATTGGGGGATTTTTTAAAGAAAAAAATGCCCAATGAGGGATTCGATCCCAGGTCGTAGCGGTCGAAAACCAACGGTTTAGACCATCCTTCCGCCGACCCCCTGAAATTCTTCACCAGTGAGGAATGAGTCACAACACCAGTTTAAGCATTTTCAACAAGAGTCAACCTGTATTGCATTTGAAAAAAATAGTGCAAAAGTGAAATTGTACTAGAAATAGGTGGATAAATAAAGAAAAGGCCATCTCCTCATCGTGCAAATAAAAGTTGCTGATGGCTTGCGCCATCTTTCGGAATAAATATCAAATATTTGTCGATTGTACACCATGTATACCATGGTTTCGAGCTTTGACCCTCATCAGTACAGGGGAGCTTCGATCTCATAAAAAATTCTACAAGAGAGGTTAGAAAATCGGTCAAATTGGTCAAAAGGTTTTTAAATGGTATGAAGTGGCGGGTGCAGATTTTAATTGAAGATTACCACATAAACACACATATATATTTATATATATATTTTATATAACTAAAATAAATGGAAGAAAAAAGAGTAATATAATGAGTGAGATAAGTTTATATTTTCATTTTTGAAGTGAATATTATGAATGTAAAACCACACTTGAAGTTACACCGCATGAGTTTCTTTTCAACGAAAAATCAAAATTTATTTCAAGGTGAAATATTGACTATTTCTAACCTTTTTGGATGAGGTATGAAAGGGTGAATTATGAAGAGTAATGATGAACAGAAAAATAAAAGTGTCCAGGGATGGGAATCGAACCCAAAATGTTCCGCTTACCGGGCAGATGCCATGTCCACTAGGCTACCCTTGACGTATTTTTCCGTTCATCATTACTCTTCATAATTCACCCTTTCATACCTCATCCAAAAAGGTTAGAAATAGTCAATATTTCACCTTGAAATAAATTTTGATTTTTCGTTGAAAAGAAACTCATGCGGTGTAACTTCAAGTGTCGTTTTACAATCACAGGCCGCAGTGCATTATATAATATTATGAATGTATCAATAAATATTTAAATTGTTTAACAACAAGATTTAACAACGGAACCAAACATTTAAGTCGACTTTGACACGTCATGAGATTGTCCAATAAACAACTGGGGTAACGATATTCTTCAAGCAAATAGAAAAAGTGATCTAAAATGTGAACTTTTTGAAAACATTTTAAAATAATATATATGTAGAGAGAGTAATGTAGATTGTTGTATCCTGTTGGATGACTGTAGTGTGGCATGTTGGTTGTACTCGTGGTGGCCACAATGTTTAGAGTGGGTTCAGGCGTGATTGGGATTACACAAAAGAACGAGGCATGTTGGATGGCACCATAGAGATGGCGAGAGAGCAAGTGTAGCCGACGCCGGTCAGGGGAGATCTGTCAATCGTGTCTCAAAGCGGACTAATCTGTTTGCCTAAGAAGGGGGCATACCTGACTTGTTTTTCGGACCTTTTTCCGGCTTTCCGGCGCTGACTGTCACTCACTCGATTTTATTTGGCACTTTGGCAATTACACTACATCTATACAATATATGGAGACATAGATATATTGGAATATATTACAACATATATATATATAATTTTTATAAAAGTCAACTTTTTGAAGACCACTTTTTTCTATTTCTGATTGAAGAATATCTGGTTCGTTACCACATTTTTTTTGGTTGCCTCGAAAAGCTAATGACGTGTTAATTTGCGGTAAACATTTCAATATAATATTTCAAAATGAACGTCAAAATTAGACGTCATCTATTGACCGTCGCCTCAAACAAGTGGACTCAGGTCGGTGACAAAGCCACAACACCAGCTTTGGTAAACTGAGAAGTGCCCACCCGGAGACATTAACCTTTTTGTTAATGTCTTTGCTTTCATGAAAATTTTGAATGATCTTCATTATTACAGGATTGGGCGGATTCCGACAAATCACAAAAAAAAAAAGAAAATCATAAAACCTTCCATATTATTATTTAATTGATTAAAGTAGGGTTTCCGGAAAGCCCCTCTTCAGCTAACTATAGTTTAGTTAGAAGGGCTTGCCAGAAAGTTTCCTTTAATAAGGTCAATAAAAAGAATTGCGCTGCGTCTTATGATTTTTTGTAATCTGTGACGCTACCATAGGTACTTTTGGGCCAACCGAGCGCTGGCAACACTGCACCCGCTGCCCCCCGCGCATGCGCGAGCAAAAAGAAGAATACCCGCATCTCCGGTAAACAAAGCTGTCTCGACGCCAACGTTTGGTTTTGACAGGCCTGAAAAAGAACTATCTCTCATAAATTTTAATAATTGGTTTTGAATAATATTTGTATTAATATTAATTTGTGTGATTTTAAATAAATATTTCTTTCAATAAGTATTAAATTATTCATCACTGTTTTCTACTTTAGGCCTCGCCATCCAGCGTTGTGACTCAATTCTTCTGATCACTGCAACAAAGATATTGATTTATCAATTTATAATTTTCAAGTCAGTTTCCAGCATTACTGTAAAGCTAGGAGCTTTTAGTTCAGGTTAAGCCATCGGGACCTTGTATTGTCTTTTTTTTTTTCAAATTTAAGACAAGACAACAATCTGAATGATCTGATATTTAAAAGGCCTAGAGTGTATTGATACTCCAAACACGAAATATAGACAAAGAAACCAAATAACTAAAAGTATAACACTACAAAAATGTTATAAATAAGCTCTGCATTGAAGAAAATTATCCTAGGCAGGTAGTGTTAAATTCAAAAAAAAGTAAAAATGTAATATATATATACAATTAATGATAATAATCCTGCCCAGAAGTCCTCTACCTGGGGAGAAGCAGTACAAGTAAGGGACTGCCCTGTAGTTCGGTGTCGTGAGCCGCTACGGTAACTGTGAACAGGGAACTCTGAAATGTGGCTGACTAACGGGGCAATGGTACCTCTCCCCCCCCCCCCCCCCCTTCCATGGAGCAACACAAGTAAGGGACTTCCCTGTAGTACGGTGTCGTGAGCCGCTATGGTAACTGTGAAAAGGGAACTCTGAAATGTGGCTGACTAACGGGGCAATTGTACCTCTCTTTCCATGGAGCAACACAAGTAAGGGACTTCCCTGTAGTACGGTATCGTGAGCCGCTATGGTAACTGTGAACAGGGAACTCTGAAATGTGGCTGACTAACGGGGCAATTGTACCTCTCTTTCCATGGAGCAACACAAGTAAGGGACTTCCCTGTAGTACGGTATCGTGAGCCGCTATGGTAACTGTGAACAGGGAACTCTGAAATGTGGCTGACTAACGGGGCAATTGTACCTCTCTTTCCATGGAGCAACACAAGTAAGGGACTTCCCTGTAGTACGGTATCGTGAGCCGCTATGGTAACTGTGAACAGGGAACTCTGAAATGTGGCTGACTAACGGGGCAATTGTACCTCTCTTTCCATGGAGCAACACAAGTAAGGGACTTCCCTGTAGTACGGTATCGTGAGCCGCTACGGTAACCGTGAACAGGGAACTCTGAAATGTGGCTGACTAACGGGGCAATGGCACCCCCTTTTCCATGGAGCAACACAAGTAAGGGACTGCCCTGTAGTACGGTGTCGTGAGCCGCTACGGTAACCGTGAACAGGGAAATCTGAAATGTGGCTGACTAACGGGGCAATGGTACCTCTCCCCCCCCCCCCCTTTCCATGGAGCAACAAAATCAAAATGGACAAGGCACCACCACCATGATAATAATACAGAGAGGATAAATACACAAAAACCTAATTAAAACAATTCCTCTAATACATGAATTTTTGTGTAAAGCCAGTAGAAAACAAAAGAAATGAAAAGAAATAAAAACATATTTACATTTGATATGTAGGTACATAAGCCTTTATTTAGACCTTTCGTATTATTCAAAATTTATTCAACCAGACGGGTGTGTATAAAAAGTTGAAAAGGGACTTGAATACATTATTTGAATTTCTAGAAATCTAAAGATTGAGAACAAACAAAAATGATAAGCAAAGAGAAGAGAAATATTAAAATATTCTCTTTGTTTCTGTTCTGTAAAATTCTAATAATCTCTTTGTATCAGTTCTATTTGATAGACATAGATTTAAAAGTATAGAGAAACGATTTCCCACTAACACTTAAGAGCTTTTGGAAAAATAGTACAAAGTGGAATTGTACTGTGATCACAGGTGGTTAAATTAAGAAAAGAGCATCTCCTGATCATGCAATTAAAAGATGCTGATAATTTCCCCCATCTGTCGGAATGAATATCACACACATACAGCTTTATTAAGACCACCAGTCTTATACAGATTCACTACAAGAAGAAATCTTAGATGGAGCTCCTATACTCAGCTCAGAGCCCAACAGTCTCCAGATCCGACTATCAACTATAAGCATTGATTCATAATATTAGCCGTGGTCCATTTGGACGAGGAAGGGAAGCCTAGAACGCGGCTGATTCCACACTCGCCTGTTCAGTGATTCGCTAACCATGACGTATGCACAAAGGAACGTGTGGCCATTGGACATGCGTCGGACCAGGAGGCTGTTGTTGGGTGCTGCGCTGCCTGGAGTATAGGAGCTCCATCTATTATTTCTTCCTGTAGGAATAATTGATTTATTATAAAGGGTATTTACCTTTTAGTACTCCAATAAAAGTGTATACAAGAGGTTTTTATAGGGAGAACAACTTATCGCAAGGTAATGAGAGTGGTCAGCCACCCCTCACCCCTCGGTCGTCCCCCGTAGCCCAGTGATGATTGACAGGTATCCTGTGGTTGTAGAGCTACTAGACTATTATATATTGCGCGTGCGGAATTTTTTTTTTTTTCATATAATGTGGAATTATCTCACTCTCTATTCACTCTGGCTTATCTACAATTGATTATATCGAATACATTTTAAAAGAATTCTTTCTTAATTCCTCTCTTAACCAATTATACTGTAACAGTATATCTTCCTGTGGTGAATCTGTATAAGACCGGTATTCTTAATAAAGCTGTATGTGCGTGAGATTCTTGATATTATCACAGAATAATTTCAAGAATAAATCTGAGATAATCAACGTTTAGTTGTTATTTATTCCGATAGATGGAGCTAGCCATCAGTACACAAAAACACACAATTTTTAGTTTCACATTCAGAAGATGCCTTTTCTTAATATCTTTTATAAAAATTCATTTTTATTATATTGTAACCAAGTATTTATTATTTTATTATTATTATTAACAGAGTGGTCATTTTCATGCTTATATTTTGCTACTCTGTAAATTCCCCTCGTGGCTTATCTTTTGTTTACTTTTGATAGTTTGTCCTTGCTTGAAATAAATTTTGTTTCCTCCTGAAAAGTTTTTGTCTTCCCTAATTTTCCACGTGGCAATATTCATGAAAACTCTACGCATATCAGAAGTGGAATTAACATTCAAATGAAGTGCTAATGCCTGTCATGCACAAGACGCTTCATAAATAAACAACACATATATGAGAATGGTTATTTGCATACTGTCCTCTAGCTATCTCACACTATACTCTATGTGGGACTAGATCTTTTCTCACAGATATCTTTTGCTATCATTATTTTTAATTCCTAGTACACGTGGTACAGGCCATGATAATCATGGTGGGTAGAAGTAGGCGACTGCTTTTACTATAAGTGCACCACATGTCTACAGATGTGAGAAGCAGTTAGACTTTGCACTTACAAATATGCCAGAGCCCCGTATGGTTACTTGCACTCGCTGGTGGGGTTGGATTACAAGAATCGCGGACCATTGAAGTTTTTTTTAATCAGAAAAAAGTTCCTAATGCGGGATTCGATTCACCGTCGTAGCGGTCGAAAATCAACGGTTTAAATCAACCTTCAACCGACCCCATACTATTAATAACAAAAGTGGCATTTACGAGGTGTGTTCAAAAAGTATCGCGACTTTTGAATTTTCGCGGGTTACGTATATTCGAATTTCGATCTTTTTGTGACTTTATGTTGGTACTCATGTCTCTCACTTATGCCGACAAGCTCGGCCATTTTGAATGTTCACCTAATTGTTGACAGCTGCTTTGCTTGCAGGTGTTTTGGATCGTCTTCGATTTTTACCTATTAAAAAATGGATCAAAGAACCTGTATCAAATTTTGTGTGAAAAACGAAATTATGTGCGCGGATGCATTCCGAATGTTGACTGTGGCATACGGAGAAGCTACCTTGGACCGAAGCAACGTTTATCGGTGGTACAAAATGTTCTCAGAAGGCCGAGAAGATGTGAACGACGAAGAGCGTGCCGGACGCCCGAGCACTTCAACAACAGAAGAAAAAATTAATGAAGTGGAGAAAATGATATTGGCCAATCGTCGAATCACCGTTAGAGAAGTTTCTGAGGACCTAAACATATCGATTGGCTCGTGCCATTCGATTTTTATCAATGATTTGGGCATGAGACGGGTCGCCGCGAAATTCGTACAAAAATTGCTCAATTGCGACCAAAAACAGCATCGCATGAACATTGCTAATGAGATGTTGGACTCTGTCCGCGACGACCCAAATTTGCTCCAGAAGGTCATAACTGGTAACGAAGCGTGGGTTTATGGTTATGACGTGGAAACCAAAGCTCAATCATCTCAATGGAAGCTGCCGCACGAACCAAGACCGAAAAAAGCGCGCCAAGTTCGGTCGAATGTGAAAGTTTTGCTGACAGTTTTCTTCGATTGCAGGGGCGTGGTGCATCATGAGTTCTTGCCACAGGATAGAACGGTCAATAAGAAATATTACCTGCAAGTTATGCGCAATTTGCGCGAAGCAATCCGCCAGAAACGCCCGGATTTGTGGAAGAACAAAAATTGGCTTTTGCACAACGATAACGCCCCTGCTCACACATCGTTGCTTGTGCGCGACTTTTTGGCCAAAAACAACACACTAATGATGCCGCAGCCACCGTATTCCCCAGATCTGGCCCCCTGTGACTTTTTCTTGTTCCCTAAACTGAAGAGGCCCATGAAAGGACGACGTTACGCTACGCTTGACGAGATAAAGACGGCATTGAAGAAGGAGCTGAAAAGGATTTTTAAAAATGATTTTTTGAAGTGCTTCGAAGATTGGAAAAACCGTTGGCACAAGTGTATAATATCTCATGGGGATTAATTTGGAGGGGACAAAATAGGTATTCATAAATAAATAAATAATTTTTGAAAAAACACAAAAGTCGCGATACTTTTTGAACACACCATTTATGTGACAACATAGGGTTAAAACAAGTGTGAACTTGTTATAACCCATAAAATATAAAATCTTTTTGATACTTCATAAATAATATTTATCAAATTTATTTTTAACTATCAATACTCCTCTCTTATACCAGTTATCTTTCATTTATTATAACATAACAAACTCTTTCTTTGAATAAGTTATTCGAAAAATATGTATACCTCTATACAAAAAAAAAACTCTACTATACGCCTATGCTATAGAGAGAGAATCTTTAACTTCACAAAATGGATGGAAACATGGCGAAGTTTGGCTCCACAAGACTTCAACAGGATAATAATATAGAGTTTGGAATAATGGAATAGCCATCAATCTCATTGAAAGACGAGAGATGACAATAAACGGAAAGCTATTTAGGGAGAATTCCGAGAATTTAATCCCCCCTCCATAATGAGACTAATTATATCTTTAATTTTAATTGAAATTTCAGATTGATTGACTCTCATTAGTTAAAACTAGATTTGAAATATACCCGAATCTATGCATCTTGTATATATAGTGTAGGTAGAATATAATACAGTAGAATCTCCATGAGAGGACACTTATGATAGAGGACAATTCTCTTTAAAGGACGGTTTACATTTGCAAAATTACCATTTTTACAATTTAGAAACTCTCCGGTAAGAGGACACCTCTCCCTAAATGACACTTTGGCTCTGTAATTAGGTGTCTTTTACACCTCTCTTTATAATATCCTTTATAAATCTGTCTTTCAAGCTAGCAATATGAAAAGTTAGTATGATATTACTTTATAAAAATTCGAAACTATTATAGACGCGTATGATTCTTTATAAAATAAAACAATTTCTAAAATTATATTAATGGATTTTTAACAACATTGTGGGAATCGTTTTTCCTTGAAAATGGCAACAGTGGGTCGCTGGAAATAAAGACTAAGAACGTTTGAATCATTTATATTATTTAAGACATATATTGGGCTTGTATACAATATTTGTATATCGAAAAGATAGCGGTTGCCTGGCCGGCATTCATATTTATATAAAAAGTAGACACTTCGGCCAGTTGGAGTTTTTTATTTTCTCAACGTTTCAACAAAAATCTTTTGTCTTCGTCAGGAGAAGTAAATAAAAATAAAGCATTTGGCAAGGCGTTAAAAATTGTTCTGAGGTTTGCAAGGGCGTTCTCACGTGATTCTTCGAATTTAGTACAACATCTAAAGCGCGAGTCAAAAACAAATATTAAACTCGTCAAAGACTATGATCTTAGAAATAAAAATATATAATAATAAAATTATAACAAATTAAGTATATAACAAATTTAGATGTTGTACTAAATTCGAAGAATCACGTGAGAACGCCCTTGCAAACCTCAGAACAATTTTTAACGCCTTGCCAAATGTTTATTTTTATTTACTTCTCCTGACGAAGACAAAAGATTTTTGTTGAAACGTTGAGAAAATAAAAAACTCCAACTGGCCGAAGTGTCTACTTTTTATATAAATATTTGTATATCTTTTTGACAATTGAGCAATCCATTTTGAATACATTACCATGGCAGGGCATTACCATTGCCATGCTAGATGCCATGTTCCTCGGAACTATGAGCAAATACTGAGCTGAAACATAGCTCGTCGTTTGGTGGATTAACTCAGACAGAGCACCAATCAAAGACGGATTAAAACTGACACTGGATTTACGCGGATTAAGGCGAATTTTTCCTACGCCAATTTTGTTCTTCTCCATTCTTTCCAAAAACCAATGCATTCTGAAGTTCTCAAGTTTATAAACATAACTTTTCCATTACAGTAAGGACAGTAGAAATTGTTTATTTTTAAAAAGAATCATACACGTCTATAATAGTTTCGAATTTTCATAACAGATGGCGCGCTAATGCATCATAATACACCTATCCCCCGATTTACACGGTACTTGTTCTACACGTTTTCGCTTTTACACGGTTTTCCAAATAAGTTTTTTTTTTGTTTCTATCGCACTATACTAAATGCTACTGTGATTGAACACATGCGCTGTGTACACATCTCACGAGGAATCCCGAGCTTATGTGCTGACTACATATTTTAACCTGTCAATGCATTTTATTTTTATTTCTGTGTACACCTATCCCCCGATTTACACGTTTTTCTCAGGAACGTATCTACCGTATAAATCGGGGGATTGGTGTATTAGTTTATATTTCTTTCAAAGTGATTATGATTATTATGAACAAGATTACTCTGTTTTTACTATTTTATTTTTCTTTATAATATCCTTTATATGTCTGTCTTTCCAGCTAAGCAAATTGTAAAGTTAGTAAGATTCATAGAAAAGAAAATATTCGTCAAATTTAATTCCTAGTTTAACGTATAGAGTTGGGTTTAATACGAAGTGGAAAAAGCGAGTGGGCTAACAAGGGGAAGTAAATAAAAGTAGTTCCTAGCAGTAATTTCCTTAATTACTACACAGAGTAAAAATTGAATTAGAAACTTGTAATTACTTAAATTGAGTTGCTCTCGCCTCCTTGATTAAGAACAATCCACCTTTCCTTGGAAGTCGATAGATTGAAACACACTTTATTGACTTTCAGTCAACATCAAAACAAATTTACGACAATGTTACAGCTATAAGCAATATAAATTATAAAAGAAGGAATCACCAGACATCATCTTGAAGAAGGAACAAAAGTTAAAGACGACGTGTTTCTTTTATTTGTGCTGTAAATTCGGCAAGTTTTCGGACTTTGACGTCCTTCGACAGACAACTTTCCAAGACTGAAAGAAAATATTTATATACAGGTCTATATTTACATAATTAGAACTTTTCTTAGCGAAATAAATGATTAGTATATAAAATTCTGTCTTCAAATGTCCGAAAGCTTGCCGAGTTTACAGCATTAATAAAAGAAACACGTTAACCTTTGTCCTTCTTCAATATAAATTAAATATTTACATGACATCATTCTCGAGACCTTCATTCAAAACTTCATAGAATCAATAATGGCTGAAACTATAGCGAACACTAATGAAACATTCCGAAAATTTTTCCCATTTGGAATTCCTTTTTATTTTCGTCCAAATTTATATAACTCACAGTTCATCACAAATCATGGTAATTTTGGAGAATTTCTGTCGAAAATCGGGGCAACGGATAATCCGCGAATGTTTCTTTTCACAAATAAATCAAACTTCAACTGTACTCACTGCGATGAAAAAATATTAGGAGGGCTTGGCTCATCAATGGTGAACCCTCTCAGCGGTTTCGAAAATTTAATCTACCAGACCGCTTCTTTAGATCTCTTAAACTGTATTGGATCATTCTGCTTTTATATGCTACACTGAAGGGTGGAATCTCAGAAATGGCATTCAAGAAAACTATGGGCATAAGCTTTTAGGGCACTAGAATTACATTTAAATCTTTGCATCGAGCAATGCTCTTCCGCAAACAATAAGGACATGGCCATGAGACAAGCCCTCCCAATATTTTTTCATCGCAGTAAGGACAGTAGAAGTTTGATTTATTTGTGAAAAGAAACATTCGCGTCTTAATGTTTTCATTTATTAAATAACTTTAAGTTTTAAAGCATCTTCGTATTCAATCATATTAGGGTGTCAAGCTTGAGACTTTTGATGGTGTGCAAGAAATGTAAATATTCTCTCCTGTAGAAACCTAGCTTGCTTGAGAGCTAGAGATATTTGTGAATAGAAGATTTGTAAAAAATGTACTTTTCCCTTGAGGCCTAATGTTTTTATTTTAATAACAATACAATTTATAATACAATATAAAGCGGCTTATGATTGTAGAACGACAATTGAAAATTATCCCGCATGTGTTTCTTTTGAACGAAAGATCAAAATTTATTTAAGGAGAAATAACGATTGTTTCTAACCATAAGGATAAAGTATGAAAGGATGAATTGTGAAGAGTAATGATAAACGGAAAAATAAAGTGTCCAAGGATTCCGTTCATCGTTACTCTTCTCACAATTCATCCTTTCATACCTCATCCCTATGGTTAGAAATAATCGTTATTTCTCCTTAAAATAAATTTCGATTTTTCGTTCAAAAGAAATACATGCGGAATAATTTTCATCTTCGTATTTATCAGCGTTCTATCTCTTCTACGAATATAAATTTTCCCCAACAAATCTCGAGTGTACTGTTCCATATATATCCGACACAAACGTATTTCTAATAAAGATCTCCCATCGCAGAATTTCAACAAAACTGTTATCGACAAATTCCAGGAACCATTAAAAGATTGAGACCAACTTTTCCACGACTTTGACAGCTGCCGAAATAATTTGTACGCCAATATTTTAAAGCGTTAAATAAATACCTGACGTAGTTTATTGAAACGTCGTCTGTGCAGTTCGAGGAGAAACAAAGTTTTCTACTCAATTTACATATCATGAAGATAGAGGCTGCCTGTACGGCATTCATAGTTCTTGAAAATAAAGATACTTCGGCCAGTAAATCTTTTTTGTTTGCTCCTGAGAAGGACAAAAGCTTTTTGTCGAAACGTTGAGGTAATAAAAAGATTTACTGGCCGAAGTATCCTCAATATATTAATTTACATAATCAGAACAAATTCATAAAACCATTTAACGGAATTAAATAACTCTTTTTTGAAGTTAGAATTTACTTCAAATATGTAAACTCTCTACACACTTCCCCAAGATCCAGGCTGTATTGAGAGGAAAACGATTCATTTTATAACCTAGTTCACCTGCTCCACGTATATGCAACTTCCTGTGTTCCTATTTACACATAGTCCCTTAAATATTGTAACAAAGTATTTTTAATATAAAAGGCGTACCTGGATCTGTAAAGAAAAAAAAAACAATTTTTTCTTAAAATATTTCGAGAGATTGCTCCCTATTTATCAATTTATTGCACAGTTGAAAAAATTGTTTTTTTTTTTCTTTACAGATCCAGGTACGCCCTTTTATATATTCTTAATTAATGGTTCGCCTTTTAACTCAAAGTATTTATTGTTTCATTAGCTGAGTATTATCTTTATGTTTATATTTTGCTACACTCTGTACACTTCCCTCTTTGCTTATCTTTTGTTTATCCTTCATAGTTTGTTCTTGCCTGAAATAAATTGTTATGTCATCCCGAAGTTTGTCTTTCCTAATTTTCAACGTGGCAGTATCTTCACTACCTGTAATATCACGGTATCTAATCACCAAAGAACAATTATAGAGCGACTGAGATGTTAAAATGGCCACACCGCTGAGAGGGTTGTTCTCTGATGAGCTATCATGCTCTTGAATTATAATATTTCTCATTGCAGTAATGTAGAAACAAAGGGATTTGATAGAAAATGTTTATTGTTTAAAAGGTAACATTCTAGAAATTTTCATTGGTAGAGAGGTCACGCATGATGATAATATTTAAATACAACAGAAAGGGCACAAACTGCTGGGATGGTTGACCACTGTCTAGTCACTTTATATTGGAATAACCCAACATTAGCGTGGGGGTCGGTGGAAGGATGGTCTAAACCGTTGGTTTTCGACCTCTACGACCCGGGTTCGAATCCCGCATTGGACACTTTTTTCTAATTAAAAAATGCTCCAAATGGACTCCCGATTTTTGCAAAAGTCCAACCCCACCAGCGAGTGCAAGTAACCAAACGGGGCTCTAACACATTTGTAAGTGCAAAAGTCAAACTGCTTTTCACATATGTAGACATGTGGTGCGCTTACAGTAAAAGCAGCCGCTAACTACCCACCATGATTATCATGGCCTTTACCACGTGTACTAGGGATGAATTAAAAAAATAATTTGCGTCCATAACTCGGATTGACCTTCGTATTCAAGTTTCCTTTTTATGGTCGTCGTTTCATTTTGAAGGACAGTAGAGTCATCACTGGAAATGTGGATAAAATATACTAAAGACCAAGATGCTTCCAAATATGTTTGAACTTCCTTATTATTATTATCCCTAGTACACGTGGTACAGGACATGATAATCATGGTGGGTAGTTAGCAACTGCTTTTACTGTAAGTGCACCAAATGTCTACACATGTGATAAGCAGTTCGACTTTGCACTTACAAATGTACCAGAACCCCGTTTGGCTACTTTGCACTCGCTGGTGGGGTTGGACTTTTGCAAGAATCGGGGGTCATTGGAATCTTTTTTTTTTTATTATTAGAAAAAAAGTGTCCAATGCGGGAATTGAACCCGGGTCGTAGTGGTCAAAAACCAACGGTTTAGACCATCCTTCCACCGAAACCTTCAAACTGTAACTTCCATAAAGTTATCCACACAATACAGCGTATCTCACCAAAGGCATTTCTCCTGAATACAAAATAGACACAAAACATAATCAAATATTGATCTTGAAGTGCGAGTTACTTCGGTCAGTAAAGTTTGAAAATAATAAAATAAAAACTCTAATCACCGAAGTCTCTCTTAGATCAAGAACAATGAATGCCCCCCCCCCCCCCAGCCAGAGAACCTCTATCTTCAAGATTATAAGAGATTTAAACTGCTTTTCACATGTGTAGACATGTGGTACACTTACAGTAAAAGCAGTCGTCTACATCTACCCTCCATTTTTAAAAATTAGCTTCAATTGCTCTTAACATCTTGAAAGGAGCTGCATCTGTACTCATGTTAGAGTTGGCAGCAAAGGCTTCCATGCTAGGAAAGGCCTCAAATTACAACCAGACTTTCACCAAAGTGTGCCTACTTCTACAACCATGATTATCATGCCCATGTGTACTAGGGATAAGCAAAAAAAGATAAGAAAATTATGACACAGAATAAACAAACAAAATAAAATGGAAGAAATTAAAACACACGGTAAGTTATAGAAGGTAAGCATGCAAAAGATTAAATGAATTCTATGTGACACTCACATGGTGCGTTGAAATCCACAGTTACACCTATGTTGGTACAAGTACTTTCATGTTAACTAGGTCAGTAACTAAATTAAACTTGGAAATTTAGATTTTTCAGCGTGTATTAGGCTTCAATTTTTTTTCAGCGTCAACAACAAAAGGCTTTTATTAGGGCCCATTGCCCTGTATGGATTCGCCATACAACAACAAAATAACGCAGTATTTTTTTTCCTCCCTTTCCCCATGAGCCTTTGTTTGAAAAGGGATTAATTTACACAAACAACAAAAAGGCTTTTATTAGGGCCCATTGCCCTGTATGGATTCGCCATACAACAACAAAATAACGCAGTATTTTTTTCCTCCCTTTCCCCATGAGCCTTTGTTTGAAAAGGGATTAATTTACACAAACAACAAAAAGGCTTTTATTAGGGCCCATTGCCCTGTATGGATTCGCCATACAACAACAAAATAACACAGTATTTTTTTTCCTCCCTTTCCCCATGAGCTTTTGTTTGAAAAGGGATTAATTTACACAAACAACAAAAAGGCTTTTATTAGGGCCCATTGCCCTGTATGGATTCGCCATACAACAACAAAATAACGCAGATTTTTTTTCCTCCCTTTCCCCATGAGCCTTTGTTTGAAAAGGGATTAATTTACACAAACAACAAAAAGGCTTTTATTAGGGCCCATTGCCCTGTATGGATTCGCTATACAACAACAAAATAACGCAGTATTTTTTTTCCTCCCTTTCCCCATGAGCCTTTGTTTGAAAAGGGATTAATTTACACAAACAACAAAAAGGCTTTTATTAGGGCCCATTGCCCTGTATGGATTCGCCATACAACAACAAAATAACACAGTATTTTTTTTCCTCCCTTTCCCCATGAGCCTTTGTTTGAAAAGGGATTAATTTACACAAACAACAAAAAGGCTTTTATTAGGGCCCATTGCCCTGTATGGATTCGCCATACAACAACAAAATAATACAGTAATTTTTTCTCCCTTTCCCCATGTGCACGTGAGCCTTTGTTTGAAAAGGGATTTATTTACACATCTGTTCTAAAACTTTCCTCACTACCTCTTTTGTGTATGAATCTATTTACAATTTATCTGTAGAAATTATAGAGTTCTATTGGTATATTTTTCTTTTCTGAAATAGTTTTCAGCGTCTTCAGTGGGTTGCTAAATCTCCAGAAGGTGTTTTTAAGAGTTTTTTCTCTTTCTTCACCTTAATATGTATAGTTAGTCATGAAAATTCGAAACTATTATTGACGCGTATGAGTATTTTTAAAATTAAACAATTTCTACTGCCTTTTCTGCAATGTAAAAATTAATGGGAGGGCCTGGTTCATCAGTGGTGAACCCTCCCAGCGGTTTCGCCAGTTTAATCTCACCACTGATGAGCCAGGCGCTACCATTAATTTTTCAATGCAGTAAGGGCAGTAGGTAGAAATTTGTTTTATTTTTAAAAAGAATCATACGAATCTATAATAGTTTCGAATTATCATAACAGATGGCGCGCTAATGTATCATGACATAGTTAGAGAAAAAGGGCATTTCCTGATCGTGCAATTAAAATTTGCTGATGACTTGCGCCATCTATCGGAATAAATATTAACTAATCGTTGATTCTTAATTATTCCAGAATTGGCCTAATACCATTTCTCGATTAATCAAGAAAAGCTAACCATGTACGCGTTTCGGGCTGTTGACCCTCGTCAGCGTGGTGCAAGCTGTACCTTAACGACCAAAATAGTGGTCTTTGGGGCATCTTGAGAAACCATGAAACATGTATTTAGGATGGAAGGACATGTAACCGTCAATCAATTAGTGGATATTTATTCTGATAGATGGCGTTAGCCATCAGAAACTTTAAGTTTCCCGATTAGGAGATGTCCCTTTTTCTCAATTTATCCCCCTGATCCAAGTACAAATTCACTTTTGCTCTATTTTTCATATAAATAGTTAGTCAACAACAACAACAACAAAAAGCCTTTATTTAGGGTCACTGACCCTATACAGGATTCACCAGAGGTATGCATAAGAACAAAGCAGTGAGACAAAGGAAATAACGATATAGACAGAAGAAAAAGAAAAAAAAATAAGAAAGAGAAAGAGAGAAGCAAGAAAAACAACACAAAAAGAGTAGCAGTAAGAAAGTGAGGAATATATAGTTAGTCATACTTCTTGTTGTCCTGTTGAAGAGCCTGTTGGCCCGAAAGCTATAGTAATAAAACTAGTTAAAGAAATCTAGTTATGGATTGCTTGCTGATTTTATTGAATTGTAAAGTCAGGGATGAACATGTCTTACAAACTATCCTCGACACGACGGACTCACTAGGATAGAGACTGCCTATATGTTCAAATGAATAAAACGAAAGAAAAAAAAAGATAAAAAGATCAGGTGTTGAAATCAATATTAAAAATGACATATCCTGAACAGGAGCACATGTGCTTTTTAGAAGGCAGAGCGCCATCTGGTGGAACAGAAATCAACTAAACATTGATTTAGCTTGTTCCTTGATATTTGGCCAACCCATTTTTTTCTGATATATCAAGAAAGCCTACTCTACGCTGACGAGCGCCAAAAGCGCGAAACGCGTTCGTGGATGACTTTTCTTGATTTATCAAGAAATTGGGTTGGCCAAATATCAGGGACCAGGCTAAATCAATGTTTAGTTGATTTCTGTTCCACCAGATGGCGCTCTGCCTTCTGTGAAGCACATGGGCTCCTGGTCAGGATATGTCATTTTTAATATATGTTCAAATGTTGATACATTCGTCCAATCAGATGGCGTGTAAGTCCAGCACGTATTACAGATATAATCTAACGGTGTAGAGATGGTGCTAACCGAATTATCTTTGCTAATGCTAACCAGTATCTCATCAAAGTCAGCCCTATAAGAATATATAAAATAAAGATGGAGTTTTTTCCGGGAGGATATTGATCTAAAAGTCGCCTCTACCGTCAAAATAGACGTCAAAGCTAAACCCCATCTATTGACCGTCGTCGCAATCTAACGGCCTCAGGTCGGTGACAAAGCCACAACACCAGCTTTGGTAAACTGAGAAGCTTCCACCTAGAGACCATGGCCCAGCCACTTAGCCAGCTAAACACCTCTTAAGAAACTGATAATTTATATTATGTTTATTGTATATATTGCCATGCATTTCTTTCTTTTGTTCACAGCTCTCTGTTTTCGTTTTTTTTTTCTTTCTCTTTCTCCTTGGTAATATCATATGACTATTCTATTCACGGTCTAAAACTATTGTAAATATATATGTATAGACAAATGTAAAGACATACATGTATGACAGCGCAAGTGTCCCTAGGGAGACATAGCGCTTTAAATTGAAATAAAATAAATAAATAGAGACTTGAAACTTCATTAATAATATAAAAGGAAACTCATCTCCAGGAACCTTTTTAATTATTTAATTAATTTCCAGGACATTCAAATCAATTGATGTGAATTAATATGATTTACAAAACAACATTTTATAAATATATGTCTATATATTTATGTGGCGCTGAGTTTGTTGTTGACACACATTAAATATGTTATAACACATTGATAAAGGTTGGCGTTCAGCCAACTGAAATATTGGTAAAATAAATGATATTTTGATCCAATATATGCTTTTTTAATTAAATATGTCTATGTATAAAATATAATTGAATACTTTTATGATTATTCTTTTACCTTTTTAAAAGAATATCTGGTTTGTTACCGTAGTTGTTTTTTTTTTTTTGGACAAGTGTATGAAGTGTAAAATCCGGTTTACAAGTTTGGTTCCATTGTATATATTATACAGTTTATTTTATTGTATTCAAATATAACGAGAAATGCCTTTTGGAATAATATAATATAGATAAGAAAAATAATAAATATAGATTAAAAATATACTTTCATTTAATTCACTTTCTTTAAAATTCTATTTTAAAAATAAGTAGTATAATATTTGCCTATTTATATTAAATATTTGTTTATGGAAAAATTAATAAAATTATTCAAATATGTGTTTGACTTTTATACAAAATTTCTCAAATATATATTTTAATAAAAAATATTTTCAGAATATAAATGGATTTTCAATCCAAACACACGGGGAGATAGGAAATAATAACTAATATAACCTTTGAATTACTTTTATAGGAAAATATCTTTTGATATTCTTTTTTAAAAAAATTACTTATGAACTGATGAAGATTTATATTATTTTGGAATAAATTAAAAACATCATTTTTATAATTATCTGTTTGAAAGGTACTTTTGAATATATTTAGTTTGGTAATCACTACATTTTTAATTAAGTAAAAAACATATTTGTTTTTATAGATTTCTATTTAAATGGAAGATCTTTTGTTAACAGAAGATGTTTAATACAAAGCAATAACGCGCCATCTATATATAGCAAATGAAAACATTAAGACATGAATGCTTCTTTTCAAATGTAATTCTACTGTCCTAAAACCTTATGTCCATAGTTTACTTGAATTCCATTTCTATTATGACATTGTTCTTATTGTTTGCGGAAGAACATTTCTCGATGCAAATATTTATATGTAATTCTACTGTCCTAAAAGCTTATGTCCATAGTTTGCTTGAATACCATTTCTAAGATTACACCTTTCAGTGTAGCATATATAAGCAGAATGATCCAATACAGTATTAGAGCTCTAAGAAGCAGTCTGGTAGATTATATTGGCAAACGGCTGGGAGGGTTTACAATTGATGAGCCAAGCCCTCCCAATATTTTTTCATCGCAGTAAGGACAGTAGAAGTTTGATTTATTTGTGAAAAAAAAAAACATTCCCGTCTTGATGTTTTCACCTGCTACCGAAGATATTTATTAACATATCTTGAAGCCAGATCTTTGACTAGACTTTTTTGACTCGTACTTTAGATGTTATACTAAATTCGAAAAATCGCGTGAAAACGCCCTTGCAACATCAGAACAAATTTTACCGCCTTGCCAAATGCTTTATTTTTATTTACTTCTCCTGCCGAAGACAAAATATTTTTGTTGAAACGGTGAGAAAATGAAACTCTAACTGGCCGAAATGTTCATTTTTTTTTATAACTATTAAGATATCGTTTATGTAGCAAGAAGGTTTTCTATCTCTGCTTCTTTATTGGTTTGAAACGCGAATGTACATATATAAGAATTCTAATAATAAAATACCAAACGCTATTTTAATCCCCCAATGAACGGCCTAGCGCGGCCGGTTCTGTAAAATAAAAGATGACCTCACCTAACCTCCAATATAAGTCCATGTTAGGTATTGTGAATAATCATTGATTTTATAAATTATGTGCCTGCCCAGAAGTCCTTCTCTACGTGGGGAGAAGCAGCACAAGTAAGAGACTGCCCTGTAGTACGGTGTCGTGAGCCGCTACGGTAACAGTGAACAGGGAACTCTGAAATGTGGCTGACTAACGGGGCAATGGCACCCCCCCATTCCATGGAGGAACAAGACACCACCACCATCATATATTCTGTGTTATCATAATCATTTTGTAATAAAAGCTATGCAGAAGGATAATGTGTTATTGTTATGTTAAACAAATGTTATCATTAATTTAAATAAAAACATAACAGTCGACATCCAAGGAAGTCCTGGAGTAGCCATGTGTTTAAACTACGGTCTCTCATGGAGGTTTCTCATATATTCTATAACGATTCTGTGTGTAGAGAGATAGAGAGAGATTGAAACGAATTTATTACAATGTCGAAATATGTTTAAATACAATTAGGCTTATATACAGTACACCTACAGTACAGTAGTAAATTTACCGTAGTGTACTACAGTAGGTAGGTACTTTTTTTATATATTATCCCATTGTATATTTATACAAGGTCATGGAGACTATATTCATAGATCAAATTCACAATCTTGGTAGGGTTGGAATACAGTTCCTGTTTTGAGATTCTCATGCATTCTAAGAGGTGGTCTCTTTGGTCCTGCAGATGGTGCATTGTGGGAAGGTCTTTACACCATCCTGGAAGAGGAGCAGTCTTGTATGGCTGCCAGTTTTGAGCCTGGAGATACAGGTTGCTGCCTGTCGGTTCATCCCACATTCCAGAATAGCTCCAGGCTTTTGGTTGAGATACCAATGATTGGTAGTTGACTCCTGTATTTTTGTTTCTATGTTTCTTTTTTGTGTGTGCGTTCGAAAAGGTCAAAATCAAGGTCTAAGTTAGGTATTGCTGCTGATTCTGCCAATGTATCTGCTGTGTCGTTGCCTTTCAGTCCTATGTGGGATCCACTGGAAGGTGATTTGTATGTCCCTGTGGAGCTTGTCTAAATTCAGAACAATCTTCCTCAAGGACATAAGTGTTTACTAGTATAGTAAACCTACAGTACAGTAATCATCCTATAGGTTCAAACAAGTTTTACAAGTGTATACTTGCATACAGAATAAAAATAAATGTATGAATAAATAAATAAGAATATATTGTAAGGTAGAAAATTAAGAAAGACAAACTTTAGAATAACACGGCAATTTATTTAATGTAAAACCAAATTAAAACTAATAAAGTAGCAGAGAAGCGATGAGAATATTTTACAGTGTATCAAAATACAAATATGGAAATTAAAAATATTTTCATAGAATAATAAATAATCTGCTTCAATATTGCATATGTGATAAATATATGTAAATGAATAGATGTGTGTAAATATATATATAAAATAATTAATATGATAAAATAATTATAATATATACATATATACTTTCTACATATATACTGTGTACAATGTCGTCTGAGAGGGAGAGAGAGTAAGCTCTTCTTGTTTGTGTTTCTATGAATAAATGGATTAATGTTATAAGGTTGTCCCAGAAGTTCGTGTTATTCTTATTACTTGGCGAATAATATTATTACGGCGAATAATATTAGTATTTCAATTTTTTGCAAGTGTTTACGAACTTTTAGGACAACCTTGTAACAACTTCTTAATATCAAAATGATGCGAAGGAATGTTGACGACATTTTTGTTAATGCACTACCATAGAGACGAACCTTTGATCCTGGTAATCTTTAATTATATCAACTCATCCTATACCTGGAATCCTAAACCAATCATAAGTTACCTGGGTTTCTCATCAGTAGAACACCTCTAAATACTTTACATCGATTTGTAATAAAACCATCTTATCTGCATTTTGAATTCTATAATTGAATTGACCATAAAAAACCAATTCAATCTATTGTGAAATATTACATAACTGTTAAATGTAGTCATCATATTAAATAATGCTTTAAATATCTATTTACATATATAATTCGGTTGTTGAGCAGCCATTATATTCGCACGCTAATCTCTCTTTATAAATAGTCGCTAAAAACATAAGATGTAGAAGATCATAAGCTAAAATCTTGTATTTTTACAAAATCAAACTTATCTGAAAAATATTTATTGAAACATAATATTCTCATTCCTAAAGAATGTGCGAATAATGGCGTTGATAAGAAAGTTTAATTTGATCGTAATCACGTTCTAGTATTGAAATCTAAGAACTAAAGATGCACTCTGTGTAATAATAAATATAGCCAGGACATACTACATGTTTTACTGTCCGTCTTTGGAGGATGAGAGAGTAATTTTCCGCCTGAAGATTGCCTATGAAAACAATTTGCGCCATATGTTTTTATTAGCAAAAGTAGTGAAAATCAGGACCAACGTATTGGTTTTTCAAAAATCCAGGTAAACAGCACAATCAAGTGACACAGAAGAGCGACTCAACTTGAAGAAATATTTGTATTATTCTCTTCTCTTTCTGTAGATAAATGTTACAAATAGTAAAATTTTAGGTGTACGCTTGTCTGGAGGGTTGTCTCTTTAGATAGAGTAATGCGGCCAAAGTGTCCTACCGCCCTGTATTCCATCACAGAAATATTGGTCAAGACAACTCTTCTAACTACCCTGGAGGCACCAGATAAATTTAACCTGATAATTAGAATGCTATCAGAGTTGAATGACAGCCTAGAAACTATTTTTTAAAAATACACAAAGGTTTTCGACCACCATTAAAATTTATTTGGTTAGATTGCCTTCGTTATTTTATCAACACAAGAATGTCAAATGTTTATATCCCAAACGTATTAAATATATTTTTCTATTTTTAACGGGTGTTAATATGCTTATCTTTTATTTATTTGAAATAAGTTGTTTAAAAAGTATGAAGTTAAAAGTATGTATAATGTGTGAGAGAGAGTCCATTGTACTTTCCATAAGGTAGCAATCCTCCCACCCTAAAAATAACGTATCATGTCCTCAATAAAGACCACCGTCGCCACTATACAAGCCTCAACAAAGCCCTCACAGAACAATCTACGTTTACAATTAACGTATCACTTGGATTCTTAAATATTAGAGAGACTTCTGGCTGAAATGTCTCTAATATTTAAGAACTATGGATGCCAGCCAGGCAATCTTTATCTTTAATATAAGAGTATCATTGGCTCCAAGTGATACTCTTATTGGAGCCAAAACTAAGTTCACTGTAGAAAACCCAGAAAGCAATGTATTCCCATCGAAGTAAGCGCAGTCAGTAACGTCGAGAGGAAACACAAAATACAAGTTGAAAATTGTTTTCAACATTAAGAAACGCTTTCTAGTATGTATTTTGATTTTACCTTTCAGAATTACAATATACTTTGAAGTTGATAAGAGTTAACAGTTGTAATCGTATATATATATATTGTGAATATCATAGTTGTTGATTGGATTTTGATCATTTCAAGTTGTAAACTCCCTCCTTTTTTTAAAACAAAGTTTTTTTATTCTTTAACGTTTCGTATGTCATCCTTACGTCAAAGATGGAATCCTTATTAGCAAAGTATTGATTTGAAAAGAGGTTGGTGACTATAACTAGAATTGGATATAAAGTAACAAGGAGAGACATTCCTACAAGGATTTATCAACAACTGCCAGGACTTGTCGCCACTTACCATCTCTGTCCTCGCTGCTGTCCAGCGGCGCGGTGTCCTGTGTCAACTTGAAGGCTGTCCAACAGTCGCACCACCGACGTCTGCGGCTGTCCGACGTCCCTGCAAGTTGACAATATGATGTCACACAGCAGGTTACGAAATACAGGTTATACTACGTTTTAGGGGGGTACGAGCGAATATACTCTTGGACAAAACTTAAGGAAGTTGTACCTTTAAGCATGTATATCGGGATTCAGACAATAATTCTGAAAGATATTACAGTGACCTTTATTGAAGATACACGAGATAACCAAGTATGAATAAAATTGCCTTTCTCCTTCAAAAAAAAAAAGGTGTGTATATGGTGTCATTTTCATTCACATGCTGATTGATTCTCTACTGTCACATGACTTTAAACAGCCAATGAGCGTTGTAGATAGTTTTGATATCTCCGTGATGTAAGACATCGACCGAAACTTAAAATAACGAGGGTTCTATTCTCTAAAGTTAGTTTTATTGTTGATTCATATTAATTTATTTTAAAAAATCAATATTGCCACTTTGAAAATTAGGAAAGACAAACTTCAGGATGACACAGCAATTTATTTAAGAACAAACTGTGAATGATAAACAAAAGATAGTCAATGAGGGAAGTTTACAGAGTAGCAAAATATAAACATAAAAATAATACTCTGTTAATAAAATAATAAATACTTTGTTACAATATTTTACTTTCAAAAACCAATTTAATTACGAATTGTGTTAGTTAGAAATTAGTTCTTTCAACTAATGAATTTTAGGTTAATTGTTTCTTCAAAAATTCCTTCGTATACCAGGCAATTGTTCTCTCTATTTTATTAATAATCTACAAAAGAGCCAACTTCAATTGTTTTAAATTTCCTGGACATTAATTAAATAATTAAAAAGATTTCTGGAGATGAGTTTCTTTTAAATTTATTAAAACAGTGTCAAGCTTATGGGCATTTCTGTCCTTCCGCAGGAGAAAAATCACGCAGCGTTTTATTCTTTTATATATGTTATCTTGTAGCATTGACAATTAAAATAATTTTATTGACATCTTGTCAATACATACAAAGTTCACAGTCTGCACTATTTAAAAAAAGATAATATGGATTATATACACTATGTACAATGTATATGGCGCCTCTCTACCACCGCTGCAGAGTTTGGTGGAGAATCGCCAGCAGGTCTCCAGCGACACCACGTATTTCGTGATCTACGAAGAATACGTAGATCGCGTACTTCGCCGCTGAGGAGATGGTGATGGCGTTGGTCCTCGAGACCTACTGTTCTCCTGTAGAAGGACAGAGATGCCCGAAATCTTGAGACTGCTTTAAAAAAATTAAAATAAACTCATCTCCAGAAAAAAACTTTTTTAATTATTTAATTTAAAAGACCAACTTGTGTTAATAATGCATCATATTATAAATGTTCTAATAAAAGACTCAATTTGATATTTGCGGAAGAGCGATTGCTCGAAGCATATTATATATTTATAAATGTATGTAATTCTGCTGTCCTCAAAACTTATGTCCATAGTTCATCTAAAATTACATTTCCAGAGTCTATCATCAGTATCACTATAAAAGTAAAAAGCGAAATGCAAAATAACAGCAGTATGGTAGATTAAATTGGTGAAGCCGCTGGGAGGGTTCACCACTGATGACCCAAGCCATCCCAATATATTTTTCATCGCAGTAAAGACAGTTGAAGTGTGTTTTATGCTTAAAGGAAACTTGCTTGCTTATTTTTTTTTCCTTTCTTAGCTATTTATATATTCATTTGTAAAATAGTCTGATCAACCCCCGATAACATCTATTTTAATTTGTTTTTGATTTGCCCTGTTGAAGATCAAAATTTGCTCGAAAGCTTGCAACACCTCAAGAAACTGAAGAAACTCTTTGCCCAAAGATCTAGATTTCCTTATTCCAATATTTCTGAATAACTCTCCATCCTATAAAATTGTCAATGTAGAATATATTGTTGTTTTTTATGTTATTATTTTGATGTAAATAAGTATATATATGTGGCAATATAATAATAGGTGGGAAGAGAAATAAGGACACCCCAATTTGGAAGAGGAACCCCAGACAACGAGAGGGAGAGAACCGGGCCCGGCTCCGCCGGGCGGCCGTTCGTGTCGCACACAATCCCCAACTGTCATAATAGTCCCGAGGTTCCAAGTAACGGGCCCCTGAGGTCTAAGTGACCGGACTTTACTCTCCCGTCTCTCTCTGGGTCGACTGTAGGTTTGCTTTATTATTCCTGGAAGAGTATATATTATGACATATACATAGACCATTCCATTTTATTTTTCTGATCTCATTGAATGGGGTATAGGGGTGCAGCTTTCGTTGATCATGGCACCATGATCCAGGCACACTTTGGTGAAAGTCTGACTTTGCCTGTAGTTGGAAGCCATTTCTCGTGTGATCTTTACACAAGGGGATAATAAACAACAACATACTCTTTTTAGTAAAAAACGTGTAACAACTATTAATGATAAAGTGAAAAAATAGTACAGATGAGAGAGTCTGAAGATAGAGGTTGCCTGGCCGGCATTCATATTTCTATGGAAAATAGACACTTCGGCCAGTTAGAGTTTTTTATCTTCTCAACGTTTCAACAAAAATATTTTGTCTTCGTCAACGTTTAGTTGAAACGTTGTGAAAATAAAAAACTCTAATTAACCGAAGTGTCTATTTTTCACAGAAAAAAATGAAATATTGTACTGAGATAATGCTCATCTATATACAGGGTGATCCAAAAGTCCCGCACAACTTTAAAAATTAATAACTCCGCGAATATTTGCGCTAGAGCAATGCGGTAAACACCATTGTGTTCAGGATGCAATGGGATTTTTTATGGCAAATAATGAAAAATTCGAAATTGATTTTAGTTACAAATTTATTCGCCAGATGGCGCTCTACCAGAATCAGAGATTCAGCGGCCAAATTGTTTGATAAATTGAAAAATATAACTGATCGACACGTATTTTTCCTTTTTGAATACCAGGAAAAAACCTTAATAATATCAAATAACAAATTAATAAAACACCACTTCGCCAAAAGTATGAAGAATTGGTTAACGATTTTCAAATACAATCAGAGATATGTAAAATAGGTAAATGCAAATTAAAAACGTGTAGCAAAAAGAAAATTGATATTTTAGATACGATTTGTTTCCAAAGATAATA
The DNA here is from genome assembly GCA_030710605.1 of Cordylochernes scorpioides. NCBI lineage: Eukaryota > Metazoa > Arthropoda > Arachnida > Pseudoscorpiones > Chernetidae > Cordylochernes > Cordylochernes scorpioides. Next base: position 129,168,549 of record CP092864.1, on the reverse strand, counting down.
AATTTCTAATATTTTAAATTCAACTTTCACTCAGTATCGATTATATTTATTTTAATTCATTTGAAAAATATGTATCTATCTCTGATAATTTATTTTACTCTGGAATGCCGTTGTTGTTGTCGTGTCCAATAAAGAGCCTCATATGTATCCATGCATCTCTCCATCACATCAGCAGCAATGTCCACTATCTTGGGTGTGTAAAGCTGTTGCTCTGGGTCTATGTCAAATTTCTGCAAGGCTGCGGCCATTGCTGGCTATGAGAATATGTGGGTAGGTGTAAGTTCCACACCAGGACAATTGTTGCATGCCCTATAGGTTCTTGTGCCATCTGGATGTATTGTCATTCCTTTATAGTGTTTTGTTGTAAGTCTTGTTATAGGTTTTGTCATTTTTCTCTCAGATTTAATTCGCATTATGATCTTCTTTTTTCTTATTTTTCTGTTTAATTATCTTGTATTCTGACAAAGAATCAGCGTCAAATAATGACATTTGTTCTTTCCTTTGGCTCACCTTTCTGGCTTCCTTTGCCAATTCAAATGCCATTTCATTACCCCCGATCCCAGTATGGGCAGGGATCCAATGTAGAATGCAGTTATTCTCCAATGGTTCCAGTTGGGTAAGTAACAAGTGTATTTTCTGTGTGATTTTCTATTGCCCTTCTGAATTGCTTCTAGAGCGGATATGGAGTCGCTGTATATTAAAATTCCTTCTGCTTGATGCAGGGATGGTTGGTTAAGGCATACATCAAGGGCTTTCCAGATAGCTGTCAGTTCACAAGTGAAGTTTGACGAAATCTGTCCTGCTCCTTCTTTGATTTTGATGTTTGTTCCATCTTGCAGTATTATGTTAATTCCGGCCCCTCCATTACTCAGGGTAAGGTCTGAAGATCCATCTGTTTAAGCTGTTAAAGGGCGTGGCCTAGCATTTTTAATCAATAATTTGTACTATGAGGACATAGCCGTTAATATTCCAAACACATTAGACCTCGAAGTCCAAGGTATCAAAGTCTACCTCAATAAAAACAAAGCCATCAACATATACAATATGTATGACCCTCCAAACAATACATTTATTGAGGATGGAACAATGGCTCAATTTCTTACAGACAACACTATTATTTTAGGTGACCTTAATGCCAAACATCAACTATGGGGATGTTCTACGCCAAACCCAAGAGGCAAAATACTATCAAACATATTTGACGACAATGCCTTCATGTGCTTAAATGATGGGAATCCTACCCATCATTCCTACAAGCTATAATACTGCACAAGCCCTTGATATAAGTTTTTACTATCCTGACATTTTCCACAAATGCAAATAGCAAATATTAAAAGGTTTTGGAAGTTATCATTTGCCTAATTTGATAGAAATTAGCACCAAGACCAAAACTAGCTCAATTAAGAAAAATTATGGAACTTCAAAAAGGCTAATATGATATCTTTCGAAAACACCATTATTAAAGCAGCCAAGGTTTCAATACCAAGAGGTTATATTAAGAAATGGATTCCAAATTATACACACCAGGCAAAAAATATTCAAACACTTATAACTAAAAGAAATGAACTACAAAAAAGTGCACCCAAAACCAAACAAATTGTAGAACTGAACTGAACATTGTGATTGCAAAAATAAAAAGATTATATGTAAATGTGAAAAGGGAAAAATGGAAACAAACTTGTGAAAACCTGAACCCAAGAAACCCAAATACAGAACTTTGGAATTTGGCAAAACAAATTGACAGAGTCCAGCCACAAACTAAAAACACAAATATGATTAAGAATACAGATGGTACACCAGCATCTAATGACAAAATTGCTGCCAATCTTTTAGGTAATTCATATCAAATAAGTAGTAAAATCAAGGTTGAAAAAAGGCCCGAAAGATTATTCATGACTGTAAAAATATCACCAGCACTCATAATATTTTCCATGAAAAAAATCAATATGAAAGAGCTAGCTTATGCATTTGAAAGCACTGACCTAAACAAGACTCCTTGGCCAGATGGAATCCATGGCCGAATGATATCAGACTTGGGCAAAATTGGCAAAGAAAGACTTCTTAATATTTTCAATAACTCCTGGAAAACTGGAAAATTGCCTCAAGACTGTAAAAATGCAACAATAATTCCCATTAAAAAACTTGACAAATCTGCTGATTACCCAAAAAACTACCGACCTATCTCCATAACAAATATTTGCTGCAAATTAATGGAAAAAATTATACTCAGACGACTCACCACCACCCCGACACAAGAAATCTCTTACCAGAAGAACAATATGGATTTAGGAAATTACATTAAACAATAGACCAACTCTTATTTTTCACACAAAAGGTAAAAGATGGACAAAACAAAAAGCCAACTAACCACACCATAGCTGCTTTTTAGACCTTACACAAGCTTTTGATAAGGTATGGAAAAACAAGTTAATTACAAAATTATACAAACATTTTAAAATTGATGGAAAAGCTATCACTTGGATAAATGATTCCCTTAAAAATATATACATCAGGGTCAAATATAATGGCACTCTATCTAAAACCTTCAAATTGTACCAAGGATTACCACAAGGATCAGTCCTTAGCCCAACTCTCTTCACCCTATTTATTGCAGGCATAGAATAAAATTTTTCACATAAAACCAATATTGGACTTTTCGCTGATGACATTATTCTATGAAGCAGCAACACTAACTGGAAAAAAGCTGAAAGAGATTTGAACAAGACTCTTCTCCACCTAGAAAAATTTGCTATTAAATATAAATTAGAAATTAACCCTCAAAAATCTGAAACCTGTCTTTTTACTACCGATAAGAAACTATACAAAATAAGACCATATATTATTCTGAAAGAACAACAATTGCAATATAATAAACATCCTAAATATCTCGGCTACACCCTGGATCCAGAAATTAACTCCAGTAAACATATTGAAGAAGTTGTTAGAAAAGAAAGAGACCGACTAAAAATCTTGAAATATATTTCAGGAAGAGTGGGGAGCTGAAGCAACAACACTAAAATTAACTTACACATCTCTAATGAGATCTATCTTGGAATATGGATATCAAATCTATGGTACAGCATCTGAAACAAATCTAAAAACGCTGGAAAGGATACAACTAAATGCAGCTAGAATTATTACAGGTCTTCGAAATACCTGCCCTAATAATATTGTACTTTACGAGGCAGACATTATGCCCTTAAAGGATAGAATAAGCTACAATCTGCCAAAATATATAAACAAAATCAAGAGTTATGAAAACAAACACAGAACTTTCAATTACATACTTAATTGGGAACCCAATATAAGACTCAAAAAAGAAGGCCCTCTCCACCTGGCCAAAAGAAATGGATTTTTAAAATATAAAGAGGAAAAATATTATTTAGCTGAAAAAAATATCTCCATGCGAACCACTAACAAAATGTTATTTCTAATGCCACTTTAAACGAACCCACCAACAAACAATACCAAAATCCAGAATACTTAAAATAATTATCATTAGAAATAATTAATATAAAATTCCTAAAAATGCAATAACTATCTATACCGATGGTAGCAGAGACGAGTTGGGACACACTGGCAGTGGCTCTCTCAATAAAACCACAAATGGCATTGAGAAAATAAACAGAAGAAACCCAGAAATTTGCTCAGTCTTCAGATCAGAACTTATAGCCATCTATGAAGTCTTAAAATCCATCAGAAACACTAAACATCACGATATATGGATTCTTACTGATAGTAGAAGTGCCATACAACACTTGAGTCACACAGGGGAACTTATAGACAAAGTAAGCAGGAACATAATTGGTTATATCCCAAAAACTCTCAATACCTCAAAAATTCACCTTCAATGGATACCCTTACATGTTAGCATTGAAGGCAATGAAGCTGCTGATGCGCTAGCGAAAAAAGGCACAAAAGAACCCTTGCTACAGAAAAATAAACTTACTTTTAAAGAAATAGAAACAGTAGCCAAAATAAACAAGAACTGGAGGATCCCACCTAAGCACGGTTGGTACACCCTAGAAGCAGATGGCCACCCAGACCTTTCGGTCCACAAGCCGGCATGCGAAGCATGCCCTTCGCTGCTATTCTGTTCAACTCATAAGCCAAGTAACGGTATCCAAGCTAGTGCTTGGACATTGTACCTGGAAACACCACCTCCCAGACAACGTGTCTGGAAGGATTTCTATACCGGTGGCCTTTAATCACAGCAAAATAGGAAACTATCTACTGTGTCCAGCAGGGACCGCGGGGAGGCAGCCCCCGGTCGACTCTGTTCACTCACAGCTGAGAAAAAGCTCAGCTGCCACGTCGTGGGCTTTCTCAAGAAGCTTGCTGTGATTTCTCAGCAGCTTACTCTCGATCGCGCCCCTCGCCCTCCTTCTCTCTTCCTGCACACCCACTACCCTTGGACAATCCAAGACGTAGTGGCGTGCATTCACATCCCTTTCTCCATAGACGCAATCAGGGTTTCTCTTAATTTTAAATCTGTGGAGACTTGGGAAAGAGCCCATGTCCCGAACTATCCTAATGAGTTTGTGGGACATTACCTTACAGAGGTACTTGGGTGTTGTTACCCCATTGAATACCTCTCTCCCCTTCACACTGATCCTGGACTCTTCATATGTCCTGTACGTGCCCCCTGATCCTCCTATACACTTCTTTCTTGGTCACTGGGGTCCTCACTAATTTACCTTTAAAGCATCCTTCCTTAGCGAGCCTGTCTGCGAACTCATTACCTTCGATGAGGCTGTGTTTCCTAACTCAATGGAGCTCTGGAGCCCGCGCCATCATCTCCAGCTCCTGGATTATTTGATGCGCGAGTTGCCCTTTCTCCAGATTGATGGCGACGAGGGCCGACATACAATCTGAATAGAGGCGGTCCGGGCTGAAGTTCTTCTCGGCACACACTCTGAGGGCTACCCTGATCGCAACCAGCTCGGCTGAAAAGACCAATTCGTCCACTCTGAGTGTTAAACTTTCTTGGAAGATCAGCTCTCCATTAGTGTATATCACTTCCCCAGCTCCAGTATTGGTTCCAGACTTACTACCATCAGTGAAAACCTCCGTGCCAATCCCTGTCGGTCCTCTAGGACTCCAATTCCACTTTGGCAACCACTGCGGAGGCTTCCTCGGGTCCCTCTTCGATTCCAGGGCCCCCGCTTCAAGTCCCAGGGCATCTTCCCTGTTCTCCCAGATCTTCTGTCTGTGGTCTCCTCCTCTAGTTTCAATCCCAGGTGAATAAGCCCAGCGAGGACCAAAAAGGCCTCACTGCTGGTAGTGCGATATCCCCCTGTGATTCTGAGTGCCGCTGTCCTCTGCACTCTCTCTAGAGTTGTTGCCACCTTCTGATCCCTGTTTCGGCGCTACCAAGCCCCGGAAGCATATAGCAAGATTGGTTCGACACAGGAGAGGCAGAGGTTCCTAAAAATAGTACCCTCCTTCTCCCCCCCCTCCTGGTGAGAGCCAACCAGGACAGGCCTGCACAACGCCTCCCTGCCTCTCGCCACCATCTCCTCCGCCTGGTATTGCCAACCCATCTTGTCATCAATGACCACCCCCAGGATGGTCATCCTATTGACCAACGCTACCCTCCGTCCTTCCATCCGGATAGCCGGCTTGTGTTCCCATTTGATCCCTTTCCTTTTAGTTCTTATGTCCCTAGGCTTAAAGCTGAGGGCTTTAGTTTTGGAGACACTGAACTTAAGGCCAGAGTCATGGGCCCAGAACGAGAGAATTTGGAGAGAAGTTTCAACACACTTCTCAGCCTTCGCTCTCGAAGTAGCCTCAATGATGAGGAACTGGTCGTCAGCATAGAGAACCAGCCTGGCTCCCTCATGGAGCTCCTCCTGGAAAACGGTGTTTACCAGGATATTCCACAAAATAGGTCCGCAGCAAGAGCCCTGGGGGGAACCCCTAGCACAATTTCTTTCCAACTTCCGCTCACCAAAACTGAGGCTAATCCGTCTATCCCTCAGGAAGTCACGAACCAAGCTGCACAAATTATCAGGACAACCCATGTTCATCAAATTTCTCATCAGCTTGTTCCAGCTCATGGAGTTGAACGCGCCATCAATGTCCAGGGCCACGAAAAGAACCCAAGCACCCTTATTTAAGCCCATCTCAACCCCCTCTAACACCTCGTTCAGAGCTGTGGTTGTAGACTTCCCTTCCCTTAAACCATGTTGGAAAGAGGAAAGGAGCTCATTACTCTCTAGCCAGTGTTTCAGTCGCTGAGCTAGTAGGCTATCCAGGACCATACCTAGACACACTAGTAAAGAAAGCGGACGATAATCATTAGGAGAATTACCCTTTCTAACAGACTTTTCGAGAAGCACTACTCGGGCAACCTTCCATTCCTCAGGAAATGTACCAGTGTCCAGGCACTTATTGAATAACCTGGAAAGAAGCGATGGGTGCATCCTTAACAGGGCTTTCACGACCGTGTTATCGATCCCTTCGGGACCAGGAGATTTCCTTTTCCCGAACTTGAAAGCCGTCAGTTTCACCTAAATCTCAGAAAAGAGCGGATCCACCAAACCACAAGTGGTCAGAGAGATCTCGTCCTCTGGTTCCTCGTTTCCGAAGAGCCGATCCAAGTTGTTTTTATTTTGTCTTCTGTTTTCGAGCGAGTAGGTCTAGAACACATTCTCTCTGAATTTTCTCATTGTTGGTGGATGGTGTCAATACATGCACAGTCTGCACTATTAAAAAAATATAATATGCATTATATACACTATTTACAATGAATATGGCGCCTCTGCCAGCGCTGCAGAGTTTGGTGGAGAATCGCCAGTGGGTCTCCAGCGACACCACGCATTTTTCGATCTACGATTAATACGTAGATCGCGTACTTCGCCGCTGAGGAGATGGTGATGGCGTGGTCCTCGAGACCAACTGGAAAGATCCAGGACTGCAGTATCACACCTAGGTATTATGGATTTCTAATTTTATCAATTGTTTGTTTGTTTATGCTTATTTTGTGGTTATATTTATGCCTTTTCCGCTGTGATTGGAGAAGACGCATAGGTTTGGTTTTATTGGGTTTATGGTCATTTGGCGTTCCATTGCCCACTTCTCCAGTCCTCTCATTGATGTGTTCAGTATTTTTTACGATTTTTCTATGCTGCTACTTGTGTGCCATATGGCTATATCATCTGCATAACAGGCAACCTTTGTGTCTTCAGTGAGGTAAGGATGGATGTCGTTAATATATAGCAGATAAAGTAGAGGACTGAGCACCGATCCCTGAGTTACACCAGCCCATGTTCTTCCTTCCTTGGAAAATTCTCCATTGACCCGAACCTTTAACCTTCTTCCCCTTAAGAAGTCTGCAATCCAGATTAAGGTTTTTCCTCTTACTCCGATGTTGTGCAGCTTTTCACGTAATTTCTCCCTCCACACTCGATCAAAAGCTGAGGTCATATCCAGGAATACGGCCGTGGTCTTCTTTGGCGGTTTTTCCTGGAAAGAATCTATTATTGATTGACAGAAGTAGAACAGTTGATCAGTCGTACAGTGCTGGGATCTATAGGCAGTTTGGTAGAGGTTTATTTAATTATTGTTAGTGAGCCAGACTATGAGCCTAGAGTGGATAATTCGTTCTGGAATTTTACAAAGTTTGCTGGTGAGAGCAATTGGCCGATAGTTCTTGTATTCCTTGGCATCTTTGTTTGGCTTCAGTATTGACACTATAATTGATATCTTCCAATTCTTTGGTAGTTTACCAGTTTGCCATGAAATGTTCAGTATTCGTAGGAGTTGATTATTAGCTTTGTTCTCAAAGTGTTTAATCATTTGACCAAAGATTAGATTATCTCTTGGTGACCTCTTGGATTTTTTTATTGATGAGTTTAGCTCATTCAGTGTGAAGTCTCTCGAGAAAATATCTTGTTGATGGTAGTTTCTTGCTTTTTTTTTTTATTGTTACAAAAGCACGAAGTCCAAAGGACTATTGTGCTGTGCTAGTATTATTTACTTATATATGATTAATTATTTACACGATGGATTAGTATTGTTTTGTAAATTATTGTACAAATAGTTCTAAACTTAACAAAGTTCTCATAAGATAGAGTATATACACAAAGAGAATTTGGTAATGTTTCAAAGTATCTACATACAATTTGATTAGTCAGAGGGCAAGTTAAAAGAAGATGCTCTGGTGATTCAACATCTAAGCGGCATTCGCATGTTGGATCATTGAAAGCATTCAGTTTGAATAGGAAACTTAAGAAGGGTCCTTTGCCAGTTAAGAATAAAGTAGTGAATTTATCAGAAGAAATGAAATTTGGGACAGCAATTGGAAAGAATTTCTTGAACAGTTCATTAGATTGAGAAAGATAAAACTTAAATTTTAGATCCAGATATAGTTTGTTTTATTCTTTTTGAAGGGGTTTTTTGAGTGTTCGATCTGTGAGAGAATTTGTCATATTATACTTTGTTTGTAATAATTCAAGATAATCGGACAGTAAAGGAGTTTTCGCTAGTATATGTGTGATGTAAGAAGATGAAGTCCTATAAGCATGAATGCATTTAATAAGAATTTGATATTGTATAGAATTCAACTTGGATCTTTTTGCTGCAGTGATAAAAGGAAACCAAATATTTGATGCATAGCTTATTGTAGAGCGTATCATAGCTTTATATAAGATCAATCTTCGCCGAGTATCAATGCCCCAAGTACGTGCACATAATGAGAATAATATATTATTAAGTTTCGTAGCTTTCATAATTATGTTGTCAACATGTGTTCCAAAATTTATCTTATTCCTTTGTCTATGATTTTTAAAAATAACTCCCAAAATTTTAACAGTTTCTGATGGTTGAATTATTTTTCCATCAAAATTAATAGGCAATTTTTCATAGTTATGTAGATAGAGTATACCTGTTTTGTTTGGACTTAGTGAAAGTTTCACCTTTTCACACCAGGCTTTGATTTTTATTAAACATTTGGTAATATTGTACTGAAGATCATAGATGTTTGAACTCCATACCACAAATGTCACATCATCCGCGAAAGCAATTACTCTAGCAAAACTTTCGTTAAAAGATAAGTTGAAATCATTAAATAATATATTCCAAAGAATAGGAGAAATAATACCACCCTGGGGACATCCCTTATTTATCTTTCTTATGCACTTTACATTAGTATATTTAAATTCTACACTCCGGTCTTCAAAGTAAGAATTAATTATTTTTATAAGTACCGCTGGAAAATTTGCCTTGTCCAATTGTTGGAGAATTGCCGGATGCCATGCGTTGTCGAAAGCTCCGCTGATCTCTACTGTTACTATTGCCGTATTTTCTGTTTCTCTTTTCTGAAGACTTAATTTAGTTATTTCTTGTAAAGCAGAGATTGTCGATTTTTCTTGTGTAAATCCATGTTGAGCAGGATGCATAACATTATTACTATTAATATGATTTAAAAGTTCAATATGAATTAGACTTTCAAATATTTTACCTAAATTAGAAGACAAGCCTATAGGGCGGTAGGCTTTCGGATCTTTATAGTTTTCTTTATTAGGTTTTTTTATAATCATTACTGCTGACTTTCTCCAGGCCTCCGGATAATAATTAAGTCCAATACAAGCATTGAACAATTTTGTTAACACAGGAGATATATGCTGAACTGCCGTTTTGATCATCTGATTGCTTGTTTAACTAACTTGTTTATATTATTTTTAGAGTCCTGTCTTCATTCGTGTAGTTGAGTCTGGAAGTGCTTAAAAGATATTCAGCAATTATGTCAGCCATCTGTTTGTTCTCGTTTTCTCGCTGTTCTATTCATATCGGTTAGAGTATTGGAGGATTGGGGTTGGTTTTGATTGTTCTCTAACACTCTAATCATATTCCAGTGTTGGCTGTCTTTTCTTGGATCCATTTTTTCGTAGAATTCTGCCATTTTTCTTGTTTGCATATCCATATTTCTTGTTCTATTTTATGACTAAATTTCAATGAGTTCCTTTCTGTTTTCTTCTGTTTTATTTTTTCAAGAAGTTCAATGATATTGTCTCTCTCTCTGAAATCATTGCCCCGATGTTGTGGTCCTTCCAGTAAGGTATCCACAGGTCTTTACGTCTACCTCTAGGTATCGATGCTTTTGCAGCTTTTTAAATGTTCGAATGAATTTTTCCAAGTTTTTGTCAAGCGTTCTGTAATTCAATTTTTCGTTGCACAGTTCTTCAAGCTTTTCTGTGAATTTTTTTCAAGTCGGCTTTCCTAAAGTTCCATTTTATTTTATTCTAATGGACATTCTCAATTTTGAACTTTATGGTTGTGTTAAAATTGGTCTGTGGTCACTAATTGCACCTCTCAGGATTTTCCATTGTGTTGTGGGTGCGATGTTGTAATTTATCGCTCTGATGTCTATTGCGGATTCTGTGCCTGTGGACTTAGATAGATAGGTGTTCTCTCCGTTATTTAACGGTGTGAGGTCGAGGTCGGTTAGCATGTCCTCAACCTGCTGACTTTTGTTATCCTGGACAGGTGATCCCCAAATTGAACTTTTGGCGTTAAATTCGCCGAGTATGATTGTGATATCCGAAGACGCTTCACTTAATGTCTCTATTGTGTGTACCCATACAAAATTCAAAGATTTCACGAGCTGAAAGTTGGCGATTTTGAGATGCGTCAAGAATTCGCTGCATGGGTTTTCCGGCGAATTGATATTGATGAAAACTGGCTGTCGAATGTTCTGTGGACAGATGATGCTCACTTTTCTCTAAACGGAGAATTTAACATTCAAAACAGCCGCATTTGGGCAACAGAAAACCCTAGGATTTTTACAGAAATGCCACTTTACCAGCCTAGAGTTACAGTTTTGTGTGGGTTCACTTCTTTTATTATTGGGCCATTTTTCTTTGAAAAATCAATGGAAGAAATTTTAAAACCGTTTTTGTAAATGGTGAACGTTATGAGAAAAGGGTATTCCCATATTGCAGAGCAAAAGCACTAAGCGAAATAACATTCATGAAAGATGGAGGACCTCTTCATATCTCCCGAGGTGCCAAACAATTGCTGAAGGATACGTTCGGTGAAAATCGTGTGATAAGTCGCCACTTTATATACCAGTGGCCTCCAAGATCACCAGACTTGACGCCTTGAGATTTTTGTTTATGGGGGTACATTAAATCGTGTGTTTATCGATGCTGGCCTACCACATTGGCCATGTTGAAGGCTTCTATCAGATGGCACGTTTCATCAATTTCAACAGATATGTTATTTAATGCTGTCCATTCTGTCATTTATCGTCTGCAGGCCGTTATTGAGAATGAAGGGTGCCACATTGAGCAAGGATTGTAACCTAATACAAGAGAGAAGGCAGTTACCTCATGTGTTATATAAGCTGCCATGTATTATATTATCTACCAATATTTTGCAGCTCTTTGTGTTGGGATATGGGGATAATAAATGCTGTCCTCACATCTTGACTCTTTTTTTTTTGTGAACAGTAATATTTTGTTTGTCATTTGCTCACATATTATGTCGTGCAAACCTGAGTGTTATAACTTCTCGAATAACACTGGTACACACAATTTTTCTCCTTATGTTTAGTTTTTCGCTTTTCGCTCATTAGAAGAAATAGCATAAGGAATATTTTCTGTACACCAATAACTTTAGAAATTTTGTGAAAAAAAAATAATACAAAATGATTTTACTACCACGTTTTTCAACGCTAAAGGTCGATTTAAAAATTATTTTTATTTGAGGGGACACATTTTTAAAAATTATGTACAGTATAATAAACAATGATAACATTTGACAAGCCCATAGGATATTTGGAATAAAGTACGACAAATATATTTTATCACTCCCCTCTATATTTCATTTGTTGGATCATGACAAATAAATATCCAGTTAAATAGTCAAGGGTCGCCAATCAGTCAAGAAACTACACATTTCTTATAGCAAAAAATCCTATTAAAAGTGCCATCATAATTTTTGGTACTATATTAACATTTCAAAAATTCGTGTATTGATATCAGCAGTGTTTTCAAACATTCAATCTATTTCACAAAACCTCATATAAAATATAAATATTTTTGCTACATGTTTTAATTTGCATTTACCTATTTTACATATCTCTGATTGTATTTAAAAATCCTTAACCAATTCTTCATACTTTTGGCGAAGTGGTGTTTTATTAATTTGTTATTTGATATTATTAGGGTTCTTTCCTGGTATTCAAAAAGGAAAAATACGTGTCGATCAGTTATATTTTTCAATTTATCAAACAATTTGGCCACTGAATCTCTGATTCTGGTAGAGCGCCATCTGGCGAATAAAATTGTAACTAAAATCAATTTCGAATTTTTCATTATTTGCCATAAAAAATCCCATTGCATCCTGAATACAATGGTGTTTACCGCATTGCTCTAGCGCAAATATTCGCGGAGTTATTAATTTTTAAAGTTGTGCGGGACTTTTGGATCACCCTGTATATAAAAATGAATGTTTGTATGTTTGTTTGTCTGTTTGTCTGTCTGTATGACCCGTATACAAATTCGCAGTAGTTCACTAATTCAAACCAAAATTTCCATACATAGGTAAAAATAACGGGGATGACGATAGGCTATTTAAAAATATATATAAATCAATTATTAAAACTATATATTCAAATTATTCGACTTAGCTCACGAGCAGCGCCCTCTAGAACGCGTGGCGATTTTGACGGCGGGGGGCGCCCATTGGCTGCCGGCGCAGCACGTGACTTCCCTGCCCCCCCGCCGAGTAAATGAGACCTCCCGGCTGCCGGCCGGTTGAGCTCACGAGCAGCGCCCTCTAGAACGCGTGGCGATTTTGACGGCGGGGGGCGCTCCCGGTTGGACAGTTGCGCGGGGGCAGAGTGACCTCGCGGGTGCCCTCCGGGAACTACGTCCATCTTCCATATGTAATATACATTTAATTGTGTAAACCCGGGCGTTGCCCGGGTCATTCGTCTACAAATTCGCAGTAGTTCACTAATTCAAACCAAAATTTCCATACATAGGTAAAAGAATACTGGAAAGACGATAGGCTATTTTTAAAAATTTTGCTGTATCATGTTTGATTATCAGATACAAAATTATATCGGGAAAAATTCCAAAAAACAGAGACCACGGGTGAAACAGGGTACATTTAATAGGGTAAAACCCGGGCGTTGCCCGGGTCATTCGGCTAGTAAATTATAAAAAAGAAAAAGGCATTTCCTTATCGTGCAACTGAAGGTTACTGATGGCTTGCGCCATCTATTGGAATAAATATCAACTATTCTCATTGATTTTTAATTATTCTAGAATTGGCTAAATACCCATTCTCGATTAATCAAGAAAAGCTTACTACGTACGCGTTTCGGGCTGTTGGCCTTCATTACTGGTACAAGCTGTACCTCAAAGACCAAAACAACTTGTCATTTAGGCATCCTGAAAAATCATTAAACGGGTAGTTGAGGCCAGAATTATTATATCATTAATATACATCATTTAAACTGGGCAACTCTGTGCTTCACTTCCATCAATAATTGACAATATGACCCAGAATAATTATATTGCTACGGCGTTTTATGGTTTCCACAAGTCCATAGCTCAGAAGAAGGCCAAGTGACACTCACTTTCTTACTGCTACTCTTTTTGTGTTGTTTTTTCTTGCTTTCCTCTTTCTTTCTTTTTTTCTTCTGTTTATATTGTTGTTTCCTTTGTTTCACTGCTTTGTTCTTATGCATACCTCTGGTGAATCCTGTATAGGGTCAGTGACCCTAAATAAAGGCTTTTGTTGTTTAAAAATATATATATACATCATTTAATTAAAAAAGCATATATTGGATCAAAAAATAATTTATATCAATATTTGATCCAATATATGCCTTTTTAATTGAAGATTTATTTATGGATTACTCTATCTTCAAAATATATCATTTAATAATAATTAAAAATCAACGAGAATAGTTGATATTTATTCCGATAGATGGCGTAAGCCATCAGCAAATTTCAGTTGCACGATAAGGAGATGCATTTTTCTTAATTAATGCACCTTATCCCAGTACAATATCACATTTGTACTATTTTTTCACATCGTGCATTATTGTTGTAATAAAATTAAATGTCTATATATTATAAATAAATGTACAATATTATTCCTTATATTTTGATAGACTTGAAACTGTCTAGTATATATATATTTTATAAATAATATTATATATTTTATAAATAATATTATATATTTTAAAATAATAAATATATGGAGAATTAAGTTGGATAGTATTAATTACATCATTACATGTAAGTTCCTTGACAGATAAAGTGTTAACTTAGCTCAACCTTCCTTTAACTAATAGCTAGGCAATAGTTAATCCAATGAAGTAAATTTCCAATTACCAAAATCACGCACTGACGTAAGGAGCACGCACATCTCTCCTCAATGCATAGAGAGAGATTATTGGTAATTTTGACACGTGAGACCTCAGTAATAACAACAACAAATCCTTTATTTAGGGCCTCTCGCCCTATACAGGATTCGCCAGTTCGCAAGAGATGGGGAGAGCACGGTGTGTTCCGGGATATAATCCTGTGGAATATCGCCACCGCTATATACCTATTCTTTGTTATTTCATTAATTGGTGCCGGAAATGAAGGACAAAGTTGCCCCGTTTTATCATTTAGTTTTCGTCTTTCCTCAGACAGAGCAGCACAATCAAATAAGTAGTGCAACATCTCCATTGTTATTCCTGATCCACAGAAAGTGCATTTCAAGTCTTCACCCCTCATTAAAATCAATGACCTCAGTAAATTTAAAATTGGAATATTTCCACCTAGCTCAGAATCCCTAAAATACAATTAGATTACAATAAAACGAATTTTACGGAACACCAAACTTTATATATTGATCGACTCAAAAAATTCCATCTTCAATTTTCGATGAATATTTCAGGAACGGCCAATTTAGGTGAGACTAGAGATGTTGATAGAGGTAATTAAAAAGGATCTGGTAAAGGTTACGAAAATATCAACACCACAAAAAGTGTTAAACTCGTTGATTAAAATTTAAATTAGAAATGCTAATTAAAATATTTCTTAATTAGTTGACCATTTTGTTTTATATAATTTTACTTATTTACTTTAAATGTAGAAGCTGGTAGGTCTAGGCGAATTTTATGTAAAAGGTTTAAGAAATTTGTGTGATGTGTTTTGTTGGAATTATTTATTTACCAGTTGCAAACAAGACACGCTATATCCGATCTGAATAATTGCGCGTGAAACTATTTACAATAATTGTAGTAGAGTAGGTAAAGAATTGTTAAAAAGAAAATAAACGATTAAGAAAAAGAGCATTGAATAAAAATATACATTAAACAAATAAGCAACAACATAGGCAGATAGAAGAAATCTCAAGGTAGTTATTTACAACTAGCGGATGTGCCCGGCTTCGCCCGGGTTTTACTCGAGTAAAAGTTTGTCTAACGAACATTTGTTAAAACAATTCTCTATAAACTCATTTTAAAAAAAGGATATATTTTTATAATTTGAAACTCGTAAATGTGAATCTCTCGATAAAGTGAACATTCTTTCCCGGTCCCTGTGTGCCGTGTCATCCTGATTTTTGTCTTTCCTAATTTTCTACATTACAAAATCATCGTTTTATCTAGTGAACATTTTTCCCGGTCCCTTGAAAAATACTCGATAAGTTGAATAAAATCAATATTAATTGGTTCCCTCGGTAATTGGAAGTTAAAGGAATAGTATCTTTGCCTTGGAATTGTATCATTATTCTTGTCTCAAATAAATTGCCGTGTCATCCTGAATTTTGTCTTTCCTAATTTTCTACATTACAAAATCATCGTTTTATCTAGTGAACATTTTTCCCGGTCCCTTGAAAAATACTCGATAAGTTGAATAAAATCAATATTAATTGGTTCCCTCGATAATTGGAAGTTAAAGGAATAGTATCTTTGCCTTGGAATTGTATCATTATTCTTGTTTCAAATAAATTTCCGTGTCATCCTGAGATAATCTTACTTTTGATAAATAATCTTTAAGATAATAAACTTAGTGATAATAAAACTTATAAATAAAAAAACTTGTTATCATCGTCGCAATGGTGGCGCTGCTTGCGAGTTAAATCTACATATCTGCAAATAACTATAAGGATATTCAAGATATTCAAGAAATTATTTTTCAGAAACCTTCCCAGTACTATACTAAATAACTTCCCAAAGTTTCATGGCGTTCCAATGAGTGGTTTGTTCAGGCATAAAGGACACACACACATACTTCACACATACCTGACCAATATCATGATATATGTAGTAACTTAAAAAACAGATAACCCCCCCCCCCCCCCCCCCCCCCACCGTCTATTGGTCTTGTGTGGCCGCTGATGGCGGGTTGAACAGTTGATATCTGGTAATTTGACTCCGTAATAGTATCATATGGCCATGAATACGCGTTTTGAGAACTCTATCGTAGATTTTAGTTTTTTAGCGCAGATTCATGTTACTTTCCCGAATTCATGTTTTACCATAGCCATTCTGCAATTTGTATCGTTTTTAATTATTTAACATCACACGATTAGCATGCTTACGTAGTTGTTATATATCAGTAATTTAGATATGCAAAATTTTAATCTGAATTGTATTTTCGCCGTACTATATACATCACATATGCAAATATACCTCAAATAGATTCCTATATAAAGTCTTTTGTTACCTTAGTTTGCTACCTGTTGAAGGGCGTGACTGCCCGAAAGCTTGTCACACGTTTATCTGAATAAAAATCTTTTCTCCTTAATTTTCATTACTATTTTATATATTCAATGGAGAAAGTTTCCTTGTAGTTCTGACATACATTCATTTATATATATATATAGATATGTTAAGCAATGATGGAAGTTGAATGGAAGTTTGTTGGAATATTGTAGAGTCTCTAGCTTTTTACATCAAAAATCTGTGATTGTACTGTTGAACAAGTGCTACTGAGGTCAAGTCATCGTGACTTCCCACATTGCCCAACTTTCCGTGGTCAAAATACAAAAGCGATGGAGATAACAATGGAATAAATTTTAAAATAGGCACATACACAATCATACATATCGTTTTTTCTCTCTTTCTCCTTGTTAATATCATATATCTATTCTTTACGGCCTAACATTATTGTAAATATGTATAGACAAATGTAAAGACATACATATATGACAGCGCAAGTGTCTCTAGGGGGGACATAGCGCTTTAAATTGAAATAAATAAATCGTACATAGATAAATAATTGCAACTACATTTTTCAACGCTTTTTGATTGAAGCATAGGATGATCTCAACAATGGTGACAAAGTTATTATCTTGGAAAATATCAATATAGAATTGTAACGATCTGCATGCTCCCTATGATTTCTTCTATCCATATTGTTGCACCAAGTTGCAGCTTTGCAGGGTCATCGACCTTGGTTTCCTCCTTCTTGGTGTTATACACCGAGCGGGTTTCCATACTTGAAGCAAATAAAGAAAAGTAAATAAAAATAAATTACTTTTTAAAGTTATTGCGTTTATTTATTTGTTGTCTTCCTCGTAGGTCGTGATCCGCAGTCTTCGTCTAGGTCCTCTCTCGTTCCAATAACCAATCAAGATATATGTACAATAACAATATTACAAAAGGAATGAAACTATATAAAGGAATGATACCATAGAGTAAATAATGCTTTAAATGAATATTAAATAACACAGAATATTTTGAATAAATGTAGAGCGCATCAAAATTTTGATACAATAATATTGTCACGGATTTCCCCATCAAATAAACACTAGGAATCTAACGAACGGTAGTTTTCTATTGAAAGTTTATTCTACCTACATGCCGAAACAAGATTCTTTTATATCGTCAATTTTGGCTACATTTTACAAAATAGTTATTATACCAAAATTTACATGATAAATAGGAAAATATATATACAAATACTATACAGTGACAATACACCTATCCCCCGATTTACACGGTAGATACGTTCCTGAGAAAAACGTGTAAATCGGGGGATAGGTGTACACAGAAATAAAAATAAAATGCATTGACAGGTTAAAATATGTAGTCAGCACATAAGCTCGGGATTCCTCGTGAGATGTGTACACAGCGCATGTGTTCAATCACAGTAGCATTTAGTATAGTACGATAAAAACAAAAAAAAACTTATTTGGAAAACCGTGTAAAAGCGAAAACGTGTAAAAAAGTACCGTGTAAATCGGGGGATAGGTGTATTAAGAAAACCCAAAACTATGTATCTGTTAAATCAGAAAAGTCTATCACTCACATGGTTACAGAAACTGGCCTTGGTCATCTTGTACAGTCCTTGTTACAATTTGTGACGAGCTTCCTTAACAAACTGTATAGGACAATAAATAATGTTGTATATCTATATCAATTTGTAAATAGCAGAGAGAATTATCATAGGTTTGACTATCTTTGTAAATATATTTATGATTTTCTTTCTAACCTGAAAGGTTCAGGTTCCTAATATATATTATTGTTTCTCTTTTTATTTCGATTACTTTTTCTTGTATAATATGTTTATAACTGTTTCTGTTTAAAAAAAAAAATGCAAATCGACGCAATTATCCCTAGCTGGGAATTCAAGTTTTGTGTATTGAAATAAACTGTATAGGAACTATTTTTCCCAACCGATATATATCTAAAAATTGCATATTTTGATCAGAGGAATATTACACTTTGTGCGTACACATAAATGCGAGGATCTATTTTTGATAATAAGTATATCAAAACCACGTATAGGCCATACTCCAGACTTCCACAGCCACAGAATCCTTCCCAAGAACAAAGCCACGATAACCAACACTCATCGGCTTGATGCTTACAAGAAGTTTGATTTTCTAGAAGAAGATAGGCGAAGGACCTCATCAAAATATCGAATTTTGTTTTTCAATAAATATTTTGATACAAAATATGCCTTCATTTTAATACAGGGAACAGGATAAATCAATGTTTAGTTGATTTCTGTTCCACCAGATGGCGCTCTGACATCTAAAAACACATGTGCTGGTCAGGATATGCCTTCATTATTTTTAATATCAACACCTGACCTTATTATTTTTTTCTATTGTTTTTTTTTTCACACACACATATATATATGCATCTATGGTAATTTAAAACAACAACCTCATATGGTGTAGATAACTTATAACAAGATTGCCATGTTTTATATAGAGACACATCTATAAATAATTATGCGCATGATTAATCTGTGTCATCGCATCGCCCTATGTAATGTAATTTGTACAAAGTGGATAAATAAATAAAATCTGTAATAGATTTAAGAGTTGAGCTAAAGCAGAGATCGAGCATAGTATTGCCAAAACAACAGAGTCTAAAGATGGAAGTCATAAATCAGGTAGATTCACAGTTCCCACGACAGGCCACCCACACTGTCACATGTGGTGGAATGCAGAGACCCCTCTCACACCTGGACAGGTAAAGGCGCCCTTTCTCAAACGCCCCTGTCACATAAGGTCGCCCCGTCTTTAACCTATAAATCATCACCTTACAGTCTCTTGACAGTACAGTTCAGCTCAGTTTAGTTTAGTTCACCCTTAGTGCAAGCCGCGTCGGTCGTATGTTATGTCGATCTCATCCAACATGTAGTTAGGAAGAACTCGTCTATCTCCATCTTGCGCTTCTAGCTCAGCTTTTATCTGTTAACGGAACTTTCTTAGTGCAACTGTGTCTTCGTTTTTTGTGTATGGATATCCCCAAGCTTTTCCACTCTGCCTCGACCACGACTGCCTGTATTTTGTGAGAACTTTTAAAGGTCTTCCAAGGTGCAGAGAGGTACTGGAAAACTCTACATCCTGACTGTTCCTCTCGGTCAACACAGTACAACAAGAGCTACCAGGACTTCAACATTATTTCAGTAGTTAGACAGGATCTCAAATTATTTCAGTAGTCGACAGGATACTACAAGTCGACAACAACCAAACTTCAACATTATTTCAATAGTCGACAGGATGACCAAAACGAAGGATGACACAACGAAGAGGTAAGAAGACTGTTCAGATAGGAAGCGAGAAAGAGCGAAGATGGAGGAACAAGCCCGACCATTCCAACGAAACGTCCAAGCAATCTCTCCCCAAGATATTTACGGAAGAAACGCCGCCCCAACGGACTTCGCATACCCGCTAACCGATCGCCAACGCCAGGAACAAGCTGACCACCCCAACGACACAGCCGAAAATCCCACAAGACATGGAAACCGAGCAGCGATGTGGCCCAAACCCTGTGAGAAGTTCTTCACCTTCGACCTGACATCGTCGAGACAATGCTCAAGGCAACAACCTGCAAATCAACTTCACAAAATCTACAAGCTTCTACAAGTCCAACATGGAGCGACTTCCACGTCAACAGGAAAACAACCAAAGAACACGTCTCCTGATTGAACTATCTTCAAAACTGTAAGTTTTAAAACCTACCTCAACTTTATCCTCAAGTTCAAAACTTGATTCCCCATAAATTTTGTATTTATATTTTCACTTTAAGCATTTTAAATCCAATTTTTACCTTTTTTATACCATTTTTAATTCAATTTTTAAATATTTTTACATTCTTAATTCAAACTTTAGCTTTTTTATATCATTTTTAGTCAATTTTTAAAACCTTCACAATCTCATGTATCAAATTTACTTTAATTTTTAATCAGATTATAAATTTCAAGTTATTACTCTCAATTTTACTTTTAAAAAAAATTTTTTTTCGCCCATCACGCTTTTTTACCATTTTTACTAATCTTACATGTCGTTCTTAAATTTATCTAAAATGGTACTATCCAAATCTACAACTTGAAAAAAAAAAAATTCATTATTATTATTTTTTAAAAAATCTCATTCATCATAATTCTCAACTTATTTTTGTTTTACTTATTAGTTATCTTTATATCAAAAGACCAATATCTTTATCAATTCTTAAAATTTGGTAATGTTCACCATTTTAAGTAAGCGCCCAATTCAAATTATTTGTAACTCTCACGACATTGCCCTTTTATAAGAATCATTTTAATTATCATAATCAACAATTTAAAAAGTATATTCAAATTTTAAATATAAATTAACATAGGTGAAACGCATTTTTTTTTTAATTGCAAAAATCGGAAGATACAATATCTTCAAAAACACCACTAGGGAAAACAACTATCTTTCCCAAAACAAGTTAGGAATAAAGATTCACTCCACTTCACCGCCAGTAGCTAATTTAAGTCACAGCCTTCCAAAACGATTACAATCGTTAATATTCGAGGATAAATACACTCCCTCGTCTTTTCCTTTTTACATGCATGATTGGTCATCAACACATTTCTTTCAAAAAACCTTACAACACCCTCGCATCACTATCTCAAATTGGCAACAATTATTAGTCCGCGACTCAACACACAAATCCAATTTCGAGCTCCACTTAGCTCTATATCGTCGCCACAATAAAATAATTTCACATTAAGCGTGCCACATCCACTAACAGTCAAATATTCTCTCGATGTGTTTCATACAACAACCACCCATGACTTTATTAAATTTGTTATTCATGGTGAAACAGGTTAGATTTTGTGCCAAACTAAGACTTCACGTGACACCTTTTTATTCACATTTCTCACTTCGTGTCACAGTGCCACACCACAAAACTTTTTCACTTTTCAGGCCAAAGACGCCTTCACGCCTGTGACACCACATCTCAACTCAAAGCGTGTCCACGTTAAAAGTCGAACTTTCACCACACATATAAACCTGACATCACCTAATAACATTTTTTTTCTAAGTCTAAACTAAATTCGAAACACAACAACTACAAAACACCGAGAAAATCATATCTTTCAATTATAACAGAAAATTGCCAACTCAACAAAAGGAGAATATCTTCTCTCCCCCCTCAAGCAGTCATCTTGACCGCTAGCTTCATGATCGCCATTTTAAACAAATGTTTCAAACCAACCATTTAGATTTCCTCGAGAATCTCACAAATCTCACCAACGAGATATCACAACACAACATACATTAAACATTTTACATGTTAAATTGATAACACCAATTAAAACAATTTGGTTAAGTCTTATATAGACTTTTTAACGCGCGAAAGAGAAATCATTCTCTACATACCAGCATTGAGGACAAACGAAAAGATCATTTCACGTATTCCCAGTTTCAGAGTCATAGAAACACCGATGTTACCAAAGGGATATAATCTAGTCACACACCACAACTGTAACTTTTTGTCAAAAGAGACAATTTTTGTTCAATTTTACACTACTTAAAATTTATCCAATCATTAATAACCTTCAATTATATTATAAATTTTGTATAAAATCTTGAATAATTATTCTTTTTCTTACCTTTCAATTATATAAACAAATTTTTTAATCCAACATTTAAAAAAAAAAAAAAAACCTTTAATCAAATTTACTTTTATTTTTCATGATATTATTTTGGTATTGTAAAACATCTAATTGTTTCAAAAATTATTTTTATTTTATTATTTATTATATATTTTATATATTACAGGTTTAATTTTGTCCACTTACACTTTTTGTACCCGCAATCATATTTCTATTCACTATATTTTAGTTGTTTAAATACCTTTATTATCTGACAAAGTTTATCATCCACTATCGGGCATCTACAACAATCGTTTTCAACAATCATATTCTTTAACCAATCCCCTATATTTTTCATCACTATCTTTTCAGTCATTGCGTCACATCAATGTAGAAAAACGACAGCACTGCTTGACAATTTATTTTTTGATTTCGTAATTCAACAAACGCCTTGAACACAGTTTCCCAGACTTACAAATCCAAACTTCTGGTCTGAACAAGCTTCAAGAGTTTATTTCATTTCATCCGCAGAGCAAATCACCAACGCATACACAAAGCGTTCACTTTTTTCAACTTTCAACTTTTTTTTTCAGCTCTAGCGGACCACATTCAACCTTTGATTTCGAGTCAAGTCAAACCACCTACTGTCGCTACAATTCTACTTATCGCATGGCTCTATTTCACTCCTTTCTCAATCATATTAATAAGCAACTTTTCTTCAACAACTTTTAACCCAATAATCCTAAAATTGTGACAAAACACTGTAACCCTTATATAGGATCGCAAGTGAAACATTGCCAAGGAAGACAGCTCAAGTCTATATCCTCGCTTTGCACCTGGATCTGAGTATTTGGTTTACATGAGCACTTCTAACAATTACATATTCTTCAACAACTTTTCAACCCAATAACACTACAATTGTGACAAAGCACTGTTACCCTATACAGGATCACAGGTGAAACATTGCCTAGGAAGACGCTCAAGTCCATATCCTCGCTTTGCACCTGGACCTAAGTATTTGATTGCATGTGTAAATCTCACAATTGCTTATTCTTTAACTACTAACCCTGTCCAACGCCCACCAATATTCTCTTAGAATGTGAATTTTTATGTCATCATTTTATTTTAATCATCTTTTTTGTTAATCAAACACAATGTCATTTTTATTTCACTTTTATATATCCAACAAATATCATCTTGTTATAGCCCTTTTTAACCCTCACAGTTTAAATTAATTAAAAGAAATTTTAATTACTTACCTGTGTTAGAGAGGCTTTACCCGCCTAAACCCGGATAAACCCTTTCACTCCCGGGGCTCATCTATGGTAATTTAAAACAACAACAACAACCTCATATGGTGTAGATAACTTATAACAAGATTGCCATGTTGTATATAGAGACACATCTATAAATAATTATGCGCATGATTAATCTGTGTCATCGCATCGCCCTATGTAATGTAATTTGTACAAAGTGGATAAATAAATAAAATCTGTAATAGATTTAAGAGTTGAGCTAAAGCAGAGATCGAGCATAGTATTGCCAAAACAACAGAGTCTAAAGATGGAAGTCATAAATCAGGTAGATTCACAGTTCCCACGACAGGCCACCCACACTGTCACATGTGGTGGAATGCAGAGACCCCTCTCACACCTGGACAGGTAAAGGCGCCCTTTCTCAAACGCCCCTGTCACATAAGGTCGCCCCGTCTTTAACCTATAAATCATCACCTTACAGTCTCTTGACAGTACAGTTCAGCTCAGTTTAGTTTAGTTCACCCTTAGTGCAAGCCGCGTCGGTCGTATGTTATGTCGATCTCATCCAACATGTAGTTAGGAAGAACTCGTCTATCTCCATCTTGCGCTTCTAGCTCAGCTTTTATCTGTTAACGGAACTTTCTTAGTGCAACTGTGTCTTCGTTTTTTGTGTATGGATATCCCCAAGCTTTTCCACTCTGCCTCGACCACGACTGCCTGTATTTTGTGAGAACTTTTAAAGGTCTTCCAAGGTGCAGAGAGGTACTGGAAAACTCTACATCCTGACTGTTCCTCTCGGTCAACACAGTACAACAAGAGCTACCAGGACTTCAACATTATTTCAGTAGTTAGACAGGATCTCAAATTATTTCATATATATTAGATAATAAAAGGCATATATCGGATTTAATAAAATATTTATTTTGCCAATATTTCGGCTGGCTGAACGCCAACCTTTATCGAGGTATTACATTTTTGTATACACAAACTCAGCGCCGCATAGTGTCATAATATCACAGTTGAAATCAATTAAAATACAGAGTAGGTGGGAGAAATTTGTGCATGAAAATATTATTATAAAAATGCAATCAAATATGTAAAATATCTAAAAATATTAAAGGAAAAAAATGATTTCAATCTTATATTAAAAAATTTGTAATAAGTACATAAAAATAATTCATTAATAACTCATTAAGAGATAAATGTAAAAATATATGTATCTATTAAAACATTTGAAATAAATTTAAAATGATTTAAACAATAAACTGTAAGAACCTTTTTTAAAAAGTTTAACAAAAAATGTGGGTATTTAAAAAATTCATTTTAAAATTTATGGAGATCGATTTATATATAAGTAAAAAATATTTTATAAAAATGCATTAAAATGGAAGTTAAAACAATTTAGGATGAAAATATGAGAAAAATAAATTAAAAAGTGGAAATTAAAAAAGTTTAAATTATTGCATGTAACATCTACTTATATAATTGCCTTATTCTGTCTGTCTGAAGTTCACTGTCTGAAGCTCACTATCTGAAGCTCACTGTCTGAAGTTCACGGATAGAATGCGCGCCCATTGGCTGCCGGCGAACACGTGGCCTCCCTGCCCCCCTCTAGACAACCCTGTTAACAGCAGTGTGTTACATCCACCTGTCTATACAGACCACCCTGTCTATAGCGGCCACTCTAGACACCCCTGTTATCAGCAGTGTGCTACATCCACCTGTCTATACAGACCACCCTGTCTATAGCGGTCACTTTAGGCAACCCTGTTATCATCAGTGTGTTACATTCACCTGTCTATACAGACCACCCTGTCTATAGCGGTCACTTTAGGCACCCTGTTATCAGCAGTGTGATACATACACCTGTCTATACAGACCACCTTGTCTATAGCGACCACTCTAGACAACCCTGTTATCAGCAGTGTGTTACATTCACCTGTCTATACAGACCACCCTGTATATAGCGGCCATTCTAGATAACCCTGTTATCAGCTGTGTGATACATACACCTGTCTATAGCGGCCACTCTAGACAACCCTGTTATCAGCTGTGTGATACATCCACCTGTCTATACAGACCACCCTGTCTATAACGGTCACTTTAGGCAACCCTGTTATCATCAGTGTGCTACATCCACCTGCCTATACAGACCACCCTGTCTATAGCGGTCACTTTAGGCAACCCTGTTATCAGCAGTGTGATACATACACCTGTCTATACAGACCACCCTGTCTATAGCGACCACTCTAGACAACCCTGTTATCAGCAGTGTGTTACATTCACCTGTCTATACAGACCACCCTGTATATAGCGGCCATTCTAGATAACCCTGTTATCAGCTGTGTGATACATACACCTGTCTATAGCGGCCACTCTAGACAACCCTGTTATCAGCTGTGTGATACATCCACCTGTCTATACAGACCACCCTGTCTATAGCGGTCACTTTAGGCAACCCTGTTATCATCAGTGTGCTACATCCACCTGTCTATACAGACCACCCTGTCTATAGCGACCACTCTAGTCAACCCTGTTATCAGCTGTGTGATACATCCACCTGTCTATACAGACCACCCTGTCTATAGCGGCCACTCTAGGCAACCCTGTTATCAGCTGTGTGATACATCCACCTGTCTATACAGACCACCCTGTCTATAGCGGCCACTCTAGGCAACCCTAGGAAGAAAGATGTATACAAGGTCAAGGGATGGGAATCGAACCCACGACCTTCTGCTTACCGGGCAGATGCCATGACCACTAGGCTATAGGCTCATTATTTCTTTATACAGTTATTATACCGTTATATTATATATAGTTAAAACATTTTAAAAACACACAGTTTGAAACGGGACGTTTCACAAGAGTGACATCCATGGCGCCAATTTATAATTGTAACGAATAGTATTTGAATTAAAACGTTTTTAAAATATATTCGCACTCGGGTAAAACCCGGGCATTGCCCGGGCCATTCGTCTAGTGTTATATATTTAATGTATCAATACTTTTGCGTTTTGAAGCGATAAATGTAAAAATAATTAAACAAGTGGTATGTATTAAATACAGGTTATTAACTAATGTGTGAAAATATCATTTAAGAAATCGTGGGTATTACAACAAAATTTAAAAATTCATTAAAGCAAAAAAATTAAATAAAGCAAAGTTATGAAATTAAAAAATAAACGGCACCTCTTCCTTTAAAAAAGTACATAATAAGTCAATTTAAAAAATAAAAAATTAACTAATTGAAATCAAAATAATTGGACAAAAAAAAAAATTAAGTAGATCTAAATGGTGTGTAGATGTCTGGTAAATCAATTTTCCTATTTATGCTTTCTTTGTCTTCTACAGAGGCCCAGCTTTCTAAGAACAATCGGCAGTGTTTTTCTTTAATGTTTTGGTATAAAATGGCTGTATTTTCGAAATCCGGAGTGTGGTTGTTTTTTAGTGCATGATCTACAAGGAGAGACAGTGGGTTGTAATTCCTTAGTCCTGATTTGTGTTGATTAATACGATCTTTGAGTGGTTTGCTGGTTTCCCCTATATAATTAGCATGACAATTGTTACAAGGTATTTTGTAAATTACGTTGATTTTGTTTTCCGTTTTGTTAATTTGCTTAGTGTCTGGATGGCGTAGAGCCTTTTTTAATATATATCTTATATAAAAATAGATATGATTTTCTGCTTGTATTTAATTATCTTGAGGATTATACTATGTTAGTTATTTGCTGGTTCTTTTTTAGTAATATATGGTATTGGTGATGCAGTCGTGGTTAAATCTTGAAAGTATAATAATAAAATTAAGGAAGATTGAAATAGTTTTATTTGAGCTAAAGTAATATATAAGAACATAATTTGATTAAAGTACTGCCTGGATTAAGGCGTAAGAATAAAAAGATGAAAAACAAAAGAATAATTACATAATTACATATGGATTGAGCCGACCAACGGGGAACAACAACAATGAGTATTTATAGAGAAAGCGCGACCTCTGACGGTCGATTTAAACAGAGTATTTGAATCGATGAAATATAATTTTAAATAAAATAGCACCCTAATATAACATAATTCTAAATAAAATATTTTAATATAACATTTTAAATAATACCTTTATATAAAACATTCTAAATAAAATAATATTTTTATATAACATATATATATATATAGAAGTGCGACCACGCTGATGAGGGCCAACAGCCCGAAACACGTCCGTGGTTAGCTTTTCTTGATTAATCAAGAATGGGTATTTGGCCAATTCTGGAATAATTAAAAATCAACAAGAATAGTTGATATTTATTCCGGTAGATGGCGCAAGCCATCAGCAACTTTCAGTTGCAAGATAAAGAGATGCCGTTTTCATATTTTATGCACCTTATCCCAGTACAATACCACATTTGTATTACTTTTAATATTATTACCATGACTGCAATATTACAAACATACTTATATACTCAAAAATAATTCTCTATCATTTCAAATGTAATACCATATAGAGAGTGGTCTAGAATTTATTTCATTCAATTTCACAAGAAGGTTAACAACTACACAACAATTTCAATGATACTCAGCTATCCAATCAGTAAATAATTTCTAGCAAAATAAGAAAATATCAAAATATATCTAAAATACTCCATTACCTACATATCGAGTAATATATAGTTTCCCCATTTAAATTATATCCCAGTGTGTAAGTCAGTTTTATTGAAATATTGAACACAATTTCCCGTTAAATTTCAATTTTGTAGCTCTCTCGACGTTAAAACCAATAATCCTTGCAAGCTTCGAATTCCGATATACCTAATATCGCATGAAATTATTCTATAATGGAAATAATAGAATCTTTTTATTGTAAGTATTTTATTTTCTTTGTTAGAGTTGAATTAGAACAGGTAAAACCACACAGGAATGTAACATAAATACAAGATAACACACAAATAATGTAATATATATTGTCTCCCCCTTTCAATATCATTAATATTTAAAATATATAAAAATTAATTTGTATATAAAAACAGTATTTATCATCAATTTATTAACGTGATAATCCTGTTGAAGGACTGACAAGTCCGAAAGCTTGAAAATAAAAATTTGAACAAGAAACTTAACCCTGGAAGCTTTATTTTATAATAAATACAAAATGTTCATTATATCATAAGATAATAAAAAGACATATTGGATTGAAAAAAAGATTTATTTGTCAATATTTCGGTTGGCTGAACGCCAACCTTTGTCAAAGCATTACATTTTTGTATCCATATATGTGTATTCAAAATAAAAAAGGCATATCCAGACCAGGAGCACATGTGCTTTTCTTGATTGATCAAGAAATTGGGTTGGCCAAATATCAGGGAACAGGCTAAATCAATGTTTAGTTGATTTCTGTCCCACTAGATGGCGCTCTGCTTTCTGTAAAGCACATGTGCTCCTGGTCAGGATATGCTTTCTTTATTTTTAATATCAACACCCGACTTTTTTTCTATTTTTTTTTTTTTTACATATATGTGTATGTTATGTATCAATTTTATATTACAGAAATGTAATGCCTTGACAAAGGTTGGCGTTCAGCCAACCGAAATATTGGCAAATAAATATTTTATTCAATCCAATATATGTATTTTTATTATATCTAAATATTTAAATATGGGGGGATTGTTCTATTTGAAAAATTTATGTTTGTATATGTGTGTAGAATTAAATGTTTTTTTTTTTCTTTTAAAAAATTGTGAAAACAAAGAATTTTCTTGTTCACCACTGCTCAAATAATATCTACATATTTACAAAGTATTTAATTATGAAAAGGGCATCTCCTTATCGTGCAACACTGTTACCGAAATGTCACACACTATTTATTTATTTGGATTTGGTCTTATTACCTTGTGTTTATAATCTATAATCCAAATTGTGCCTTAACATACAAACTTATTGTTATTTGAGAGAAAAAAAAGATTATATCATTAATAAACTTATACAAGTTTAAATGGACGGCATTTCCCTAGGAGACCCCACTTTATGTAGCTTTTTAAGTCTTTCATACATACGTACACAATTATATTTTGATACATTAGCGCGCCATCTGTTATGAAAATTCAAAACTATTATAGACGTGTATGATTCTTTTAAAAATTAAACAATTTCTACTGTCCTTACTGCAATGGGAAAAAAATGATGGGAGGGCCTGGCTCATTAAAATACCCATTCGAAGAGTCTAACATCGGCATCAGTAAAAATGTAAAACCGAAAAATGCAATATAACAGCAGAATGGTAGATCAAATTGGCGAAACCGCTGAGAAGGTTCAACACTGATGAGCCAGGCCTTCCCATTAATTTTTCATTCCAGAAAGGACAGTAGAAAATTGTTTAATTTTTAGAAGAATCGTACAAGTCTATAATAGTTTCGAATTCACACAATTCTAAGTTGGTAAAAGCATTAAAGTCCGTCTTATTCAGGATTTTTCTAGTAGATGCGAATTTAAAAAAAAAAAAGATTTAAAAGTGAAGCTAAATAGGATGCGACAATGGAATGAACCAGCAATCTTTGTGTTGGGAAACATGGTTGACACCTCAATACAGAAGAATCAATAATTAAATACGTGATGTATGAAAAAGTGAGAGTTGTATAAGCTTATGATTTTGCTTTGTTTTAAAAATGAATCAATGTTGGTTCCATATGTTTGAATTGAATATAACACCTTAGTTCTATTAATTTTATTGCTTAAAAGGGAACACAACAAAACAAAAAAGAAATTACAATTACAAATGATTTGATAACTAAGAAAAATAAACAATTTAAAAATGATGATGATAAAAAATTGAATATGTCTGCCAGAAAAATTCTTCTATGAATTAAAAAAAGTAAGAATAATTACAAACTTAACATATGAACTTAAAACACCTGATTTGGGGATTGGATAGAGAATTCTTGTTTGTTCTTTACAAGAACCCTCTCAAAAGATCAACGTGTATCTTGTAATATTGTAATTTACAAGATGGTAGAATAACAACAAAATCTACCCCACTTGCCCAAAATGTAGCTTGATACCTGCAGCTCCAGAACACATTTTGGCTTGCATTAGATGCACTAAACAGGATCTTTGGGAGAGGCCGCTGCTCATCATAAAACAGCTCGAGGAGCATGAACTCATGGAATTCGTGTAATCTTTACACAAGGGGATAAGAAAAAACAACAACACAAGAAGGTAGACTCCTTCGAAAAGGAATATCGGGTATTGAAAAACCTAAATTCTTCATAGTGGCCCAATCTATCCTTTACCTCATCACCAAGAACAGAGGAAGAATGCTTTAAACTGCAGCAATAAACTACCAGAACACTTCCAAGTCCCATGTCCCTACGCCCAGATAATACCAGAGATCAACACTCCGCCCCGATTCTTTGCCCCTAGATCATCTTCCAACCCAGAGATAAGATACCATCCGAAACAGAGCTACCAAACAAAGTTAAAGGGTTGACTCAAAAGTTCGTGTTTTTCTTATTACTTGACAAATAACATTAATACGGCGAATATTTAATAATACATGATACAATTACTTTATACAAAGACATTTTAGAACGATGTTTAACAAGTTTACCGCAAATGTTTCTTTTTACAGAACGAAAAATCGTAATTTTAACTATTTTAAGGAGAAATAACGACTTTTCCTATCCTTAGGGATAAAGTATGAAAAAATAAATTGTTTTATAATTCTTCACAATTCATCCTTTCATACTTCATCCCTAAGGATAAGAATAGTCGTTATTTCTCCTTTAAATAATTAAAATTACGATATTTTTCGTTCTGTAAAAAGAAACATTTGCGGTAAACTTGTTAAACGTCGTTCTATAATCATTGCCGCATTATATTGTATTATAAAGACATTATACATAACGACCAATAATATTGGTATTTCAAATTTTTGCAAGTGTTTACGAACTTTTTGGATAACCTTGTATACACAAAGTACACCTATCCCCCGATTTACACGGTACTTGTTTTACACGTTTTCGCTTTTACACGGTTTTCCAAATAATTATTTTTTTATCGCACTATACTAAATTCTACTATGATTGAACACATGCGCTGTGTACACATCTCACGAGGAATCCCGAGCTTATGTGCTGGCTACATATTTTAACCTGTCAATGCATTTTATTTTTATTTCTGTGTACACCTATCCCCCGATTTACACGTTTTTCTCAGGAGCGTATCTACCGTGTAAATCGGGGGATAGGTGTATACATAACGGCGAATAACATTTCAAATTTTTCTAAGTGCTTACGAACTTTTTGGATAACCTTATATACACAAAGTGATCAGATGCAAGCAAAAGTAGGACGGAGGATAGAAGATCGATCTGTTTTAGATGCAACAAGGTTAGGACATATCGCGCGCACCTGTAGGGTCAGGTTTGTAAGAATAAGTGAAAAAATCCGTAATTACGAAAGAGAATGTCAAGGAAAAATATCCAATTGGATACGGGTAAAAGACAAACCTCGGCTCTATGCTGACGTGTGCAACACGCAAACATTCCTACACGCAACATCTATCGCGTGTTGGAAGATTTAAACTAATTGACGTTCATGATACTATCACTCAAACCTGGTTGACCATAAATAACATTAAAGGTTGGACCCTAAATACAAAGGGATTGTTCCTATGGATAAAATAAATCCTGATGAAGTTTTGATAGTCAAGATATGTCTTCTTTATTATTAATATCATCACCTGACCTGACAACAACTGTCTTAGTGTGGAACTAACACCTACTCACATATTCTAATGCCCAGCAATGACCGCAGCCTTGCAGAAAATTGACTTAGACCCAGAGCAGTAGCTTTACACACCCAAGATAGTGGATATTGCTGCTGCTCTGATGGAGATGCGTGGAGACATCTGAGACTCTTCTTTGGACACGACAACAACAACAACCTGACCTTTTTATTTTTTCTATTATTTTTTCACATATACATTTATGAATATCATGAAAAATTATGATGGGTAAGTAATGATTGTTTCTTACTTTAAGTGCACCACATGTGTCTTCACACGTAGAGAACAGTTCGGATTTTGTACTTACAAGCTCCTAGATTCCTGTTAAGTTAATTGAACTCCCTAATGTGGCAGGCTTTTAGGAAGAATCGAGATTCATTGAAGCAATGTATTCTTTAGAAAAAGTGTTAAAGGAAAGTATTGTGTATTGGCGACAGATAATTGTTGTCACTGACAATGTTATTTAATATCATCATACATGTCAGAACAAATGAATAACTATCATCTTGTGTTAACTACTGGCCTTTCTTGAATCCTACATGGCATCGATGATATAACAGAAGGTTTCAATCCCGAATCTTTAATGCCGAAATTCGGAAGCGTGTGCTCTTCCTCCAACAACAAACACGGTACTGTGTGATCTTCTTCTTCTTTCTCATCTCCACACTGGGTGAAGCAGAATGCGTCTGCCTTTGTCATTAAGACTGGGAGCACTACTCAGTGGCAGGCTGACTTAGCTCCAAAATAAATGGCCGCCTCTGACATGAGGGACAGACGCCATGTAAAGCCGCTCCTAACATGGAGTACAGACTCATCCTGTATCCCTGGATTAGGAGCCCGGGCTTGGGACCGGCAAAGGCGGAGTTGTACTGTGTAATAATGTAAACAAATTACACTTACTATCTATAATCTACAGATAGGGTATGAGGTGGTAGTAATAACACATTTTAGATAATCTATGTTTGCTGTCATAGGTTACCATCCGTTTAATTGTTGTTACGTAGAAATAAAAGCACATTCCAGAATGGAGAGGGAATGTTCTAGAACGTTTAAGAAAAATGTAGAAAAATCAGAGAACAACTCATTGTCCAATCTAAAGCGATTGCGCAAGGCATAGCGCTAGCAGCTTTCTGATTGGCTGACCAACCGTGACCGTTCTGGAAAGATCTACTCCGGGATATATAGGGATGTGTAACTCATGCCGGGGTGAAGAAAGATAAGAATAAGAATAAGGGCGAAGCTACTTCGTGCACTCGAAGCAAGCGCAAACTGCTGTCTCAAGAGTTCGGACTGCTGCTTACCGCCGAAGAACGTGGAAGATTCAAGAAGGTTCTACGAACTTCTGTCTCCTGTTCTGCTCCTGCTTTCCTTCACTGTGCTGTAGTTGGTGAGTTTGTAACTGCTGTTTTCTTTATTGTTGTTTTATTTTTGCACTCTTCTGTAATTATTTATCGATTAAGCTTAAATAAAGTCCTAAAGATCCTTTGTACCAAAGGAAGTTATTCTTTATTTATTTATGCTTATGAGGTGATACAGCAACATCTTTACAATTAGAGAGGAGACAAAATGAACCAAATCTAGAAAAAAGAAGTGAGGACATATCGGTCATTAAAGTCTGAGAGGCAAGGCCTTCAGCCAGTTCAGGGCTTCCGGGGTGACAGAGTGGAGATTGGAGATTCCTCCATTGAATTTGTACAGCGGGCAGTCGTCTAGTATATGGGACATTGATTGTGGGACGTTGCAGGCACAATTTGGATCTTTGGTGTAGCCCCATAACTTCATCAGCTCTGCACACCTTCCCTGTCCTGTCCTAAAGCGGTTTAGAAGCACCCATTCTCGTCGAGGGAGGGAAAAACCTGGGATCTTGAAGTTATTCTTTGTCAACCAACAACGCAACAAATATCAATATAGGATAAAGAAACTCGGATACATAACTCCATCATGAATAATCAAAACTTATTTTGCCTAACGTTGCAAGTTGCGGGGAGTAAATCGATAAAAGCAATTTCTGGAAAACATTTCAGCTGTAGAAACAAAATTGGAATTATTAGGACCAAATTGGAAGGTAACCATTAGGCTTATTGAGTAGCTGGAGATGGAAAAATCATTGAACGAAAAAATTGTAAAATATTCGAGATAAATGATTATTGTTTGAAACATTCCAGCCTACTTATTGTTATAATAAATCTTATATCCCGGTCTATATATTGTAAGTACTTATTGTTATCTACTTATTGTTATCTACCCTTTGTTATAATAAATTTTAAACCCTAATAGTTATCTTGTTAGTGCTTATTCCAATCTACATATTGTTATCTACTTTCTTAAGATTTTTTCCCCAAGAAATCCCTAAATACTTTCGTCCAAATTTTATAATACTCAATTTGTTACAAACCACGAAAATTTCAAAAGTTTTTAAATAGAATAAGGGCATAGATGGAAAAATTGCCGGGAGGAAATTGATCCATAGAAGCATAGGTCGCTTCTCCCGTCAAAATAAACGTCAAAAACTGACGCCATCTATTGACCGTCGCCGCAAACTAGCGGCCTCGGGTCGGTGACAAAGCCACAACACCAGCTTTGGCGAATTGAGAAGCGTCAGTTGGCGTCAGTTTTTGACGTTTATTTTGACGGGAGAAGCGCCCTATGCTTCTATGGATCAATTTCCTCCCGGCAATTTTTCCATCTATATTCTAGCCATAGATTTGGCCCAGCCACCTTGCCAGCAAAACACCTCTTTGGTAGATTGTGAAGATTCCATTAGATCCCGTGTGGATCTCATGGAATAAAGTCCGCCCTAGACTGACGAGGGCCATTAGCCCGAAACCATGGTCTCTAGGTGGACGCTTCTCAATTTGCTAAAGCTGGTGTTGTGGCTTTGTCACCGACACGAGGCCGCTAGTTTGCGGCGACGGTCAATAGATGGCGTCAGTTTTTGACGTTTATTTTGACGGGGGAAGCGCCCTATGCTTCTATAGAATAAGGGCAGTGGAGGATTCAAGTTGCTTTTGTGGTATTGAGGAACAAACCTCAAGACATCTACTGATCGATTACCCAGCATTTCAAGATTATAGAATGAAGAATGAACTAGTTGTTTCTGAACTTAACGATTTGATTTCCGATAAAAAAATCATATTTAAAGTTCAATTCATTTTGTAATTACATTCTAA
The DNA here is from genome assembly GCA_030710605.1 of Cordylochernes scorpioides. NCBI lineage: Eukaryota > Metazoa > Arthropoda > Arachnida > Pseudoscorpiones > Chernetidae > Cordylochernes > Cordylochernes scorpioides. The sequence continues at coordinate 129,133,032 of CP092864.1, read as the reverse complement.
ACTTTCTACAAAATCTGGATCTATAATGTTTTCATGCGTTGAATAATGTAAATAACTTATGTAAATGAACTTTTCTCCTTGTTTGGCGAAAGTATCCCTTGCGGGATATAGCGCTTTGGAAATAAAATAATTGTAATTGTTATGGAATAAATAAATAAATCTTATATCCCAATCTCTCTTTTTGTCGTTGGTATTTATTCCAAGGACTCTCTCAATAACGGCCATTATACACATGGAGAATAGAATTTTGCCATTTTACATACTGTAAGTATAATAAATTTTGTCAAATGTAAACCCAGCTTGCTTTAACTTTACACAAAGAGATATGAATATTGTATAAAGTAATTTATAATACAATATAATGCGGCTTATGAATGTAGAAACTCCAGGGATACCCTGGAGACCTTTATTTTACCGTTTATCATTACTCTTCACGATTCATCCTTTCATACTTCATCCCTAAGGTTAGAAATAATCGTTATTTCTTCTTAAAATAAATTTCGATTTTTCGTCCAAAAGAAATATTTGTGGTATAATTGTCAAATTTTGTTCTAGATATGAATATCATTTACAAAAAGGTATAAGATGCTGCAACTCTTTTGTGATTTGTCGAAATACGGAAACCTGTGATAATAAATATCATTTTGTTATTTATAAAAAAAATTGTATAGCTGAACATAGGAAAATAATTTTAAAATATCTACAGGGTTATTCTCCGTTGGAACAAAATCCATCTCTTGAGTAGATCTCTGATAAAATAATGTCTGATGTCAATGTCTTTGTTTCTCTCAGATATTCGTTTTTATCAAGGTACTCAGAAATCTGGTCATCTGTATTAATCTTTAAAGTATATTTCACAAGGTCATCAAATACAACTTCTTCCATAACGACTTTGAGGCATTTGGGCTTCTTCTGTTAGTTTTATAACTTGGATTGTGTATTCTGTCGTAGATAGGGCGACACATGGTTGTCCATTGTTGCTTCCATAGTTAATTTGTATAGTTATGTTGAATACTTTTATTTCCTTTTCATTTTCCCTTCTCTCCTTTGTTTATGTTTTTTTTTCCTTTCTTCATGAAAATGATGTATGGCGAGTCCTTACAGGACGGAAATGTCCTAATAAAGCTGTTGTTGTTGTTATTGTTGCACCAGGAAATGGCATCTCCAACTGGTATTGAACCTATTCACTATAATATTTTTTATCCTCTTTACCATTACCCCAGTCTGCATCCGCAAAAACTGCTAAATTCATTCATGATTACTGATTGGTTACTTTAAATATGTAAGTGACCACCCACACTTACACTTTGTAAGTGCAAAGCCAAACTGCTTTTCACATGGGTAGACACGTGGTGCACTTACAGTAAAAACAGTCGCTTACTTCTACCCACCATGAATATCATTTTGTACTCGTACTTTGTACTGCACTTATACTCCATGTTAGTGGCGGCTGCACATGGCGTCTGTTCCTCATGTCAGAGGCGGCCATTTCTTTTGGAGCTAAAACGGCCTGCCACTGAGTAGTGCTCCCAGTCTTAATGACAAAGGCAGACGCATTCTACTTCACCCAGTCATGATGCTTGATAGCCTAATATGATTGAGTGGAGATAAGAAATAAGAATACTTTAAATACTTGGTCATCTTTAGGTATTTCAGAATATCGCTTACAGCGCGTTACATTGACATTGTAATGGGATAATATTATATTTGCTGAGATAATATACAGTATATGCGATGTCTGTCTGGCCTTGTAAATTCTGATAGCCATAGCAAATTTCTGATAGCGTGTTGATTAGAGACACACACACGCTTTCCTTCAATTAGGCCCTTCTAAAAACATTCCAGAATCAAGAGGTGTTTGAAAGCTTCATCCGAAGATTACATTCTATAAAGTATAGAAATGTGAATAAATATATATTTGATATTGTGAAAAAAAAATAATGGAAAAAATAAAAGGTCAGGTATTGATATTAAAAAATAATGAAGGCCTATCCTGACCAGGAGCACATGTGTTTATTAGATGGCAGAGCGCCATCTAGTGGAACAGAAATCAACTAAACATTGATTTAACCTGTTCCCTGATATTTGGTCATCCCAATTTCCTGATAAATAATGAAAAACAGGTTAAATCAATGTTTTAGAAATTTCTGTTCCCCTAGATGGCGCTCTGCCATCTAAAAAGCACATGTGCTCCTGGTCAGGATATGCCTTTTTTTATTTAAATAGAACAAATATGATTCATGGTTTGTCTTTACTCTGTTCAGTTATTCTTTTGTTCCGCAGCAATGACGCGTAGCTGACGGAACCTCCCCCGGTGAACGTTATAGCCAGTTTTGTATTCTTTAAAACACAAAATCTTTACGATACATTTCATTTATAGATTTATTTTTCTCTTATTTATAAAAATATATTTAATTTATTAGGCGAAAAGATGTCAACCTTTTCACCAAAATTCATAATTATAGATAAATACATTAAATAAAGAGGAATTCCGTTCATGCAACAATACGTTGTGCTTGCGGTGTCTATTCGACAACATCTGACGATAATGTCCCAGAATATTGGCCACAACATTCCACTGATAAATCAAGAAAACCCAATCTCACAAGCCACCAATCTGAGTTGGCCCCGAGCACATTCAGTAAGGATAACCGCTGGCATTTCTTGATTGGACAGAATCAGGACAGAATTCTTGAGCCAAAAAAAAAAGCTCTTAGCAACACATAGTGTCTTTACTCAGATCTAGCACTGTCTGACACTGTTTTTTTTCTTCTTGTACATAATAAATATATATAATAATATTTGGAAATACACACGCACAAAAGTCTTTATTAGGGACTTGCCCCATACAGATTCTCCCAATTGGGTAAGGTAATAATCATCTTGTGTTATTTACATAGAAATTGAACTGGCTTTACTCTTCGTCTCAAAGTCATTCACTTGTTGACTGGTCCTTACATAATGATAATCTAAAATATTTATAGTAAGCTATTGCCTTAGATTTGTTTGCTGATATTTTTGAAAGCAATACGTAGGGTGAATTGCTGGTACATTTAATTTGTTGATATAGGGCCTTCCTCTCTGCATCAAGGGCTGTGCAATTAAGCAGGTAATGGGGGAGTTCTTCAGTAATTTCCTTGTCACACAGTGTAAATATTAAGTTTTTGACCTCAAACGTCAGAACGTGTTTTTTTTTTTTTTAATGACTGTAAATAATATTCTCGATAGAACTATACAACGTTGATATTTGGAAATATATAAATAAAATGGTCTGTGTGGGAGTACAAGGGAAGATAGCCAGGTTAAAACAACCCCCTTGGTAAACAAATGTCAAGTCTTCATTTTATTCTAGGGGATTTATCTTACTCAAATCGATTTAAAAGCGGCTGGATGTGATGATCAAGGGACAGTTCTCACCGAGGTGGTCTCGACACCAGTTGTTCTATTTCCTCACGGGGCCTCTGGATCCTGTGTGTCCTTACCACCCATCACTCAACCACCACGACTGCTTCTAACCAACATGCTACACTACAGTCATCCAACAGCATAAACTACATTACAACATATATTCTATTCAAAATTTAATACATTTCCCAACACAAAATAAGCTTTACCGATATTTTTCCTAAGTATTTACATTTATATTGAGTATTGAATAAATATGGAAGAGGGAACACAGGGTTCTAACAGGTTTAAAATTAAGGTCAGGAAACTAATAACTGGGTTTATTGATTTTTGTGGTGTGGGATTGTAGGAAGGTCGTTTGTGTGGCAAGCTGTTACATAACGGTGGAGCAATATGGCTGTATTTACCCTATCAGTTACTGACAGACCATGTATAGATGTCATCATTTATCCCATTGACAATTAGATGTATAAAGAATTTAACGCCTTGCCAAATACTTTATTTTTATTTATTTCTCCTGACAAAAGATTTTTATTCATGATAAAATAGTGAAAAACGTTTTAAAAATACAAAATATTTTCTCACAATGAGTTTCTTTTTATTTTAAAAATATAGTTTATGTTTTATTAAGTCCGTTGAAGAGCGATTATCACTTGAAAGCTAGCGTTTTGTAATAAAAAGAAACTCATTGTGAGAAAATATTTTGTAATTTTAAAACAAAATATTTTTGTTGAAAGGTTGAGAAAATAAAAACCTCTAACGGGCCGAAGTGTCTATTTTTCATAGAAATATAAGGAATTTGTCAACTATTCTGACGCTAATGCTTCTTTTAGGAACAATTCAATTTTATGCTGCCCTTACACTACAATGATAAAACAATGGGAGGGCCTGTCTCACAACCACTGATGAGTGAGGTTTTCCATTATTTTATCATTGCAGTAAGGGCAGTAGAGAATTGATTCATTTCAAATAGAAACATACGCTTAAAACAATAGTTAAAATTTCTTATAACAGATGACGTTATAATACATCAAATTAAATGTATGTTTGATAAATCATAATTTAGACAGAAGTGTTCAAAGTAGAATGATCCATGCACTTTTCTGTCAGAGGTTTGTACGGGGAAAGAAGCCCTGTCTTGGCACCAGCCTGAGGGCTGTGAAAAGGGCAGGGACGCCCACTCCTCACTCACCCTTGAGGATAGGGGAGTGGAGAGGCGACTCTGCGTGTTTGCCTTGCGTCGGAGTGCCACTGGTTGATCGCCAGTGAAGCTGTAAGCTGGCGATCCGCCCTTGGTTAGCTGGTCGCGAGACGCACGAGTCTTGAAACTCTTGGGTCTTCGCTCTGTGTGTGCGCCATTGGGAGCGTCCTTGCCGTGCGCGCCATGAAATACTAAGGGGTGCACACAGTAGTACCACCCTCCCGCCTTCACGTCGGTTCCCCGTGTAAACCTCAGAACCTCAGAGGTCCTTGATTCGTCGGCAGATTCAGGGAGTACTGTGAACAAAGGGTTCGAGGGCCAAAGGAGGGGGAAGTCCTATTGGAGCGTAGGACGGGTTTAACTAAGTCCGAACGAGAGGGCTCGGTCAGCAACCTTGCCATGAACTCTCGGAGACGCCTGTGGGTTGACTGGTCACCCCCATTTAGCCAGACCATAATGGCGGGCGCGAGGGGCCAAACAATGGCCGCTCGGTGCATGGAGAATGCATCATTCCTTTCGGTTAGGTGACCTAGATACAGCAATGGGTATGCTTTGCATGCAGGCTTGTGGACCGAAAGGTCTGGATGGCCACTGCTCCAAGGATGTCAGAGGTTTGTGAATTTGTCGTCTGGAATTTGTATAAATTCGTCTGTTTTCAATTCTAAAAATGGCGATAGAACTCCTAGGCAATCAGGGAAACGCCGTATGACACATGCAAGATTTGATCTGTAGTAAGTTACTCCTCAAAGTGGACTTCAGTTTCTTACAGTTTCTTATAGTTGATGACATGTCTACACTAGAATTTGTTCGATAAGGATTTCAAATTCCATTCTAAAAACCTCTTGACATTTTTATTCAGAGTCAAAGCTGTTTTTAATTGTTGATTGAAGAGCTGGAGCATTTCGATATAAAATATATTTATTGGATTTTTATACATGGTACAACATTTTTTTTTTGCTTATCCCTAGTACACGTGGTACAGGCCATGATAATCATGGGGGCAGTTAGCGACTGCTTTTACTGTAAGCGCACCACATATCTACACATGTGAAAAGCAGTTCGACTTTGCACTTACAAATGTGCCAGAGCCCCGTTTGGTTACTTGCACTCGCTGGTGGGGTTGGACTTTTGCAAGAATCGGGGGCCATTGGAGCATTTTTTTTTTAAACAGAAAAAGTGTCCAATGCGGGAATCGAACCCGGGTCGTAGTGGTGGAAAACCAAACGGTTTAACCAGCCTTTATTTCAATTTCCATTCTAAAACCTCTTGACATTTTTATTCAGAGTCAAAACTGTTGTTAATTGTTGATTGGAGAGTTGGAGCATTTCGATATAAAATATATTTATTGGCTTTTTTATACATGGTACAACATTATTTATTATTATTATTATTATTTTTTGCTTATCCCTAGTACACGTGGTACAGGCCATGATAATCTTGGTGGGTAGTTAGCGACTGCTTTTACTGTAAGTGTACCACATGTCTACAGATGTGAAAAGCAGTTCGACTTTGCACTTACAAGTGTGCCAGAGCCCTCGTTTGGTTACTTGCACTCGCTGGTGGGGTTGGACTTTTGCAAGAATCGGGGGCCATTGGAGCTTTTTTTTTTAACAGAAAAAAGTGTCCAATGCGGGAATCGAACCCGGGTCGTAGTGGTGGAAAACCAAACGGTTTAACCAGCCTTCCAGCCTTCTTTTTTTCTTCATGATTTTTATTGAAGTTCCTTTTTTCACAGACATTATATCTTCAAAAATCTTTTCACCGATATTGTTGGCCACCTTTTGAATATTTTTTTTTATATTCTATATGTACCTTTGAAAATTACTTGATTCAAAAGAGTTGCGTTTGTTATCATTATTCTGTTTTAAGCTTATTTATTCTTTGTATTGAAAAGATTTAATAATTGATCTTATTCTCTATCTGGTATGAAAAGAAAACTTAAGCATGGAACGATGCATCGAAAATTTTAGATTGAATTATTCTTGGAATGGGATGCCGCATGTATTATAGGTTCTATAAACATTAAGGCATATAGGACAAAACGGTTTTTCAGGCTATATTTATGAATATCATTGATTATAATACAATATATACAATCATTTATTATGTTTTCCTCAACCTCCTTCAATGCCTTCTTCTACTGAGGGTGGGCCACATGGTCACTCCATACTTCCTTCAATGCCTTCCTCTACTGAGGGTGGGCCACATGGTCTCTTCATATCTCCTTCCTTCAATGCCTTCCTATATTGAGGGTGGACCACGTGGTCTCTCCATGTCTCCCCCCTTCAATGCCTTCCTCTACTGAGGGTGGGCCATATGGTCTCTCCATACTTCCTCCTTCAATGCCTTCCTCTACTGAGGGTGGGACACATGGTCTCTCCATATCTTCCTCCTTCAATGTCTTCCTCTACTGAGGGTGGGTCACATGGTCTCTCCATACTTCCTCTTTCAATGCCTTCCTCTACTGAGGGTGGGCGACATGGTCTCTCCATACTTCCTCCTTGAATGTCTTCCTCTACTGAGGGAGGGCCACATGGTCTCTCCATACTTCCTCCTTCAATACCTTCCTCTACTGAGGGTGGGCCACATGGTCTCTCCATACTTCCTCCTTCAATGTCTTCCTCTACTGAGGGTGGGCCACATGGTCTCTCCATATCTCTTTCCTTCAATGTCTTCCTCTAATGAGGGTGGGCCACATGGTCTCTCCATATCTCCTTCCTTCAATGTCTTCCTCTACTGAGGGTGGGCCACATGGTCTCTCCATACTTCCTCCTTCAATACCTTCCTCTAATGAGGGTGGGCCACATGGTCTCTCCATATTTCCTCCTTCAATGTCTTCCTCTACTGAGGGTGGGCCATATGGTCTCTCCATACTTCCTCCTTCAATGTCTTCCTCTACTGAGGGTGGGCCACATGGTCTCTCCATATCTCTTTCCTTCAATGTCTTCCTCTACTGAGGGTGGACCACATGGTCTCTCCATATCTCCTTCCTTCAATGTCTTCCTCTACTGAGGGTGGGTCACATGGTCTCTCCATACTTCCTCTTTCAATGCCTTCCTCTAAAGAGGGTGGGCCACATGGTCTCTCCATACTTCCTCCTTGAATGTCTTCCTCTACTGAGGGAGGGCCACATGGTCTCTCCATACTTCCTCCTTCAATACCTTCCTCTACTGAGGGTGGGCCACATGGTCTCTCCATACTTCCTCCTTCAATGTCTTCCTCTACTGAGGGTGGGCCACATGGTCTCTCCATATCTCTTTCCTTCAATGTCTTCCTCTAATGAGGGTGGGCCACATGGTCTCTCCATATCTCCTTCCTTCAATGTCTTCCTCTACTGAGGGTGGGCCACATGGTCTCTCCATACTTCTTTCTTCAATGCCTTCCTCTACTGAGGGTGGGCCACATGGTCTCTCCATACTTCTTTCTTCAATGCCTTCCTCTACTGAGGGTGGGCCACATGGTCTCTCCATACTTCTTTCTTCAATGCCTTCCTCTAATGAGGGTGGGCCACATGGTCTCTCCATATTTCCTCCTTCAATGTCTTCCTCTACTGAGGGTGGGCCATATGGTCTCTCCATATCTCCTTCCTTCAATGTCTTCCTCTACTGAGGGTGGACCACATGGTCTCTCCATATCTCCTTCCTTCAATGCCTTTCTCTACTGAGGGTGGGCCACATGGTCACTCCATACTTCCTCCACCATCCTCTTCATCTCCTCGTGTCGTCCAGTCCGTTGTTTTAGATCGTCTGTGTATCCCTGTCGTCTCCTTCCCCTCGATCTCTTCCCCCGGAGCTTTCCCTCCAACACTGTCAGCAATGTCTCTCCTGCTGGTCATCACATATCCAGCAAACGTCAGTTTTCGTTGTTTTATTTACTCATCAACTGGCGTTCTGTACCTATTCGACTTGATTATTTGTTACCATATCTGTCTAACATTGATTATGCACTCATGCTTTAAATATTGTATGAGATTTTTATATAAGTTATATTCATGGATTTTTAACAACATTGTGGGAATCGTTTTCCTTATAAATGGTAACAGCGGGTCGCTGGAAATAAAAACTAAGAACGTTTGAATCATTTATATTATTTAAGTCATATATACACTCGTATATCTTGTTGACAATTGAGCAATCCATTTTGAATGCATTACCTTTGCCATGTTCGATGCCATGTTCCTCGGAATTATATGAATATACTAAGCTGAAAAATAACTCGTCGTTTGGTATATTAACTCAGACAGAGCACCAATCAAAGGCGGATTAAAACTGACACTGGATTTACGCGGATTAAGGCGAATAATCCCTACGCCAATTTTGTTCTTCTCCATTCTTTCCAACAACCAATGCCTTCTGAAGTTCTGAAGTTTATAAACATAACTTTTCCATTACAGTAAGGACAGTAGAAATTGTTTTATTTTTAAAAGAATCATACACGTCTATAATAGTTTCGAATTTTCATAACAGATGGCGCGCTAATACATCATAATAAAAATGTTTTAATAAAAGACACAAATTGATGTTTGTGGAAGAGCGATTGCTCGAAGCATAATATATATTTATAAATGTATGTAATTCTGCTGTCCTCAAAGCTTATGTTCATAGTTCATTTAAAATACCCATTCCAAGAGTCTAGCATCAGTATCACTATAAAAGGAAGATCGAAATATTGTTGCACCAGTTCCGCTTACCGGGCAGATGCCATGTCCACTAGGCTACCCTAGACATTGTTGCACCAAGTTGCAGCTTTGCAGGGTCGTCGACCTTGGTTTCTTCCTTCTTGGTGTGATACACCTTTCCCGAGCGGGTTTCCATACTCAAAGAAAGTAAATAAAAGTAAATTACCTTTTAAAGTTATTGTGTTTATTTATTCATTGTCTTCCTCGTAGGTCGCGATCCGCAGTCTTGGTCTAGGTCCTCTCTCGCTCCAATAACCAATCAAGATATATGTACAATAAAATATTACAAAAGGAATGAAACTATAAAAAGGAATGATGATAATCTGAATAATCTGTTTTAAATAAAAATAAATAGATGTGTAATTTAAAATTTAAATATATTAAAAATAATATTATACATAATTTTAAAAATACGCGCATTAATCATGATGCAACAATATGCAATAAAACAAGCGGTGTGGTAGATTAAACTGGCGAAACAGCTTGGAGGGTTCACCACTAATGAGCCAGGCCCTCCCATTAATTTTTTCATTGCAGTAAGGGCAGTAGAAATGGTTTAATTATAAAAAGAATCATACGTGTCTATAATAGTTTCTAATTTTGATAACCATAATTATACCGCCACACGTATTATCTCCTGGAAATATGCATGTAACGTTTCCTATTTAGAAATAAGAGATAGACACAATACTTTGTATTTTAATATTTAATTACAACAAGGTTAACCATAATATATAAACAAAACTTATACTAAATTACGAAAAGAAAGAAAGTACAGAGTTGCTTACTACCTAACTATGAAGAAAAATCATAGAATAATTGAATATTTTACATAAATAAATATAAAGCATTATAAAATAAATAAAGTTTCCATGGTTAAGTTTATTTTTATTTGTCAAGTTTTTTTGTTACAATGCATATCATTATTTTAAATATTGCCACGTGGAAAATTAGGGAAGACCAACTTCGGGATGAGACAATTTATTTCAGGCAAGAACAAACTATGAATAATGAAAAAGAGATAAGCAATGAGGGAAGTTTACAGAGTAACAAAATATAAACATAAAAATAATACTCTGCTAATAAAATGACAAATACTTTGTAAAACGACATTTGAAATAATACTATCCCCCACTAGGCTACCCTGGACATATTCATGGACATGACATCTGCCCGGTAAGCGGAACATTGTGGGTTCGATTCCCATCCCTGGACACTTTTATTTTTCCGTTCATCATTACTCTTCACAATTCACCCTTTCATACCTCATCCAAAAGGTTAGAAATAATCGTTATTTCTCCTTGAAATAAATTTAGATTTTTCTTTGAAAAGAAACACATGCGGGATAGTATTTCAAGTGCCGTTTTACAATCACAAGCCGCATTATATTGTATTGTATGATAAATAATTTGTTACAATACCAATTTGAACGACAATTTTATCTAACCATTATTTTTTATTTCACTCTCTCCTGTCTTATTTGATAACCTTTTGAAAGCTACTAGATACTAAATTGAAAAATGGATTATATATATGATTTTAAACTTTAAAATAAAATTATTTTCTACTACGAAGCAAGGTCCTTTTGTTAAAGTTTTACATGAGGGAACCTCATTCAATCAATTGCTCAGATAATATACTTGGATATAATTGGAGATAACATCTCTCTGTAGAATAACGATGGCAATACAGAAAGTTGAAAGGGTAAGGCTAAATGAAAATATATAGAAAACATCCAACAATTTCATTAGTGATGATTTTTTTCGGAAAAACCTAAAAAATCTAATAAAAGTCATTCGAAATTATAAAACTAATATATCATAGGGCAGTTTTTCTGGTTTTCTAATTAAATTCGGGTTTTTGTCTATTGAATCTTGTTGGGTAAGTCGAGTCGGTCATTTTCAGATAGGGTTCCATGTCGTGGCAACATACTCGGTTTGTTTGAGTAGTTGTAATCGAAATTGGTTTGGGATGAAGAATATTTGTTCGTCAAATATTATGAGCGAATTTACTATTTTTAATGGGGATCGGTAGAAGGATGTTCTAAACCGTTGAACCGCTACGACCCGGGTTCGATTCCCGCATTGGGAATTTTTTTCTGTTTAAAAAAAAAAAGCTTCAATAGCCCCCGATTCTTGCAAAAGTTCAAGCGAGTGCAAGTAACCAAACAGGGCTTTTGCATATTTGTAAGTGCAAAGTCGAACTGCTTTTCATATGTGTAGACATGTGGTGCACTTACAGTAAAAGCAGTCGCCTACTTCTACCAACCATGATTATCATGGCCTATACCACGTGTACTAGGGATAAGCAAAAAAAATGTTTTTAATAATCGGTTTCTTTCTTAGACCCTATTTAAAGAAATATTCTTTAATTCGGTACTTAGATATGGCTGTCCGCATATCTTCTTCAGATTTTGTTTTTTAAAACTTTTTTCTTACTCTCGTGTATCAAGTCAGACGAAGGTCATGAGATGCGGACGTCTAGGAATCCACGTGTAGGTTTTAAAATCTATATTTAGGTTAATTGATGAGATAACAGTTTTACATTCTTAGATTTTGTATTGTTTTTGCAGCAATAGCTTTCTTATTTAGGTTTCTTGTTTGAATCAGTTCCATGCTTAAGCATGTTTTGGTGATTATCTTAAGCCTAAAATGCGATTCAATTTTTAAAAAAAGTTATTCATCATGAATATTTTATTATATTATATATATGAGGGAGCATATATTATTATACAGTCTACTCTCGTTATAACGCCACTCGATATAACGCCACTCTCGCCTTACGCCGCTTTTTCGTTTTGTCCCAATCGACATCAATGTATTTTTCTCGATATAACGCCACTCCCTCGCTGTTCGCCTTCCGCCGCTGATTTTTAGTATCCCAAGTAGCAAAAACCACTCGTTATAGCGCCGCTCACAACGTCCCTCATCCCCCACTTCCCTTTTCCTGTCTTTTTTTTTTTCAGCCAGCGGCACCGGACTTTGCCTGCTGTTGACACAACAGATTGTGTGAACAGCCAGCATACCCTTTTCCTGCTTGTGCCTGGGAGATACACAGTCGCTTCATCCTTTGCTAACGTCAACACATCAACCTTATTGTCGTATCATGAGTTCCCAAAAGTGTAAACTGGAGTCGATCACCATTCAAAAGAAGGAAATATGCCAGTTGGCAAGAATGTCGAAGAATGAGATTGGAGAGTGTTTCTCACTTCCACGAACAACTGTCCGTGATATTCTCACTCAGGCTGAGAAGTGGGAAAATTATACTGTTGGTTCTTCATAGAGACAAAGAGTCGGGAAATTTAGTGACTTGGAAGACGCTCTCTTCAACTGGTTTACCCAAAAGCGTGCCATAATATTATTATTACTGATGACCTCCTAAGAGAAAAGGCAAAAAAAACTTGGCGAGCAGTTGGACGTACCAGAAAATTTCACGTACAGCAGTGGGTGGCTGCAGCGATTTAAAGAGAGATTCCATATTTCGCAACGACGGCTCTGTGGGGAAGGCGCATCGATTTCTCCAGCTATCATTGATGAACACCTTACAAATTTGAACAGTATGCTGGCCAACTCCGGATATGACCCAACCAACATATACAATGCAGACGAAACAGGATTATTTTTTTCAGCTCATTCCTGACCGAACACTTGCTCACAAAGATTAAAACTGCCGTGGTGTCGAAAGGATGAAGCAACGAATCACTGTTCTACTGTGCTGCAACTCTACTGGAATATGGTTGAAAGGGATCCCTACAGAAGCCAAGTATGGGCTGGAATCTTCTTGGGCGGTCGCACAGCACTCCATATTTTTCGGCAAGGAACCCTGACTGGACAGAGGTATCGGGACGAGATCTTGGCAGCATATGTGATGCCTCAAGCATTGGAAATGGGAGAAAACTTTCTTCTAATGTATGATAATGCCCGTCCACATAGGGCTGGTGTGGTCAACACTTTTCTCCAAAACCATGCAATTGCTCGGATGAATTGGCCAGCTCGATCCCCAGACCTAAATCCCATTGAGCATGTATGGGACAACCAAAGACGGCGGATCTCATCCCTCCAATCCCCTCCTAGAAACACTCTTGAGCTAGAAACAGCCTTAACACAAGTGTGGGCGTTGATTCCACAGGAGCTGATAAACTCCCTAATTCTCAGTATTGTTCACCAATGTAGAGCCTGCCTATCAGTTAAAGGCGATCACACCCCATATTAACAACAATATCCAAGATATTTATGCACTGACTGCAAGAAGATCATTGCTTGACCGGATAATTTGCATAAAATACGTGTTAGAATTCTTTGATTTCGGGTATTCTAATCAATAATGGAATAATAAATTTGTGTATAAAATTCCATTGATATATGTTCAATAAAATTTGAGATAAATGAAAAAATATGTTGTTCCTTTAATTTTGCGGACCAGTGTATATCAGCGATATGAGGATTATGGTGATTACTGGAATAAGACCTAACTGTGTTTAGGAACAGAAATTTCGAGTCCCATAGCTCAGTCTCAAATCGAGAATAGACAATAAATTTTACTTGCATTCCTCTATAAAGCATATTCATAGTGAAGTATGAAAGACAACCGATATTTGATAATGCAAAATGAGAGGGCAAACGTCTGAATTTGATCTTTTTTTTTCACATTTCATCATTTTATATATTTTAAAATATACATATTATAAGCTTCAAAGCATTTTATATAAATAACAAATGTTTGAATAATATTTCTTTTATTATTTTTGAGGTTATTGAAGTAAAAAATTTAGTCATAATCTTATTGTTCCAAATTCTATTTCATATTGAATTCAAAATGATGGAGAATATTTTAAATATATCTCAAACAGATAATATATAATTTAAAAAGATACATATTATTTTTTTATTTCATATAAATATTAATATATTAAATTTTTAGGACGCTATAAAAATTTCGTTTCCAACGGTCCAACAATGGGCCAGTCGGTTGGGAATTGAGGTGGAGGCGGGTCTGCTTTGAGACTCTGTCCGAATATACTTGTTTCCTCAGATATTGAGGCTTTGTCTTCCTCTCCCCCGACTCTTTGATCTTTGAGACGGAGTCCATAGCATCGGCAGACCAGTTCCTGGCAGGGCCTGGACCATCAGCTCGGCCGAGAGCGAGTTGGATGCTCTGGTTGTGCCAGAAGAGTGGAATAGGGCTTCTACGGAGGCGAAGCGCCACTATAAACAAAGGCTAACGCGCTGAGCAGGTACCTCCTGGGTGGCATATAAAACCCTTTGCGAAAATATTCATGACCTGGTCTGGTGATGCATGGACTTTGAATGAGATAAAATTATTACATTAAATGCTATAAACCATCCTTGCTGAAAAAAAATCAATAAACACCAAGTAATCACATAAATAGAGTTACAGAAACAAAATAAAATAAAATATCAGCTTAGCTCAAAATATTTCCAGTATTCTTCAACAAAATCAAACTACATGATAGAATCCATCAATTACAATAGTTGAACGGTCTGGAGATTAAACTGGCGAAACCGATGGGAGAATTCACCAATGATGTACCATGCCCTTCCTTGATTATATGACGTTGAAAGGTTTCATTAAATTCAGTTCCATTTTCGAACTCTATTTTGATGCAAAATGCGACGCCAGAACTATGCCTTTATTGATTGAATGCCTCATCAACCTTGCACACTCTCTCTCTCGGTTAAGTGACAAATTTACATATATATCTCCTCCATAGAATTAACTAACCACTTTGAGAAGGCTGAATAACTCTTTGGATAAATTCTACGCATCCCTTGCGGATAACAAGAAATCAAAGCTCTCCCTAGACTGCCGAGAGCCATAAACCAAACCATGGTCTCCTGGTGACATTCTGAATTTTACAAAGATGTTATTGTGGCATTGACCTCCACCAGAGTCTGCTAGATTGAATAAAATGGTTGATAGATATATAGCAAAGTTATTGTATCTATGTTGACGGGAGAGAGAGGAGGGGCCTTTATATATTTTAGGTCAGCTTCGCCTAGAAATGTTTCCATCCATAAACTCATACTATTTCTAGTATATTTACCGCAATGATAAAAATGATGGGAGGGCCTGGTTCATCATTTGTGAATCTACTTGGCGGTTTTGTCAGTTTAATCTACCATCCCGCTTAATTTTTGTATTTTCCTGTTTTTATTTTATAGTAATACTGAAGATACACTATTGTAAAAGGGATTTTAAACAACTATGCACATAAGCTTATGTACAGTAGAAATACAAATATTTATAAATTCCTAAACATGCTTCGAGCGCTGCTCTTCCGCAAACAACAAGTAAAGTTCATTTAGACTTAATATGAACATTATGAATTAACTCGCCATCTGTTTTACGCAATTTATGATTCATTTGAAAACAAAATCAGATGGAAAATATGGAATTAAATATTCAGAAGTCTATGATAAGGTCATATTAACGATCGGATAAAATAATTCTAAAAACTGGTGAAAAACGAGAACAAAACATTTAACTTGGAATTCAAGATTCTGAGCTATCCAATGAAAGCACTTTATTACATAAAAAGCATTTGCGCGCCATCTGTTATGAAAATTGGAAACTATTATAGAAGCGTATGATTCTTTTGAAAGTTAAACAATTTTTACTGCCCTTACTGCGAAGGAAATATTATAAATTTATAATTGTATGTAAAATTCTACAGACCTCAAACCTTATGTCCATAGTAAATCTAAATACCCATTCCAAGAGTCTAGTATCAGTATCACTATTGTTGTTTCTTGAGCACTCCAAGAGAGCAACATCTGACGACGTCAATCTATCTGCGGATTTGTTACACCGTGTCTATGGCATAAGTGAGGGAGAGAAAACACAAGTTGTGATCACAGACTTTTTCAAGAAAATGTAATTTTTTTTTTATGAGAATAAATTATAAATTAATGCTTTCTATTTATCATATTAATCAATTAATGCCGGTTTTGCATTCTATATATTGACTCTTAAATATAAATTGTTATTATTAATTGTTATAAATAATTTATTGAAACTTTAAATTTCACATTTTAAACGTGTTCGATACAACGCCACCCTCGCCTTACGCCGCTTTTTTGCAACATCCGGATGGTGGCGTTATAACGAGAGTAGACTGTATAAGCTCTGTAACGGGTTTTCCTCGGTTTACGATCGTTGGACCGCGCCGTCTATAGAAGCCAGATGGGGCAGGATATGTGATCGTTGTATGCAGGAAGGTACGACGGACCGACGTGTTCGATCGCATCCACCTCAGTGCACCACTTCACGTGCTGACAGGCAAATTGTGCGCATGGCAGTGACAGATCGCTCAGTCACATCACGAACCGTAGCACAGCACATTCAGTCTGTAACGCATCATCCAGTGTCTGCGCGTACCATTCGACGCCGTTTACAACAGAGTGGTCTGTCCGTAAGACGTCCATTGCTTCGTCTACCCTTGACGCAAAACCACAGACGTCTCCGCCGCCAATGGTGCGATGAAAGAAGGATGTGGACGGCAGAATGGAATGAAATTGTCTTTACTGACGAGTCCCGCTTCTGTCTGCAACACCACGATGGTCGGATTCGAGTCTGTAGACACCTTGAAGAGAGGATGCTGAACAGCTGCGTTATGCACCGCCACACTGGTCCTGCACCGGGTATTATGGCATAGGGCGGTATTGGATATCACTCTCGCACTCCTCTAGTACGTATTGCCGGTACTTTAAACAGCCAACGCTACATCTCCGAGGTGTCGGAGCCAGTTGTCCTTCCTTACCTTCAGGGCTTTCCCACAGCCATATTTCAACAGGATAATGCGCGACCACACGTAGCGTGCATTGTCTAAAGGTTCTTCGTCAAAAATGGCGGCTACTCTGGCTACTGATTCTGGCAGGAACCACACTTCGCAGAAATCTATAAATTTAATCACCTGATACTTGGTCAACATTTTATCTACAAAATAAATTTTGTTGTGATATCTCTTGTCTTTCTTGGTGTTCCAATTTGGATGGCCAGTAATGTAGCGCTTTGGACCAATTTCAAAATATTTTCATTGGAGAAAATAGCAAACGTTTGGCAAATAAAATATCGAGATTGAACTGGAAAGTTTTTTTTTTTCTTTTCTTTTCTGATCGAATAGAAGTTCTACTAAACAAAAAGCAGCAAGGGTTTAAAGATAATTGGTTTCCACAAACATGGAGATTGGGGATAGAATATTTTCCTTCCTAATTTCTATCCTGAAATTTATTTTGTATTTAGAAGTTTTTTTATAACATTAAAAAATAGAATACGCGTAAAAATATGTATGTATGAGTTAAATATTCAAATCTCTCAATTTTAAATTATCACAATATTTTTAGAATATATATGTCATAATTTGTATAATATCAAAGCTGTATAATTTCTTTTCATCAAAATTAGTATGTAAATATGTTAAGCTTGTGTTAAAATGTAAATATGCGAATTCATCCATCTATAAAACTGTACAGAAATAAACGTGGCAGACATCGCGGGCGAATACTACGGCACGTCGCGCTGCTCACTTGGCTGGAACTATTTCTGGGGATTGTAAGTATAACAGTTGTACCCTTCCATTCGATCACGACATATATATATATATATATTTTTTTTTTGAAGATTGAGAAATCCATAATTAAAATTATATTCAGAAAAAATGCATAAATTGGATTTATAAGTATTTTTTATTGTTTCAATATTTCGAGGGGCAACTGTTTTAGTGGAAAACACAAATATCCTCGGTAAAGAGAGGCGAGTTGCCTAACGAAATATTGGAAGAATAAAAAATACTTATAAATCCAATATATGCATCTTTTCTGAATATATATTATTATATGAAAATATGATAGAAAAAAAAAATAAAAATCAATGTTTAGTTGATTTCTGTTCCACCAGATGGCGCTCTGCCTTCTGTAAAGCACATGTGCTCCTGGTCAGGATATGCCATTTTTATTTTTATATTATTATATAAATAGATGAAAATTTGTTTCGTGATGAAATTGATTCATAAAAATAAGAGTCGCCTCTCCCGGCAAAACAGACGCGAAAACTAAGCGCCATCTATTGATCGTCTCCACAAACTAGCGGCCTCGGGTCAGTGACAAAGCCACAACACCAGCTTTGGCAAACTGAGAAACATCCACCTAGAGACCATGGTTTCGGGCTAATGGCCCTCGTCAGTCTAGGGCGGACTTTATTCCATGAGATCCACACGGGATCAAATGGAATTTTCACAATCTGCCAAAGAGGTGTTTAGCTGGTAGAGTGGCTGGGCCATATCTATGGCTAAAATATAGATAGAAATTTTATTATTAAGTGATAACTTCAAAATTTAAAATTAGCGAGTTTTTAATTATAATTTCATTGAAATTTATGCACAAATTTCAAATTTTTATAAACTCGGAATAATTCTCAAATTAATCAAACAATTTTATATAGTATGAAAATGAAGAAGACATTTCCTTATCGTGCAACTGAAATTTTCTGATGGCTTGCGCCATCTATCGGTATAAATACCAACTATTCTCGTTGATTTTTAATTATTCCAGAATTGGCCAAATACCCATTCTTGATTAATCAAGAAAAGCTAACCACGTACGCATTTCGGGCTGTTGGCCCTCATCAGCGTGATGCAAGCTGTACCTCAACGACCAAAAAACTGGTCATTCAGACATCCTAAAAAAATCATGAAAGGGATAGTTAAGGCCAGAATTGTGTGAGACCGCGATGCAATGTGAAAACATTTTATTTAGGTTTTCAATCAAAGAAGGCGGAACCTCGTAAAAAATTGTAGAAATTGTAGAATCTATTTATATAGAGTAAAGAATAAGCGAGAAATTTCTGCATATGCAAAACATACCCGTTAATTCAACCTAAAGTTCTGTCAGGATGATATTCATGCATTAAAAGAGGCACATCTCTCTTTTATTGTGCATGAGAGCGATGCACTGTGCATAACCCTAATAACAAACTTTACTTTTACTAATTTTTTAATCCCTAGTACACGTGGTACAGGCCATGATAATCATGATGGGTAGAAGTTGGTGACTGCTTTTACTGTAAGTGCACCACATGTCTACACATGTGAAAAGCAGTTCGACTTTTGCACTTACAAATGTGCCAGAGCCCCGTTTGGTTATTTGTACTCTCTGATGGGGTTAGACTTTTTCAAGAATCGGGGGCCATTGGAGCATTTTTTAAAGAGAAAATAGTTCCCAAAGCGGGATTCTATCCAGGGTCGTAGCGAACCAACGGTTTAGACCACCACCGACCTGCTACGTTTATTAGTGAAGTAAAGAATGATCCAAGGGGTCGGTGGAAGGATGGTCTAAACTCTTGGTATTCGACCGCTACGACCCAGGTTCAATTCTCGCATTGGACACTTTTTTTTCTGAATTAAAAAATGCTCCAATGGCCCCGATTCTTGAAAAAGTCCAACCCCACCAGCGAGTGCAAGTAACCAAACGGGGGTTCTGGCACATTTGTTAGTGCAAAGTCGAACTGTTTTTCACATGTGTAGACATGTAGTGCACTTACAGTAAAAACAGTCGCTTCTACCCACCATGATTATCATGGCCTGTACTACGTGTATGTACTAGGGATAGGCAAAAAAAATTATCCACAACACTAATTTTGGAAAATTCAGACAAAAATCTAACCTATATACCATCGTTTCGGTCTTTGGCGCCCATCAGTAGAGGGACGGCTTCAATTTTCCATCCAACGAGACTACGAGAGGGGTTAAAAATTGGTCGAATCCACCAAACATTTTTGGTTACTATCTCCAATATTATACATTCATCTATTCCCTCTCAGGAGATTCTACAAAGACGATTAGAAGCTAAATAATTTGTTTGAATTTTATATGTTAAGTTTGTAATTATTCTTATTTTTTAATTCATAGAAGCATTTTTCTGGCAGACATATTCCATTTTTATCATCATTATTATTGTTTTGTTTATCTTTGTTAGTTATCAAATCATTTTGTAATTGTAGTTTCTTTTTTGTTGTGTTCCTTTTTAAGCAATAAAATATATAGAACTAAGGTGTAATATTCAATTCAAACATATGGAACCAACATCGATTCTTTTTTTTTTTAAAGCATAAATCATAAGCTTATACAACTTTCACTTTTTCATACATAATTTATATCCGTTCTATAATACGATATGTGGGGCACACACACATATAACATGTGTGATCAATAATTTCTATCACGTAAAGTATTCATAACCTGGAATATTTCATAGGAGCTTAGTGATAAACCATTTAGATACACGCAGAAGGAGATTAATCACGTAAACGCACAGTCTCGTGGTTTTTTCAAATATATAATATCATGTATGTCAAAACAGTTCTTAACTTATGTATAGACCGCATTGGAAAACAGAAAATCTGCATAGAGTATTGCTTTAAATTAGTAAAGCATGCTTTTTTTTATTATCCTTAGTATACGTGGTACAGGCCATCATAATCATTGTGGGTAGTTAGGGACTGTTTTTACTCTGTAAGTCACTACATATCTAGACATGTTAAAAGCAGTTCGACTTTTCACTTACAAATATGCCAGAGCTTCGTTTAGTAACTTGCATTCGCTGGTGGGGTTGGACTTTTGCAAGATTAGGAGGCCATTGAAGCATTTTTTTAATTAGAAAAAAGTTCCCAATGAGGGATTCAATCCCAGGTCATAGAGGTCGAAACCCAATGGTTTAGATCCACCGTCTCCCATAATTAATTTCAAATGTTGAAGTAGGCATTCAAATAAATCACCATATCACAGACAAGAACATTCAAATGGTTTTTATAATTAAATAAGCGTATTTAACATATCGTTCAAAATGAGAATTCTCCCAAACCCAAATCACATCGATGACAGTGATAGAAAACCCAGGAATATTTCTATCAAAGTGCTCTCTATCAGTACCATTACTTCTCACCATTTTGAAGGTTGGCACGGGGCTTCGACCTTTTGGCAGGAGTCAAGTAGGAGAAGTCCTTTCACTCTGGTCACATTCGAAATAATGGATCGGTTATCTTTAACAAAAAAAGATAATTATTTATTTACTAACTCGCATTTAGTATTACAAGTGTAAAGTCACTCTAGAAAGGTACCCAATTCAAGTGATAGAAAGTTGACGAAACCAGCAAGCTGGTGTAACTTATTCATATAGGGTTGAGCCGGTGTATGGTGAGAGTAACTATAAATCAATTTTTAAATAATTCTAGTGCAAATGAATATCAATATTGTGGGGAAGGTAAATTTAATTTAATATAATTATTAAACGAAAATGTTTGAAACAGATTTAAAATTTTACATTTGCTAAATCATCATTTAGTTGCCTAGCTTGCTTGCTAGATATTCTCTAGCTGTAGATAGTTTGGTTAATTTGTTAATAATTGTCGACTAGTCGTGGTGACGTTATCAATAAATACTTTCACATCTCCAGATATACAAAGACTTGATTTCTACTCTACAATATCATTTACTTTCAATATCCTCAATGTAGTCTCTATTATTCGAGAGTTTCGAGGCGAGTGTAGAAAGATGGAAAGAAGCACAGGCCTTGGCGACAATGTCCTTGTCCATTTGGGTCATCGTCGTGTCAACTGTAGCCTTTGTATGGCGTTATGGAGAGCATTATTAACATCTCTAATCTCTATCAACGGGAGGATGGGGGTCTGGAGAGTTAGGGGCCCGAATATTGGGTCGCCAGTGGCTGGCTGGGAGTTGAGTATCAGCCATGCGGGTACCTTCTTTGTCTTGTGAACACTGAGTTAGTCCTGTTGAGAAACATGCATATTATTGAGGGTTCTCAATATAGATGCTGTCTCTCTTTACCTTGAGATCTAGTGTCCAGCTACTTGACCAGCTCGGTAACTCCAAGGAAGAGGCTCTAAGGACGACTATCAATTGTCCTAAACTTATCCAGAAACTAATTTTTATTTAAAAAAACGGTCAATTTATACATTAAAAGAAATTTACATACTTTTTCTCTCTTAGTTTTTAAGTAACAAATATATTTGCATAAAGTTGACTAATCTAGTAGTCGCAACACATATGTCCTTCAACCAACATTCCCATTTAAAGCTTCAGAATAGATTCCAGGACAGTGATATAGGTATCAGTTTTTATCCTGAGGCCCTTCTCGTATCATCACGTAAGCAAGAATTCCCGAGTAGATCACAGCAAGTATTTCTACAAGTAGAGTCTGTTTCAAAAATAAAATCCACACACACAAAAACCTTTATTAAGGATCAAAACACCTGTATTAAGGATCAAAAAATCTTTATTAAGGATCAAGCCCCATACAGGATTCTCCCAGTATAGCAATGGTTTTAATTGAACATAAATCAAGTACTATGTACAATTCTACGTGAGCTCAAAAAAAGGAAAACTATTTACACATGTATCTCATCCTTCTCACAAAATTTGTATAAATCTATTGTGTCTACTTTTCACCGTTTCTGACAGCAGAGTGATAAATGATTAGCCCTCGTATTATTAAATTTCCTTTCTTCATACAGATGATTGCAGTGAGTTAGTTCTGACTCAAAATTATCCCTGCACAATACACATACGATATTTTCTGATTTCATAGTTTTTATAAAGTATTCAATCAAAAATAAAACCTAATATTATTTCCAAAGTGTTACAAGAAGATGCTAGATTGCACTGACGAGTTCTAAACCTTTGTTTCTAATTTTAAAAACGAGTTTATTGTTTTTAAAAAGCCTTCTATATTTATTTAAAGCGTTGAAAACAAACTGAATAATTGCCAAAATCCTCTTTGCCAATATTTTTTAGGGAACACGGCGGCCTCTAAGGCTGAGGTAGCAGTGTTAAAAATGACCCTCATATATCGTCTGTCTAAAAGTAAAAAAAGAGGACCCAAGGGACCAATCAGCATGAAAATATCCAGTTCGTCTGAAGTAACGACTCCGCGAACAAACTTTCTTTCTTTCTTGGCTTCCATTTTGTTTTCCGAACATCTGTTATTAACATTTAGCTTGTCAATTACACTTATCTACTTGAAAAATAATTACAAATAGTTTAATCTGTAACAATTCTACATGTCTGCTCTGAAAAATGAATAGGTTCTAAATCTCCTTGTTTTATATAAAAAATAAATAGGGTATAAATGTTTTATCAAAGTTTTTAACATCTTAAAACGCATAAAAATATTGTTTTATACAGTAAACTCTCCTATAACGCGATTAATGTGTTCCATGTTGTATGAAATCGCGTTATAGGAATTCGCGTTGTACGAAATAAAACTTGTATAACGCGAATGTTGTTAGGGTAAATTGTTAGTGACAAATATCATGTAAAAATGTATTGTATAAAATGATGTATATAGGAAAAATAATTATATACTAAAACAAAACTAAATGTTATATTATTTTATATGCAAATGTATATAAAAAACAAATTAAAAAAAGTTTATTCACTACGTATATAATTTGTTTTTTTATATACATTTGCATAAAAAATAATATAACATTTAGTTTTGTTTTAGTATATAATTATTTTTCCTATATACATCATTTTATACAATACATTTTTACATGATACAGTATATCTCCTTTTCAATTTTTCTTTTTTTCCAACTTTATTCATCATGCCTGGAGAGCAAGTTTCGTAATGTTTTATATTTGCAAAATATTTAAATGTAAATTTTAATCTAATACCTTATATGCGTTAAAAATATTATTTTAAGCTTTAAAACTCAATTTAACACTATTTAAAAAAAAATTACTTACAGAAACACATGTGCAATTAAATTGACAAAGTACACAACACTACTTAGTTCAAAAACAAAAAAAAATGAAAAACGCGTGTGCATAAAAATTAAATGTATTGTACAGTTGTCAATATGGAAATTTCCGCATTTTATTTTATAACGCGTTATAAGAAAATTTGCGTTGTATAAATAAATTTGTCGCATTTTTTTTATCGCGTTGTACGAAATCGCGTTGTAAAAACTCGCGTTATAGGAGAGTCTACTGTATACGATTCAAAATTTTGTGTGCTAAATATTATTTATTGATTAAATCTTATTGTATGATACATTAGCACGTCATCTGTTATGTGAATTCGAAACTATTATAGACGCGTATGTTTCTTTTAAAAATTAAACAATTTCTACTGTCCTTACTGCAATGGAAAAATTGTAAAAATGTTAGATTAAACTGACTATTATTATTATTGCGTATGATATTGTTTTTTACAGCACAATACAACAATGTTGGCAAGTTTCTCTAGAGTGGAATGTCGAGGTGACGATATTTTTTGTCCGATTCATATTAAACTGACTAAATCGCTGGGAGAGTTCACCACTGATGACCCTCCCATTAATTTTTCATTGCAGTAAGGACAGTAGAAAATTGTTCAATTTTTGAAAGAATCTTACGCGTCTATAATAGTTTCGAATTTTAATATCAGATGGCACACTCTTAAAAACACCTTCTGGAGATTTAGCAACCCACTGAAGACGCTGAGAACTATTTCAGAAAAGAAAAATATAGCAATAGAACTCTATAATTTCTACAGATCAATTGTGAATAGATTCATGCGCAAAAGAGGTTATGAAGGAAAGTTTTAGAACAGATGTGTAAATAAATACCTTTTCAAACAAAAGCTCACCTGCACATGGGGAAAGGGAGAAAAAACTACTGTATTATTTTGTTGTTGTATGGCGAATCCATACAGGGCAATGGGCCCTAATAAAAGCCTTCTGTTGTTGTTGTATCAAATGGCATGCTAATGTATTAAGATACAGTGAAGTTAGAGAAACAGGGAATATTAGAATGCGTTTACTACTGTCAGCCATTTCAATCAGATTGAACAGTACATTGTTGCAGTACATGTTTTAGCATTCTTTACCTTTAGACCTGTAGATTCAATCTTTAAATATCTGTGCAATATGGGTATGGAAATATCTTGCCCTTTCATCAACAGCGATTTTGCCATTTTAGTCTTTGATGTATACCGATTAAAATGACGTCACGGCGACTAGTCGACAAATACAGAGGGTGTTCACACTTATAGGAAACAAGTTTCATTATAAAATATTAAAAATTAACACCATATTTGACATTTTTCAAATGTTCTATTTGAAAGCTTTTTTGTTTATTTACAGAACGGCACCTGATTTTCCACGATAGCAGACACTTTCTGATCATGGTCATGTGCGTGATGTGCTGCTTTCTAATTAATTTAGGTAAATGGCGTCATGTAATAATAATTTATAATACAATATAATGCGGCTATGATTATAGAACGACGTTTAACAAGTTTTACCGTAAATGTTTCTTTTTACAGAACGAAAAATCGTAATTTTCTTTATTTAAGGAGAAATAACGACTATTTCTATCTTTAGGAACGAAGTATGAAAGGATGAATTGTGAAGAGTAATGATGAAGGTAAATTTAAAAGTGTCCACATCTGGTGATCTGAAGAAGACTCACCTCTTGTCTTGCTCTCCTTACCAGATCCACCTTTTCACTGAACCTTCTTAAGATGAGCCCGGAAAAGTTCATAGATGGACTTGAGCGGGCGATGTAAGTGTAACCCGTCCACTTGTAGATTCAAGTAAGTCGGTGAACGAGTGGCTAAAACCCCTGATTCCCGACAGCCATGAACCAGGATCGAATCCAGTATTGTACACTTTTTTTCTATAAAGAACCTATTCATTTTGTTTTCATTGTAAATAACATAAATAAGCTATTCGTGCGTCATTCGTTCATGATACATTGGGGGGTTGGGTGGCTGCAGGGAATATTACATTATATATTTCCGGTAAATCAATTTTTCTATTAAGGCTGTGGAATTTACTTGACAGGAGGGATTCGATGATTAGTCTTTGATGTTTGCTGGAGATATTGGAATAATGAATTTTAGGGGATGTAATGTTGAAGGAATGGCCAGTTTCGTTTATATGCTGCACTAATAGAAAAATTGATTTACCGAAAATTTATAATGTAATATTCCCTGCAGCCACCTAACCCCCCAAT
Source organism: Cordylochernes scorpioides (assembly GCA_030710605.1). Lineage (NCBI taxonomy): Eukaryota > Metazoa > Arthropoda > Arachnida > Pseudoscorpiones > Chernetidae > Cordylochernes > Cordylochernes scorpioides. Next base: position 129,106,714 of record CP092864.1, on the reverse strand, counting down.
AAATAAGCTATGTTGATATTTTTAAGCGGTACCTAATAAAGTTGTTTTGGAAAAAGAAGAATCAAGTAAGTAAAGTAAAAACACGCAAGGTGTGTTTCATTATCGGATATTCTGCAAGTTGGCGAGCGTCGCCACTTCTTCAGCCCTATGGTTCATAACGAAGCGCGTCTTTTTAATTTTATTTTAAGGTTATCCCTAGTTCGTAAACATATAATGATTATTATTTATATTTTTCCAGTGTTTATGAACTTTTGGGATAACCTTGTACACCCATACCTCGCTTTGCGTCGGGGTTACGTTCCACAAAAACACGACGCAAATTGAAACGACGCAAAGTGAAAATAAAATTTTGATGGCATGGCGCAATCAAAAACAAAGGTGTTGCCATATTTTAGGAAGAAAATTCAAAAAAAATAAAGACTCGAATCCAAAACAACGCAACTTCGAAAATCTAACGACGAACAGTGAAAATCAGTAAAATTAAGCAGCGACGCAACTTCGAAAAAAAAACGTGAAACGAATCGACGCAAAGCGAGGTATTGGTGTAATTCTGAAACTTTTCCCACCTGCTGATTGGCCACCCTTGATATAGAACATCAGAGATTATATCATTCTTCTATAATAATTCTGTTATAATCTTACTAAGGTTACTAATATTACCAAGGTTGTCACAAAAGTTCGTAAACACTTGCCCAAATATGAGTCATAATATGTTTACGAAACTTTGGTATGACCTTTACAAACATGTTGAAGATAATTTTTTTGTCAAAATTCGAAACTATTATAGACGCATATGATTCTTTCAAAAAATAAACAATTTCTACTGTCCTTACTGCAATGGAAAAATTAATGGGAGGGCCTGGCTCATCAGTGATGAACCCTCCCAGCGGTTTCGCCAGTTTAATCTACCATACCGATGATATTGTTTTAAAAAGAATCATACGCGTCTATAATAGTTTCGAATTTTGATAACAGATGGCGCACTAATGCATCAAAATATGTTTGTGTGTAACAAAACAATTAACGCTGATAACGGTGCTAATCCACAGCTCGAAGGATCCAGGAATGTCCTAGATAAGGAGGAACACGCCAGGGCACTTGATCCAACAGAGCTGGAACTCAGCCACAGGATCTATGTCGTTAGCATTGGCTCTACGCCAAGTCATCAAAGTTTGACAGACTTCATTAGATATTTACACTGCGACCCGCGGAGATGGAATTCTAGAGTTAAATTGGTCGTTTCCTAATGTGCTTCTTAGATTGATGGACCTCCGAACAAATATGCAGTCAGGTACCTATCCTGGCTAACTGACGAAACTGGCTAAAGTGCTGCGTATATAAGCAGAATGATCCAATACAGTATCAGAGCTCTAAGAAGCGGTATGGTAGATTAAATTGGCGAAAAAACTGGGAGGGTTCATCAATAATGAGCCAAGCCTTCCCAATATATTGCCACGTGGAAAATTAGGAAAGACAAACTTCAGGATGAGACAGCAATTTATTTAAGACAAGAACAAACTATGAATGATAAACAAAATATGAGCAATGAGGGAAGTTTACAGAGTAAGCAAAATATAAACATCAAAAATGATACTCTGTTAATAAAATAATACACACTTCGCGACAATATTTTTAAATCGCAGTAAGGACAGTAGAAGTTTGTTTTATGTAAAAAAAAAAGAAAGAAACAATCTTGCTTTATCATGCTTTCCGTTTCTTATATATGGAGCACATCTGGGACGTGATGGGAAGGCGATTGCAACCATCCCGGAATGTTGACTATTTAGCCCGACAGTTGGAGACAATTTGGCAAGAAATCCCGCAGCACACCATCCGGAATCTTTATCAGTCCATGACACGCCGGGTGGCAGCCTGCATCCAGGCCAGTGGGGGTCCAACGACATATTGAGATTCTCAATTTGTGACGATCAAACTCTGAAATAAAATAAAATAATTGTTCTGAAATTTTAATCGTTTTCCCCCCTATACATGCTCTTTACATACACCAATTTTTGTTCTAATCTGACAACTCCTTCTTGGTGCGTCGATATTTTTGTTATACAGTGTATATATGGCATGTTATCGGCTTGAAATTACTTAGAGTGTAACTCTGCAAAGAATCAAGAAACCACCGACCTAACACACATTCAATGAGAAACATTGAGAATCAACAAGTTCAGAGTATTGCTGGGAAAGTAGAGAAAGCTGGTAGTCTCCATCAATGTAGCTTGTGAGGCTTGTGCTGAAAACTACATTTCTACAACATTTTTGGCCTTTTTATGTTTAAAAAAACTACCCGTTTCATGATTTTTCAAGATGCCTGAAGGACCAGTTTTTTGGTCGTTGAGGTACAGTTTGCAACACGCTGATGAGGGCCAACAGCCCGAAACGCGTGCGTAGTTAACTTTTCTTGATTAATCAAGAATGGGTATTTGGCCAATTCTGGAATAATTAAAAATCAACGAGAATAGTTGATATTTATTCCGATAGATGGCGCAAGCCATCAGCAACTTTCAGTTGCACGATAAGGAGATGTCTTTTTCATATTTTATGTTTTTTTTTTTTTTCAAGAGAAATCAATGAAAGTACCTTCGATTGAAATTTGAAAAGCTCTACTAATATAATTCTACTGTCCTATAAGCTTATATCCATAGTTTTCTTGAAAACCATTTCTGAGATTCACCCTTCAGTCCTGCGTCCAATACAGTATTAGAGCTCTAAGAAGCGGTCTGGTAGATTAAATTGGCAAACCGCAGGGAGGGTTCACCACTGATGAGCCAAGAGCCCTCCCAATCTATTTTCCATCGCAGTAAGGACAGTAGAAGTTTGTATTGTGTATAAAAGAAACATTCGTTGTTAAATCCTTTCATTTTATATGTAATAAAAAACAATAGAAAAAAAAAGATAATTGGGTCAGGTGTTGATATTAAAAATAAAGAGAGAATATCCTGACCACAAGCACATGTGTTTTTTAGATGGAAGAGCGCCATCTCGTGGAGCAAAAATAAACTGAGCGTTTATTTAGTTTGCTCCGAGATATTTGGCCAACCCAATTTCTTGATAAATCAAGAAAAGCCATCCACGAACGCGTTTCGCGCTGTTGGCGCTCGTCAGCGTGGAGTAGGCTGTACCACTGCGACCAAAAAGATTTGTAGTCCCAGTGGCTTCTTGAGAAACCTGATGATATTTGCTTTGTACTAATTTTGTCTATTTACTAATATATGTGTTTGAATATTAGATTTAGTGATGAGCGACCCACTTCTATGACGTTGGTTAACCACACGTGATCCAACCTTTCTTAACCCGACACTCTGGCTAGAAACCACAGGTTCCCGTGCTGGAAGTCCACGCCAAGGTTTAGGCTGATAAGTCCAAAACATTCCCTTCTAACAATTGGATTCTCCGTAGAAAATATCCCCATTAAAATACCACAAGAGACTTAAATAAGAGGATGATAAGACACAATTTGGATTATAGATTATAAACACAAGGTAATAAGACCAAATAAATAAATAGTGTGTGACGTTTCGGTAACAGCGTTGTTACCATCTTCAGACAAAAGTACTGAATGAGAAATTATACCACAGATAACAGTAACTATTAAACCATGCTGTAATAAAATTTCTCATTCAGTACTTTTGTTTGAAGATGGTAACAACGCTGTTACTGAAACGTCACACACTATTTATTCATTTGGATTTGGTCTTCTTACCTTCTATTTAAATAAAAGGAGACGCGCGCTGAGACGTTTTATAAATGTAAGAATATAAAAATGAAAAAGAAGAATATAAAGAAATATTCTCTAACACAAATATCCGTTATATTTCTCTTCATTTTTATTAAATATTATTTTATATTGTTATATTTTCGAAATGTTAAATTGGTTCAATTTTATTCTGAGGTCATTTCAAATGTCTATATATTTGTTTAATATTATTTATTAACAAGCTCGCTAAAAAACCTGGGTTCAGCTGGCCTGGCTGATAGTACCCTGTAAGGGCTCCTAGTCCAGGGATACAGGATGAGCAGCGTTTGTACTCCATGTTAGGAGCAGCTGCACATGACGTCTGTTCCTCATGTCAGAGGCGGCCATTTCTTTTGGAGCTAAGTCGGCCTGCCACTGAGTAGTGCTCCCAGTCTTAATGACAAAGGCAGACGCATTCTACTTCACCCAGTCATGATCTCAAGCTTTATAAGCTTGATACCCTAATATGATTGAGTGAAGATAAGAAATAAGAAGAAGATATTATTTATAGAGCTCTAGGTTCCAGCCGCCATCTTATATTTATGGAATTCCATCCTTCCATTACGCCACAAAAGCGACTTCATCTATTTACTACGTTTTTAAAAAAATATACGAATTCTATTCCCGACTACAACGCCCACATAGCAGTCTGATATTTTATATACTTGCATTGTTATCTGGTTTGAAAGAATCCATATATACAAAAAAAAGGTCGGTGGACGAGTGGGTAACACCCTCAATTCCCGACAGTCATGAACCGGGATTGTATCCCGCGTTAACCTTTTGTTTAATATATTAATAAAACAACAACAACAACAAAAAGGCTTTTATTAGGGCCCATTGCCCTGTATGGATTCGCCATACAACAACAAAACAATACAGTAATTCCTCTCCCTTTCCCCTTGTGCACGCGAGTCTTTGTTTGAAAAGGGATTTATTTAGGCATCTGTTCTAAAACTTTCCTCGCTACCTCTTTTGTGTATGAATCTATCTACAATTGATCTGTAGAAGTTATAGAGTTATTTTTGTTATATTTTTCACATATTATTCATTGTTTCAATTATCATAAACTAGGTTGTTCTTGTTGAGCGGTACCTGATTAAGTGATTTTGGAACCTGAACCGAATCCATATATATATATATGAATTCTATGTGGTCTGGAAGTATATTGAAGATAGTTCACTAAATTTAAAACAGACAATGCAGCATCAAATATCCCGATCACTCCTTACAAACCCCGATGTCTGAAATTGTATATCTCATAATTTGTATAATATCCAAAATGTATAATTTATTTTCGCCAAAATAAGTATGTGAATATGTTAATCTTGTGTTAAAATGTAAATATGCAAATTCATCTATCTATAAAAACTATACAAAAATAAACGTGGCAGACATCGCGGGCGAATGCTACGTCACGTCACGGGTGTGCTGCTCACTTGTTGTTGTTGTCGTGTCCAATGAAGAACCTCAGATATTTCCATACATCTCTATCACAGCAATGTTCTCTATCTTGGGTGTGTAAAGCTGCTGTATAGAGGTAAACTGTGTTGTTGTTGTCGTGTCCAATGAAGAACCTCAGATATTTCCATACATCTCTATCACAGCAATGTTCTCTATCTTGGGTGTGTAAAGCTGCTGTATAGAGGTAAACTGTGTTGTTGTTGTCGTGTCCAATGAAGAGCCTCAGATGTCTCCATACATCTCTATCACAGCAATGTCCTCTATCTTGGGTGTGTAAAGCTGCTGTATAGAGGTAAACTGTGTTGTTGTTGTCGTGTCCAATGAAGAGCCTCAGATGTCTCCATGCATCTCTATCACAGCAATGTCCTCTATCTTGGGTGTGTAAAGCTGCTGTATAGAGGTAAACTGTGTTGTTGTTGTCGTGTCCAATGAAGAGCCTCAGATGTCTCCATACATCTCTATCACAGCAATGTCCTCTATCTTGGATGTGTAAAGCTGCTGTATAGAGGTAAACTGTGTTGTTGTTGTCGTGTCCAATGAAGAGCCTCAGATGTCTCCATATATCTCTATCACAGCAATGTTCTCTATCTTGGGTGTGTAAAGCTGCTGTATAGAGGTAAACTGTGTTGTTGTTGTCGTGTCCAATGAAGAGTCTCAGATGTCTCCATACATCTCTATCACAGCAATGTGTCTCTGTCCAGCAAGACGTCTCTAGCGTCTTTATCCTGGATCAATTCCCGTAAATTATTTTTCCATTGTTCGGCTACTTGTAGATTAACGGCCCCACTTTCTCCACAAATGGTTTTGAACGAAATTTTGTTGCGTTCTTTGAAGCCATCTAGCCACCCAGAACTCGCCTTAAAATCGGTTTTCCCCATTTCAGTAGCAAATTGTTCAGCTTTGCTTCTTATAAGGTGACCACTCACGGGAATCTTCTTATCTCTTGCTTGCTTGAACCATTTTAAAACACATTTGTCCAAATCAGGATTTCCCGGCTCCCTTAACCTTTTTCGGCCTTTATCACACTCACTTTCACTCCTGAGAATTTTTTCTTTATTTTTTAAGTACGTCGACAACGTGTTTCGAGGAATCCCAAAGTCCTTAGCAATATCGGATTTTTTTTTCATCCCCATCTCTACTTCTTTAATCGCCGCTATTTTTTCAGCCAACGTCAAAGTTTTGTATGTTCGAAGCGCCGACATATTCGCTCCTTTTAGCTTTCTTGATAAATAAGGAGTCTCAAAAATCCAATAAAAATAAATTTATTATATATAGTACTTCTCTTGCGGCAAGATATTGCCACGTGGAAAATTAGGAAAGACAAACTTCGGCGTGACACAGCAATTTATTTAAGGCAAGGACAAACTATAATTGATAAAATAAAAGATAAGCAATGAGGGAAGTTTACAGAGTAGCAAAATATAAACATAAAAATTGATAACTCTGTTAAGAAAATAATTAATAATAATAAAATAACAAATTCGTTGTTACAATATTACAACGTCATTTCGCAAAATTTCACGCCTTGAACCGGCATCAGGTCCTTATTTTAACTCGTAAAAGTTCGAATTATCCAAGACATAATTCGAATTAACCACGATTTTTTAACATTATTTATATAGGAAATTCTAGGGACCAAGATAAATATTCGAATTAACGAGGTTTTCGAATTAAAGAAGTTCGAATTATCCAAGTTCTACTGTATTATGACATATATATATTAAAAAACGAAAGAAAAAAATAAAAGATAAAAAGATCAGGTGTTGAAATTAATATTAAAAATGGCATATCCTGACCAGGAGCACATGTGCTTTACAGAAGGCAGAGCGCCATCTGGTGGAACAGAAATCAACTAAACATTGATTTAGCCTGTTCCCTGATATTTGACCAACCCAATTTCTTGATAAATCAAGAGCGCTGAAGAGCGCCAAAAGCGCGAAACGCGTTCGTGTATGGCTTTTCTTGATTTATCAAGAAATTGGGTTGGCCAAATATCAGGGAACAGGCTAAATCAATGTTTAGTTGATTTCTGTTACACCAGATGGCGCTCGGCCTTCTGTAAAGCACATGTGCTCCTGGTCAGGATATGCCATTTTTAATATATATGTGATGATTTAAGACCATGGAATTGTTGTAAATAGTCCAGATATCTACTACCACATGTTCCACCACGTGACTGTATAGAACTTCTTATTTACTGCAAATAGAAAGCCTCAACTAACATCAATCTGTACCGCGTAAGAATCTAATAAAGTATAGCAACTGTACAGATAGAAGGAATGGAGACTAACAGGAGTAAATTAAGGTTAAAATTAATCAGGCTTAGATTTGAATAGGAAAGCAGGCCTAGCAAACCCAGTCCAACTTTTACAAGGTCGTGGCCCTCCTGGATAATAAAACTTCCCCCCTGTTTACGTCAGAAAAGAGCAGTGACCTGCATGGACCCATCTCAGCTATAAAAGGAGGCCCCGATCCTCAGTTAGTCAGTTCTTAGTTAGTCTTCGTTCCAGTTCCAGTCCGCGCAGGCTGCTCCGATAAAGGTAAATCCTTTCCTGCCAGAAATCTCCTCGTCCCATTCCTTCTTGACGTCAGACGCTTCTTAGTGGAATCTCTGTTTGTTTATTTCACCTTTGGCCCAGCTGTGTCGCCTTCCACCACGACTGCACGGTAGAGTTGACATCGAGGTTCGTCTAGCATCAGGTAACACTGGTCCCAGAGGTCCCAAGATATCACATAAATATATATTAAGAAAAAGGCATCTCCTGTTGTGCAACTAAAAGTTGCTAATTGCCTGCGCCATCTATCGGAATAAATATAAACTATTCGTTGGTTTTTAATTAATCGAAATTTTCCCAAATGCCCATTCTTGATTAATCAAGAAAAGCTAACCACGTAATCAAGAATTGGTATTTGGAATCTGGAATAATTAAAAATCAACAAATAGTTGATATTATATTCCGATAGATGGCGCAAGCCATCAGTAACTTTTAGTTACACAATCAAGAGATGTCTTTTTCTTAATTTATCTACCTGATCCCAGTACAATTTCACTTTTGTACTATTAACATGTACAAAACATGGTTCTGTCTTTCTCTTTTTCTTATCCTAATACCTTCTCCTTTTTTTCTTGTGTTCTGCTACAATGACGCGTAACTGCCGAAGCTACAGCGTGAACTTGTTATAACCCTATGTTGTTACTTAAAATACAAAGTTTTTTTGATACCTTATAAATAATATTTATCTAATTTCTTTTTAACTATAAATACTTCTCTTCTCTTATACCAATTATCTTTCATATATTATAGATGCAACAACTGTCCTGGTGTGGAACTAACACCTACCAACATATTTTCATGTCCAGCAATGACCGCAGCCTTGCAGAAATTTGATACGGATCCAGAGCAGCAGCTTTACACACCCAAGATAGAGAACATTGCTGTGATATAGATGTATGGAGACATCTGAGGCTCTTCATTGGACACGACAACAACAACACAGTTTACCTCTATACAGCAGCTTTACACACCCAAGATAGAGAACATTGCTGTGATAGAGATGTATGGAGACATCTGAGGCTCTTCATTGGACACGACAACAACAACACAGTTTACCTCTATACAGCAGCTTTACACACCCAAGATAGAGAACATTGCTGTGATAGAGATATATGGAGACATCTGAGGCTCTTCATTGGACACGACAACAACAACACAGTTTACCTCTATACAGCAGCTTTACACACCCAAGATAGAGGACATTGCTGTGATAGAGATGTATGGAGACATCTGAGGCTCTTCATTGGACACGACAACAACAACAACATAAATCTACTTTATTATATATATGTTATATACCTATATATTCATAAAAAAAAGTTAAGAAAATGTCTAAGTTGAGGGACCGTGTGACAGAAATGACCACACATTGTCACCAGATAACATATATGGCAGTGTGGAAGTTGTACAACGGTTTTTACTTCCAAGACTTCTAACTCGAAGTAAGATCGATATCAAATCAATTTTCTACGTCCAAATAACAAATTGCTGACAATAAAGGTTTATTGTTTGGATTGGAAAATAAAGAAAACAAGTCCATTAAATTCAACAAACACAACTCCGGAAAACTCAAGAACCTTCAAAAAGGTGGTTTGGAGAACAAATCAATATGTTCGTGCAACCATTAAAAGTGCAATTACATGTAAATTAGGCTTAGAAAACGGTGATTTTTTCAATTTGTATTTATTGATTGCATGTACTGTGTGCATAATGTTATTGCTCCGTTAAATTCGATCATTGATTTTGAAATAATAATTCCAGAATTTTGATAATAATTTTGTTGAGTGCTTATACGTGTTCTTAATATAGTTTGACGTTAAAACGTTAACGTAAACGTTATTGTTAGGATTGAACGCCTAACTATATATAACATTTCTATTTTTAAAAATACAAAAATATATTCCCCACAATGAATTTCTTTTTTATTACAAAACGCTAGCTTTCAAGTGATAATCGCTCTTCAACGGGCTTATTAAAACATCAACTATATCTTACAAGGAATATTTACAAATATATCCTATTTTAAACATTTTAAACGTTTTCACAATTTCATCATGAATAGAGAATTATATTTTTCAATTCATATTTTACAATGGTAAAAATATCTGGAAATTTTAGATATACAAACCAGTAATTAAGAATGTCTTCGACCTATGCTCTCGCTATGCAAATAGTTTTTCCTTCATTTCCCTTCGTAGAAGTTCTAAGAGGATGTTTTCTCGGAATTTTGAATGACTGTGCATACATAAGCCCCCGTTTGTCTTCCGGCAGTCCTTTCTGGGCTCGAAAATCATACACTTTATCAGTATTTGAGCAGCTACTTTATTTTTTAAAATTTCGCTACAATTAAAAATCTTTACCACTTTCTCACTGCATTTTTGAGCGAACAACACTTCTTCATGCGTTGAAGAAATTGTTAGTCTGCTCAAGAAATGGTAACGTAACAGGTTGCAACATATCTGCAATGTATAGCTGATCAATCATTGTGCCTTCAATAAAGACTAAAGGGGTCCTACTTTTATAGCTGATGCCACCCCACACCATGAAGCCAGGGGTTCATACTGTATGCCTTTCCACAATACAGTCCTGATGGGACCTTTCTTGAGGCCTACGTCTAACATGTATCCTGCCGTCATGAACCCCAAAAATGAATCTGGATTCATCAGAAAAAAATGACAGAATGCCATTCTTGAGCCCAAAGACGTCTCTCTTCACACCAGCTGAGCCTGTCGCTCCTGTGTCTGGTAGAGAGTGGAATTCTCAATAAAGACCGGCAGCGACTACGGAGTTCTACTTAAATAAGACTGTAGTTATAGATGGTGTTCAGAGATGGTCCATTCTGTACATGTGGAGCTGTATTGGTACAGTACTGTCTGCTACAACCATTCTTCCTATCCTCTCTCTCTGTTGTTACTCTAGGATGACCTGAGCCAAGTTTACTTTATAACTTTTCTCTTCCTCTAACCACTGAGACCAAATCCTTACAACAGTACCTTGATTACAACAGCCTCCTTTAGTAGCAATTTCTCTAGTCGAAATTCCACCTAAGGTCTATAATTCTGTCTCTTATAAAATCAGAAAGGTACTTATATGACGTTCTTATTTACTGCCTTAGCTTTCTACATATTAAATATGATCTTAAAAAAATAAAAAAGGCAGGATGAATTCAATTAATAATACACTAGGAGGCTATTTAAATACGTTTTCAAGAATAAACATGGCTAATTTTATGAACAACTAGTAACGGTTTCAGAAAATTTCCAATTACATGTCTTAATGTTCATAGAAAGTATGCAAATTTTCTGAAAGTTTTCTAAAAATAGTTTGTTTTTTTTTTTTCAATATTTTTGGCTAGTGTATCATTTTCTTAAGTGTGTTTTTGGATTATATAAATTGAAAGCATTTTTTTTTTAAATAGTAGTTGATAAATTATATATGAATAATATATTTATTATATTATTATTATTAAGATTTTATCAAGTTTTTTTTTTTTTTATTTCGAAATCTCTTATATTTTATTATTTTAAAGTAATTATTGCTGTTTCACTTTCGAGGGATTTGGACATTAGTAGCGGCCTGGGTTGAACTGACGATTGGACGGTTTCTCACTGATAAGCCAGGCCGTTACAATACAACCACAATAATAAAGTATTCGAAATATAAACACCAAAATACACCTGTTTAATATTGTTGTTGTTGTCGTGTCCAATGAAGAGCCTCAGATGTCTCCATACATCTATGGAGCAATGTTCTCTATCTTGGGTGTGTAAAGCTGCTGTATAGAGGTAAACTGTGTTGTTGTTGTCGTGTCCAATGAAGAGCCTCAGATGTCTCCATACATCTCTATCACAGCAATGTTCTCTATCTTGGGTGTGTAAAGCTGCTGTATAGAGGTAAACTGTGTTGTTGTTGTCGTGTCCAATGAAGAGCCTCAGATGTCTCCATACATCTCTATTACAGCAATGTTCTCTATCTTGGGTGTGTAAAGCTGCTGTATAGAGGTAAACTGTGTTGTTGTTGTCGTGTCCAATGAAGAGCCTCAGATGTCTCCATACATCTCTATTACAGCAATGTTCTCTATCTTGGGTGTGTAAAGCTGCTGCATAGAGGTAAACTGTGTTGTTGTTGTCGTGTCCAATGAAGAGCCTCAGATGTCTCCATACATCTCTATCACAGCAATGTCCTCTATCTTGGGTGTGTAAAGCTGCTGTATAGAGGTAAACTGTGTTGTTGTTGTCGTGTCCAATGAAGAGCCTCAGATGTCTCCATACATCTCTATCACAGCAATGTCCTCTATCTTGGGTGTGTAAAGCTGCTGTTCTGGGTCCATGCCAATTTTTTGCAAAGCAGCGGCCATTGCTGGACATGACAATATGTAGGTAGTTGTTAGTTCCACAACAGGACAGTTGTTGCATGTCCTTTAGGTTCTTGTGCCATCTGGATGTATTGTCCATTCTGTCACACTTGTTTATTTACAAACATCAATACAATCAAAGTCACAAGTTAATCACACAAGTCATCACTTGCTAGCCTATGTCGTCGTAATCTACCAAATATAAGGTGACAATATAGGTTTGTCCCAGAAGTTCGTGTTTTTCTTAAAACATGGTTTTTCTTATTATTTGACGAATAATATTATTACGGCGAATACATATTACAATTACTTTATACATAACGGCGAATTATATTATAGAGAACTGGTATTTAATTTTTTTTTGCAAATTTTTGCGAACTTTTGGGACAACCTTGTATTAAATTTAATCAAATCAACTTTCTGAGGGATGTTTTACATAAATTTAAACAGTGTTATATACACATATTTATATTGGCCTACCTTGTGTAAGGCTATTACAGCTATACGGTTTTCTTTAACACCCCAATCCATTATCAAAAAAAAAAAATTTTTTTCCTGAACACGTGTGCACGAGATATTCAAATAACAACTACTGTATTTTGAATACTTCACGCGGTCAAATTAAAATTTTTATCACTGATTTGGTTTTGTAACAATATTTGTGGCTAGACCAAGTATTCTAAGTTTTACTTTGTTTTTGTTTGTTCCCTCTGTAATAGGCGCAAACACTTGAAAATCGCGTTTGTTAATAAATAAATAAAACCTCGTTGTAAATTGAAGAACATATTTTAAATACTTAATCAACTAATCCGCAGAAAGTTTATAATTTATTATCATTGACACAATTTTTAGAATTAAATAAATCTTCCACAGGCGTTTTGTATATAGCAACATGTCAATGAACACAAGGGAGAAATGTTTCTTACATTGATAAACTATATGAATATATCAAAATGATATGTTTAATATAAAAAATTATATTTTTTCTTAGCGTTCTTATTTTAGTTACGCCTATAAAACAACCGTGAAGTTTGAAAACTCGTGCTTTATTAAGAAAAAGGCATCTCCTTATCGTGCAACTGATATTTGCTGATGGCTTGCACCATCTATTAGAAATCAACGAGAATAGTTGATATTTAATCCGATAGATTGCGCAAGCCATCAGCAACTTTCAGTTGCACGATAAGGAGATGCCTTTTTCATAATTTATGCACCTTATCCCAGTACAATATCACATTTGTACTATTTTTTCACATCGTGCATTATTTTTGTAATAAAAATAAATGTCTATATATTATAAATAAATCTACAATATTATTCCTTATATTTTGATATACATACTTTAAACTTTACCTGTCAGGTATTTTATAAATTAATAAGTTGTTTTACTTTAAATAAATGGCTTCATTTTGAGGTTTGTTTTTTCTAATTCTCTCTACGTGACGTTATCTAAGGAGACAATTATTTAGAAAAAAAGGGAGTTATATAAATATATAATACTGTTTTAAGTGTGTACAATGAATAGATAAAGGGGAGCAATTTCTCGAAATATTTTGAGGAAAAATATTGGGTTTTTTTCTTTATAGATCCAAATACGGCCGTTTTTATATAAAAATACTTTTTTTTTTGTAAAACGACATTTGAAAACTATCCCGCATGTGTTTCTTTTCAACGAAAAATCTAAATTTATTTCAAGGAGAAATAACGATTATTTACAATATCAAGCCATAAATTTAGATTTTTCGTTGAAAGGAAACACATGCGGGGTGGTTTTCAAATGTCGTTTTACAATCACAAGCCGCATCATATTGTATTGTAATACTTTTTTAATTTGTATTTCTTTACTCAAATGTGTTGGGTGTCGCCAATTTGCCATTGAAGTGCCACTGGAGAGGATTGTAAGAATGTTAACTATTGGATTTATAATACACTATAATGCGGCTTATGATTGTAGAACGACATTTGACAATTTACCGCAAATGTTTCTTTTGAACGAAAATTCGAAATTTATTTTAAGGAGAAATAACGATTATTTCTAATCTTAGGGATGAAGTATGAAAGGATGAATTGTGAAGAGTAATGATAAACGGAAAAATAAAGTGTCCAGGGATGAGAAACGAACCCACAGTGTTCCGCTTACCAGGCAGATGCCATGTCCACTAGGCTACTCCGGACATATTTTTCCGTTCGTAAATATTATATAAAGTAATTTATAATACAATATAATGCGGATTATGATTTTAGAACGAAATTTGGTAATTATTAGATATTGTATTTGTTTGTTTCTGAAGAGTATTCCCGACAAAGTCTATGCGGAGAGGTCCCTGGGAAGATGTTTGCCGCTAGCGCACAAAAATACTCCGGTAAATTTAGATTGGAACGACCGTGGCGTTTATTTAACAATGACAACAATCTGTTTGTCAACCAACTTTCTGTCAGAATCCACACAAACACTTCTTGTTTATTTTATATTATTGTAACAAAGTATTTATTAATTTTATTATTTTTATTAACAGAGTGGTCATTTTTATGTTTATATATTTGCTACTCTGTAAATTTCCCTCGTAGCTTATCTTTTGTTTACCATTCATAGTTTGTTCTTGCCTGAAATAAATTGTTGTCTCATCCAGAAGTTGGTCTTACCTAATTTTCCACGTGGCAATATTGAACCCTCAGCTAACACACAATGCTTATCTTAGGTAATTCTTGGATTATTTTATATCCTTTCACTATTTCGACCCTTCCAGAACTTAGCAAGGAAAACTCTATCCACAGGAACGCTGAGAAGATGCCCCCGTTGGCTACATCAACGTTTATTACGGTCAATTTACTGAAGGCAACCACCAATACGGTCAGCCTTGGCCGTGCGGCATGGGTTAATTCAGTCAACATGGTGTCAAATTATTTGACATACATAATCAGTTTAAGCTTATCAATTATGTTGAAAGAATGTTGTTTGGTGAATTGATCTATCACGCTTTCTGATTGTACGAATGTGGCCATGTTTGTACATGACATGGATGCATGGGTAATACGTTAATTCTTCCAAGAGTTATTGTGTGGAGACGCTTAAAGCATTCTCTGTGTCCGTGTCTGGTGATCTCCTCGCATACCTGTGTAACCCCGGTTCGATCCTTATTAAAACTCTAATAAAAGATAAGTACTATTTTGTTTTAACTAATCGTGTTTTTATTTACGTTCTTCATTTTCATTTTTACTTGAAATGTAGATGATAATAATATTATAATTTAATTAAATAAATATAAAAATATTTGCTGAGTTTCTTTATTCATATATTGGGAAGCAAGCTTTCACGCTTCATCAGGCCACTGGCTCCGTGCAACATACATACAATAGAGATTCACAGAAATACATTTTCAAAAATCAAAAATTAGTATGTTTGTCTGTCCACAAATCATTCATCAATTTATAAAATACTTACAGAGCACCTAGAAGTCTGAAATTTGGTATACTTGCTTAAATCCGATGACAATGCAAGTCGACATATTTCATACTTCTGATTGGTCTTAGCATAACAATATCTGATTAAATAAACTCTCTCTGCAAATATTTTTATATTTATTTAATTCAATTGTCATTTTTGTTGTACTTTTGAGTCTACTCATTTCGCTTTGCTATGTTACTTTTACTTTGTGCCCAATACTTTATATTTTTGTATGTATGTGCCATGAAAGCAACTTTTGTCAATGGGCCGTGTAGATCCGGGACAAGGAACGGCCTTGGTGCACCTGCCTCTATCACACCAGGAAATAGATGGATACATCCGTCCTGTTTGGCGGTCGGTACAGCCTATTGGGATCAGCGACGACAGCCTTCCATATGGCTCCCTGTCTAACTTCACTCTCCACTAATTTCAACATGGTTAAAATAACAAACGAATTTTACAAAAGTATAAGATGCCGCAACTATTTTTATTAATTGTATAAAGTATCTTTCAGACAAGAGCTAGCCAGCTGTGCCTCCATGTTGGAAGAGTTTACTAAGGAAAGGCTTGCCCGAAAGCTACTTTTTACAGTTAATAGATAGAAATTAGAAAGTAGAAACCGCGAATTGTGTCGCGGTCTCACACAATTCTGGCCGTAACTACCTGTTTCATGATTTTTCTGGATGCCTGAATGACCTGTTTTTTGGTCGTTGAGGTACAGCTTGCACCACGCTGATAAGGGCCAACAGCCCAAAACGCGTCCGTTGTTAGTTTTTCTTGATTAATCAAGAATGGGTATTTGGCCAATTCTGGAATAATAAAAAAATCAACGAGAATAGTTGATATTTATTCCGATAAATGGCGCAAGCCATCAGCAACTTTCAGTTGCACGATAACAATTAATAGAGTTCCGGCATCTTATACTTTTTTGTAATTTATCGAAATCCGCAAACCGTGATAATGAACAAACGAATTATACACGCACACAAATATATAACAAAATCTGTTAAAATATGAAAAGTAATATTGTATATAGAAACAATATCAATTTTTACAAGGGTAAGATTCTAATTTTAAAAGCTTTTATTTAACTTGCTTTCCCCATGTCTATTACTACGATTGCCTTCACACAAATCTTATAATCAATTTCTAAAATACGTACACCTGGGCTCAACTAGAAGTCTGAAATTTGATATACTTGCTTATTCCGATGACAGTGCAATTTGACAAATTTCTGACTTCTGGTTGGTCTCGGCAATGGACCAATTTCAATTTATATATTGAATATCAAATTTTATGATTAATTTTAATATAATTCCAAACCACTCAGAGGTCTGAAAATTTGCAGACTCTCTCAATACATATAACATTTTTTGAAAATAGAGCAATCCATAAATAAATCTTTAATTAAAAAGGCATATATTTGATCCAATATATGCCTTTTTAATTAAACATATAACAATGCGAAATGGTGATATTTCATATTTCTGGATGATCTGAGTGATCAGTAATGGCGTATTGTCTATTTTTCCTTTCAAGGTTTGTAGTCAAGTTTTATTATACTTATAGATCCCTCCCCCCACACAAAGAAGTTTGAAATTTTCTACAATCGCTTAATCCATTTAACAATGCAAGTCAATTAAATACTTAATAGCAATCGCAGACCAACAGCAGCATTGTTAGAAATAGGAGAAAGACCTCTTTAAAAATCATGATTTCAACTGACCCGGTTGACAGACCTCAGCAAGGGTCCCTCTCCAGGGATACGGAGGAGCTGCGTCTGTACTCATGTTAGAGTCTGCAGTAAAGGTATCTGCTTCCATGTTAGGAACAACCTCAAATTAAGGGAAAAGTCAGACTTTCACCAAAGTGTGCCTGGATCATGGTGCCATGATCAACGAAAGCTGCATCCCTACACCATATTCCATGAATGGAATTCGTGTAATCTTTACACAAGGGGATAAGAAACAAAAACAACTAAATATTAATGTTCAAAAAAGAGTGCAGTTTAATAAAAACGTTCTTAAAACTATTTTGTTAATTATTTTATTATTTATTGAATTGGGGTAAAAAAAATGTATAAACTAAATGAATCAGTTCTGTAAAAATCAGTAATCATGATATATGAGCAATAGTGACTTAAAAATTATTTGAAAAAAAGTAAAAACAAATATCAGGTAAAAAATTTCTTTTAATTTAAATATAAATAGAATATCAGCCCGTTGAAGAGCAGTATATTTGCTAGAAAGCTTGCAAATTTAAATTAAAATTTTTACCTGATATTTATTTTTACTTTTTCAATTAATCATGATATAAAGAGAATTTAAACGGTTATCACTTGAATATAAATAAAATCAAATTTATATATATGCCATTTATATTTCCGCAAATGGAATTATTTTTTAAAGCATCTTTAATATTTATTCAAACTGTATTTATATTTGTGAATAATGCGGTACCATTTTTTCAATTCAATATACAGTAATCCCTCGTTATCACGAACACGGATTATACGAACTCTCGGTTTGCGCGAACCGTTTCTTTTCCCCCGTCAAATTTCAATGCTTTCCAAAAAGATTTTGCCGGTTAAGACGAAATATTCGGTTATGACGAAATACGAATTAAATTTAGCCCCCAGCAGAACTAATCAATCGGTTAAAACGAATTCTAATATGTTTTTAAAGGCGAGTTATAAGTAAAACAATAAACTATTAA
This sequence comes from Cordylochernes scorpioides, assembly GCA_030710605.1. NCBI lineage: Eukaryota > Metazoa > Arthropoda > Arachnida > Pseudoscorpiones > Chernetidae > Cordylochernes > Cordylochernes scorpioides. The sequence continues at coordinate 129,088,436 of CP092864.1, read as the reverse complement.
AACAACAAAAACGCCGTTGATATCAAGTATTGGCTCTCTTTGTCTTTTGTGTAAACATTCGTCCTTTGTTTGTTATGATGACTCATTTTCTATGAAACCATCCCCTTGGGGTCGTTCCATGTACTCAATCAGTGGAAAATTTGGACTCTATTGTGCCAGTATTGCTGTTTTTCTCGACTGTTAAATGTAGAGGCCATGGTGACCCCTGCCAGCCAGCAGCCAAGGAGCGCACGCTTTCACGGAATTTCACAGAATATTTTATTATTCTTATTTTTATACAAAACATATATTTAAAAATATTAAATATAATATAAATAATAAAAATATATTCTGTGAATAATAATCTGTGTAAATCGATCTCTCAGAAGAAAATGGACTTATTTCTATTTGTTATATCTTTTTTATAACCGACTAATTGATTGTATTATAAAATAATGCGCTTGAAATAAAAATTATTAAATTCTAAATAATCGAAGTGTGAATTGTTTGAGCTTCCATAAAAAAAACCTACATAAACATGTCATCTAAACCGCGAAAAAAAGCGCCATTGATCTTGCCTTAAAAAGGAAAATTTTGGACGAAGTTGCACGTGAAGTGTTATCTAAGTCGCAAATTGCCGAAAATTTTCAAATTGCGAAATCCACATTATCAACCATTCTAAAAAACAAAGAAAAAATAGATGCGGCTGTTGCCTCAGGGTCTTTGAGCTCTTCAAAACGACTTCGAAAAGCATCCCATCAAGACGTGGAAGTTGACGTTTAAAAAAAGTAGACAAAATAATATTCCTGTATCCGGCGCACTTGTCAAAGAAAAGGCTAAAGAAATAAGTGTCTCATTGGGTGTGGAAAAAACAGCTGATTCGTTTTCACTTCCAGAAACAATGCTTGATGAGCCTGAAGAATGGACCAAACTCCTTTCAGCTACAAACCCAGCTGAGACTTTGAATTTCCTGGAGTATGTTGCCCTGGATGAAGGGTTGGAAATTTGCGGTTCACCCGAATTAGAAGAAAAGAAGAAAGAAGAAGAAGAAACAGAAGACGATGAGGTGAAAGAAGAGATAATGATGCCTACTAGAGGGGAAGTAATCGCGGCCCTCGAAACCCTCCAGAAGCTGTCCAAAACCTCTGCGGATATTGATGTTCATTTTGAAGATGACCTGGATAAAATAAGAAGGGAGTGTCTGAAACAGTGCCCAATCAAATACCACCAAAAAACTATAACAGACTTTCTGAAGCCTGCAGAGAAAACCCAGATATAGGATACTCTATGCATACTGCATATGCTGCATACACATAAACATTGTATGTACCAAGTATATTATGTAAGTTGTTTCTTTTGTTGTTCTTTTTTATTTGTGTTTTAAAATAAACTTATATTCTCATGTTATTGCCTTACATTGTGATTATATTATCCATATTGTCTTTTAAAATAAAATACTTTATGTACATACATATACATAATTGTTGTTCCTTAAAATTATAAAATATTTTCATTAATATTGTTTTCAAAAAAATTTATTCGTTATTACTCAGAAATGTAGTTTTCTTACTCATCAGTAGTACATAAGTACAACCCCCGGATACCACGAATTCAATTCGTCTAATACGAATTCGGTTTATACGAATTCGGTATATATTCTTTTAAGACGAAAAGGGTATTTCGTTCTCCCGTTGAGTTCGTCTTAACAAGGGATTACTGTATTATACTTGTTGGAATATTACACAGAGTAACCATGGCTATATATGAGCTCGTGTTTGAAAAGGAACTTGTATGTATATAATGTTTATAGTTTTTGTTGTTTTCATGTAGACATATATACCAAGATTTGTTTTGTATAATTGCTATTAATAATAAATAATATGTAAAGTTAAATTGGTTACGGATTCATCCTTCTAACTTACTTTAATTTTACATAACAATACTTACCAAACAGACAAAAACAAAAAGCTTTATTAAGACCTTTCGGTCTTATACAGATTCTCCTATAGAAGAAGGTATATACAGGAATAACAGTAATAGTAACAATAATCAGCAATGTTATTTACTATGTATCAAATATGGAGAAAGAAGGAAGAAATTACTTGGTATAAACTTGTATACAAGCAATCGAGAACAAGAAATTCCTTTTGGTCTTATACAGATTCTCCGAGTAGAAGAAGGTACATACAGAGATATAACAGTAATAGTAACAACAATCAGCAATGTTATTTACTATGTATCAAATACGGGGGAAGAAGAAAGAAAAGGCTTGGTATAAACTTATATACAAGCAATCGAGAATAAGCAGTTCCTTTTCTTAAAGAACAACCAGTAGTATATTGACAGAAATTTAGATTAGTACAAGTGAAAAAGGAATATACAACAATGTATTATACATAATTATCAGACATCTATACAGTTTTATAAATGGATGGATCAAGGGTAGAGGGGATTATCTATAGTCGGGTTATATTATATTGTTACGATCTTTTCTTTAATTCTGTCGCTGGTAAGCCACGGAATCACGAAGCAAACTCAAAAGTAAGTTTTATTCAACACACTGTCAAATAGAAAAAGCCGACAACAACTATATGCTTTGTCTATCTTACTCTAGACAGTCAGCCTAATAATAAAAACTAATTCTCAAATATTTACATAGACCCAAACAAAATAAATGAATTAATAGAAAACTAGTTAGAACATTTACATATCTACAAAATAGTTGAATTAAAGTACTTTGTGACAATGTATATGAACAATTTGAGTGTATTTTAGAAGCTTAAAATCAAGCGCAATATGGTATTTGATGCCTAATTTTGTCAAATTTGGAGCAAAAAATAAAGATTAAAATTAATGGAAAAAAATTGAGAGTTTTAAAACCTTTTAAAGTTTCTCGGTTTAGAAAATGAACACTGTTGGGTAAAAATGATATATCGTAGCAGAGAAAGAAGGCTGATAATTACGAAGATCCTTTATTACTTAAGGTATAAAAAATAAAAATGACATATCCTGACCAGGAGCACATTGTGCTTTACAGAAGGCAGAACGCCATCTGATGGAACAGAAATCAACTAATCATTGATTTAACCTGGTCCCTGATATTTGGCCAACCCAATTTCTTGATAAATCAAGAAAAGTCATCCACGAACGCGTTTCGCGCTGCTGGCGCTCGTCAGCGTGGAGTACTTAAAGTATTTATAAACAATAAGGTATATCATCAAGGTATTATAACATATTAATGTGTGTCAACATCAAATTCAGCGCCACATAACGTCAATAGAATTAAGTTTAAAAATATTTTTGCTTATATTCAATGGGTAAAAAAATTGATATATATATTTATCAAAATTCGAAACTATTATAGACGCGTAAGATTCTTTTTTTATATATATAAACATTTCTACTGTCCTTACTGCAATGGAAAAATTAATGGGAGGGCCTGGCTCATCAGCGGTGAACCCTCCCAGCGATTTCGCCAGTTTAATCTATCCATACCGCTGTTATATTGCATTTTTGGAACTTCCTTTTATAGTGATACTGTTGCTAGACTCTTGAAATGGGTATTTTAGATTAACTATGGACATAAGCTTTGAGGACAGCAGAATTACACACATTTATAAATATATAAATATTTTAATATAATATAAATATATTAAATATATTTAAATAGATAATGCATCATAATATATATTAATATTATGGACAAAATAAATTTTGTAAAATGAACGTGCGAATATTTTGAATATTAACAATTTTGATGAAATATTGGTAAAATAAATGATATTTTGATCCAATATATACCTTTTTATTCTAATATTTATTTATTAAAAACAAAGTAGACATATCTCCTGACCAGGAGCACATGTGCTTTTTAGAAGGCAGAGCGCCATCTGGTGGAACAGAAATCAACTAAACATTGATTTAACCTGTTCCCTGATATTTGGCCAACCCAATTTCTTGATAAATCAAGAAAAGCCAACCACGAACGTGTTTCGCGCTGTTGGCGCTCGTCAGCGTGGAGTAGGCTGTAACCACTGCGACCAAAAATATTTTTGGTCTCAGAGGCTTCTTGAGAAAACAAGAAATGGGTATTTAAGGCCAAACTTCCGTGAATACGCTTAACACATGAAAAAAAAAGAATATTTATTTATGGATTGCTCTATTTTCAAAACAAATATACCATTATATCAATGTTCACATATGGGGAATACACGCTTACAAAACGGCATCCTATAATTGTGCACACAATTTGAAAGATATCCCAATAATTACAGTTTATATAGAATGTAGGATCATAAAATTTGATTTTAAAAATTTATCAATGTTGGAAAAAAAAAGAAGGAAAATATTTTAAAATAATAAATCAATTATCTTAAAATACTTTTATGCTGACAACACTGTAATATAAAAATAAGAAAGAACGAGTGATATTTCTGTTTATATAAATAATAAGTGTAATTTTTAAATGTTTTCTCTCTCTCTCTCTCTCTTTGAAAATGATCAATTTAAAATACTTTTATACATAAAACGAACTTCTACTGTCCTTACTGCGATGAAAAAATATATTGGGAGGGCTTGGCTCATCAGTGGTGAACCCTCCCAGCGGTTTCGCCAATTTAATCCACCAGACCGCTTCTCAGAGCTCTAATACTGTATTGGATCATTCTGCTTTTATATGCTACACTAAAGGATGGAATCCTAGAAATGGTTTTCAAGTAAACAATGGACATAAGCTTATAGGAAAGTAGAATTACATTCAAATATTTGCTTCGAGCAATGCTCTTCAGCAAACTATAAAGACAAGGCCAGTTAGACATAAATTAACACAAAGCAATAACGCGCCATCTATACATATAAAATAAAAGGATTTAAAAGCACGAATGTTTCTTTTATACATAAAACAGTAGAAGTTCGTTTTATGTATAAAAGAAACATTCGTGCTTTTAAATCCTTTTATTTTATATATATAGATGGCGCGTTATTGCTTTGTGTTAATTAAAATACTTTCTTAAAAAGTAAAATCGCCTAATTCTTTAAAACCATTTCAGCTCTAAGTAAACTTGTTATTTATTAAGAAAAAGGCATCTCCTTATCGTGCAACTGAAAGTTGCTGATGGATTGCGCCATCTATCGGAATAAATATCAACTATCCTCGTTGATTTCTAATTATTCCAGGATTGGCCAAATACCCAATCAAGAAAAGCTAACCACGGACGCGTTTCGGGCTATTTGGCCCTCATCAGCGTGGTGCAAGCTGTACCTCAACGACCAAAAAATTGGTCATTAAGGCATCTTGATTTTTTCACTTTGTTATCTATTGTTTCATCATCTGAACCATAATAGATTCCCAACAATCGACAGGATCGACTACAATTTGATCCAAATATGTTCTACATAATTTTGAAACTTGTATTAACTCCAGAATGATGATATTAAAAATTACACATAACAAAACACGAATAAAACCACCCAACCAAAACGATACACACAAAGAAATATTATAACATAAAGTTACGGGAAGATGATATTCATGTACAAAAGAGGCACCTTTCCCTTTAAATGTGTATCATAACGATGTCACTATTGCATCGCTCTAGTGAAACACTTTATTGATGGTCATAAGGAATTAGTCACAACACCAGAGAAGAGTTTAGGAAAATTCAGACAAAAATCCAACTGTATTTACAGATATATTACAGGTTGGATTGTTGTCTGAATTTTCCTAAACTGGTGTTGTGGCCCTTTCTTTATCATCACTAATAAAGGTTTTTTACTAAGGTGATGTAACTCCACCTTTGACGGTCCCAAGCCCGGATGAAAAAGGAGGAGGGGGAGCAGTAACAAGCTTGCTAATAAACCTGGGTTCAGCTGGCCCAGGCTGATAGTACCCTGTAAGGACTCCTAATCCATAATACAGGATGAGCAGCGTTTGTACTCCATGTTAGGAGCGGCTGTACATGGCGCCTGTTCCTCATGTCAGAGGCGGCCATTTCATATTTGAGCTTAATCGGCCTGCCACTAAGTAGTGCTCCCAGTCTTAATGACAAAAGCATTTTACTTCACCCAGCTGTATTGACTCAGCCAATGATAAGCTCTACTCATCCCCAGCAGACACCATCAACAAGCTCTACAAGATTGATACCCTAATATGATTGAGTGGAGATAAGAAAGAAGAAGATTTAGGCGATGCAATAGTACCATCATTCTGATGCACTTTTGAAGGGAGAGGTGCACAAAGAAATATATATAAATTCTTCAAACTACTGATAAACCTATGTGCCGATATATATTCCTATCTTCATGATGCGAATTTTTGACGTTTTTTCAATAAAGTCTCCAGTTCGTGGGTCGATTATACGACACCGGCCAAGGTCCCAAAAACACTATTTTACATTTTATTGGTGGCAAACTTTCATCCGTTAATTAAAAATGTAAATATTTAAGAACTTTGAATAATGTACGCTCTCTAATTTATCATCTCACAAATAAGGTTTCTAATAAAAATGTCAATTATTTCTTTTAAAAAATATCTCTAATTAAAAATGCGTAAAATTGCAAAACAGACAATTTCATATTTTTACCAATAGAAACTAATTAAAATATTAATAAAGCAAAACACGTATTCTAATACGAACATAAAGTTAATAAATGCGTATTTATAAATGTTCAATTAAAAAGACATATATTGGATCAAAATATCATTTATTTTACCAATATTTCAGTTGGCTGAACGCCAACCTTTATCAAGGTATTATAACATAATATAGTGTGTCAACAACAAACTCAGCGCCACATAACGTCAATAGAATTAAGTTTAAAAAATAGTTTTGCTTATATTTTCTTATATGCATTTTTTGTAAATTATTATATTATTATTATATAAATAAATATTTAAAGATTTATTTATGGATTGCTCTATTTTCAAATTTGTAAATGTGTGTTTAAAAGTGTACCTATCCTTTTTAATAACTGCATTTATTATATGCAACAAATCAATGCATCTTGTGATGTTATCTCTGCAGAACAGGCAGATTCTGGTCAGTTAGCAAGCCCAACACCAGCTTTGGTAAATCCCAGTATGCCATGGTTTCGGGCTATGTCCCTTATCAGTACAGGGGCGGCTTCAATTTGATATCATCCTTGGAGAGGACTAATCTCAATCTATAAAAGCAAAGGTCGCCTCTCCCGTCAAAATAGACGCCAAAATTAGACGCCATCTATTGACCATCGCCGCAAACTAGCGGCCTCAGGTATGTGACAAAGCAACAACACCAGCTTTGGCGTAATAAGAAACGTTCATCTAGAGACCATGGTTTCGGGATAATGGCCCGTTGTGGCTTTGTCACCGACCCGAGGCCGCTAGTTTGCGGCGACGGTCAATAGATGACGTCTAGTTTTGACGTTGATTTTGACGGGAGAGGCGACTTTTGCTTTTCTAGATCAATTTCCTCCCGACAAAATGTCAATTTTTTATCTGAACCTGTCAAAAAGGTATCTAAGTAGCCAGCCTAGATCGTGTTTTACTTATTACTTGGCGAATACATAATACAATTACTTTATACATGTAAGTGCGAGTTCTAACTGCTTTTTACATGTGTAGACATGTGGTGCATTTACAGTTAAAGCAGTCGCCTACCCACCATGATTATCATTGCCTGTACCACGTGTACTAGGGATAAGCTAATAACCTTTATACATAATACAACGACATTATACATAACGGTGAATAATATTATGGCTAATAATATTGGTATTTCAATTTTTGCAAGTGTTTACGAACTTTTGGGACAACCTTGTTCATTGTAACAGTGCGGTATGTGTTGTTGATCATGTGGAAACTCTACCTTTTAATAAAATGTATTTATTAAATGCATTAATACAATGCATCTTTGTATTATATTTCTGCAGATCGGCCTTGCCAGCTCACCAGCTGAAATTCCTCTACAGCAGGATTTGGCCCATTTCCTCCTATAGGAAGTTATGAAATCGTAGACGATGGTCGACTCTGGTAGACATATGGCCTGGTTTGTTAAACTGAAGTTGGGGATCCTACCTTGATATAAACCTGCCTATTGATGGGAAAACAAGATCCCAAGGGGGGGCGGAGAAGTCCGACCACACCTTCCTGCGGTCCCCCCTGGACCCTTGGAATATTCGACCAAATTCTGGTTCGTTTCCAAGGTGACTAACGTGGCAACGGCACCCATTTTCCAATGAAGAGATAGTGGACATTGCTGCTGCTGTGATAGAGATGTATGGAGACATCTGAGGCTCTTTTTTGGACACGACAACAACAACAACAAGATCCGAAGATTTCTTGTTTGAATGCACTTGTTATACGAGGGCGTATTGAAAAGTAAGGTCTCCCACTACGCCATTTCCGATCGTGAGTTGGTAGACGAAATTTGGCAACAGCGCTCTATTCCTTGGTTTCCACACTCTCAAACAGTCCGCGTGACTTTGGGACACTCAATCTCTGCATGGAAGCCGTTTAGGATGGAGATCTGCTTCGCTCGCCCGCCAAAGTTGTAAATAAATGACATTTTCCATGAAAAAAAGGAGACCTTACTTTTCAATATACCCTAGTAAATACGAGTCGAACTTTTTTCACATATGTAGACATGTGGTGCATTTACAGTAAAATCAGTCGCCAAGTTCTACCCACCATGATTATAATAACCTGTACCATGTGTAGACATGTGGTGCAATTACAGTAAAAGCAGTCGCTAACTTCTACCCACCATGATTATAATAACCTGTACCATGTGTAGACATGTGGTGCATTTACAGTAAAAGCAGTCGCCAACTTCTACCCGCCATGATTATAATAATCTGTACCATGTGTAGATATGTGGTGCATTTACAGTAAAAGCAGTCGCCAACTTCTACCCGCCATGATTATAATAATCTGTACCATGTGTAGATATGTGGTGCATTTACAGTAAAAGCAGTCGCTAACTTCTACCCGCCATGATTATAATAATCTGTACCATGTGTAGATATGTGGTGCATTTACAGTAAAAGCAGTCGCCAACTTCTACCCGCCATGATTATAATAATCTGTACCATGTGTAGATATGTGGTGCATTTACAGTAAAAGCAGTCGCTAACTTCTACCCGCCATGATTATAATAATCTGTACCATGTGTAGATATGTGGTGCATTTACAGTAAAAGCAGTCGCCAACTTCTACCCGCCATGATTATAATAATCTGTACCATGTGTAGATATGTGGTGCATTTACAGTAAAAGCAGTCGCCAACTTCTACCCGCCATGATTATAATAATCTGTACCATGTGTAGATATGTGGTGCATTTACAGTAAAAGCAGTCGCCAACTTCTACCCGCCATGATTATAATAATCTGTACCATGTGTAGACATGTGGTGCATTTACAGTAAAATCAGTCGCCAAGTTCTACCCACCATGATTATAATAACCTGTACCATGTGTAGACATGTGGTGCATTTACAGTAAAAGCAGTCGCTAACTTCTACCCACCATGATTATAATAACCTGTACCATGTGTAGACATGTGGTGCATTTACAGTAAAAGCAGTCGCTAACTTCTACCCACCATGATTATAATAACCTGTACCATGTGTAGACATGTGGTGCATTTACTGTAAAAGCAGTCGCTAACTTCTACCCACCATGATTAACTTGACCTGTATCATGTGTACTAGGGATAATAAAAAATTATAAATTAATCCATTTTAAAAACGAGTGCTTGTTTTTTTATATAGAAGAATTCCATACTAGCTCACGTTTACCAAATTAATTTGTTAATAACAAAAATATTATGTAACATATACCTAATATTATGCAACTCCATACAAAAATATTTATAATGTGATAGTTACAAGTGAAAATATATTGTTCGATATTTCAATATACAGTAGCATAACCTCCCTGTAAAGGACACCTAATTGCAGAGCCAAACTGTTTTTTAAGGAGAAGGGTCATCTTACCGGAGATTTGCTAAATAGTAAAAATTGTAATTTTGCTAATATAAACTGTCCTTTATAGAGAGATGTCCTCTAGCAGGGTGTCCGCTAAAGGGAGGTTCTACTGTATAATCAACGTAACAAGTTTTATA